>CM077813.1:5917500-6517500 GCA_039764185.1 Tamarix austromongolica
CATCTCTAGAATTCCTTCCCTACCTTGTTGCTAGCCTTGCAACACCCATTATTGTAATCATCTCAAGCCCAACACCTTTATATTTTCCCTATTCTTATGCTAGTGTCATTTTCCTACATATAGTTCCAACTCTATCCCCCACCATATAGTGTGACCATCTCACGTAACAAACCTTTTCATGTATCCATTCTTCATGTTTTCGAGCTTATGCTATTTTAAACTCTTGCATTACCTCCGTCTATTGCTTGAGTTGCTCACATTTGTTTCCCTTTATAGCATAAGGTTCATATAGAGCCATACCTGTAGTGTGAGTCCATATGCAACTTCCTTTAGCATGGCTCCTTTATTGGTTTTAGTTTTGTTTAATAATTATTACCATATTTTTTAGTTCCTAATATGTGTTTTATTAGATTTTTCTTTAGGTAAAGAAGAATTAGTGTAGGCTAGAGTTAGTGTAGTTGTTTATATTTTGTTACTTTTTCTTGGGGTTAAGGTAACCTATATACTTAATTAAAATGTAAAAATTATATGATAGCATATTAGGGTTCTAATGCTTTATGTTGTATTTATTTTCCTAATCATGTATTGTTATGTTTTATTATTTACATTAAGTATGTTAGCATGGAATTATGTATCTTAAGCATGGAATGTATTCATAATATTAAGTGTAAAAAATCATGTTATAATATTTTTAATGTTGTGAATTAATTATACAAGATATATATGTATAACATGATAGGCTAAGTATATTAGGCTTATTGTTGTATGAAGATTAATATTCATATGCCCTAAATGTAAATTTATCTTTAAAGTGTACTATACTAATACTATTCTAACATGCATGCCTAACATGTGTTATATGAAGTTAAGCATGAAAACATGTTATTTATGTTAAGTTAGAATGCATGTAAAGGTTTTATATGATTATTCATATGTAGATATAAAATAGTCATGTGTCATGTCTTGGAAATTTATTTTTATGCTAAAATGTTTTAGATTATCATATTTTATCCTTTAAATGAGAAATTATTAATTAAAATAAAGTTAGCATTTAAATGGATAATATCGTGGTAATCAAGGTTTCAAGGACATGGTCATCTATGACCTAACGTACCTAAATGTGAAATTAGATATAGGATGGCCTTATTAGATTGTTAGGTTAGCTTTAGTGTTGAATTTGACTTTGGTTTGATCATTAACCTTAGGGTTGATTTGAATAGTTGGAAATAAGGAAAAGTGGTTAAGTAAGAAAATTAAAATTGTTGTGTGTTATGTGATATTCTTGATCACCAAATAAAATAGTACTATTTAAAGTGAAATATATTAAGTTAGGGAATTTTAAGGGTAGCTATCCTAAATATGTGATATAGTCCATTATTTGGTTTATATTTTTCTACTATGCTTTAATGCCCTAGCTAGGCCTTATATCTCACTCTACTTAGTTTTTCATGCTTCTTAGAGGGTATGCATACTTATAGACTAGGTATCATTATTGGTAGGGTAATGTGATTTCCTTTTATGCTAGTGCAACCATTGTGCCTTAGTGTCCATGGATTGATAGCCAATAGGATATTATGTTACCTTTGTGCGCCGGTGTGACTAGAGAACCTTAATGTTGTCGGGTTGATATTATCTACCCTTGAGTAAATAAAATGAAAGTAAATATTGATCGATTTTTGGTAGGACTTGATTGTTAGATGGTATTTACCTTTTTGCATTACCCTTAATTATATTGATATGGATTATGATGGCTTTGATTCTTAATAATACATTAATATTTAAAGATGAAGATCACGTGATTTAAGAATGGTTATACTTGTTACCATTCCATTAAGGATAATTATGGCTAGGATCATTATGCGCTAGGGTTTTACTTGTTACCATTACACTGGATATACTAATGTTTAGGAGTATTCTACCTTAGGGTTATACTTGATATCATTTCTAGGAGCATTCTGCTCTAGGGTTATACTTATTACCATTCCATAAGATAAAATAATACCCATAGGTGTTCTACTATAGGGTTATGCTTATTAACATTCTATCGGATAGAATAGTGTTTAGGAGCGTTATATCTTAGGTTTGTACTTATTACCAATCTATTGGATATAATAGTAGTTCCTAGGAGTGTTTGACAATCGAAGGGTTGATAAGTTAATGCAGTTCCACCGATTCGAAATAGTGGGGTCCCTAATCTCAACATAACTAAGTAATTTGAATGGTTATGACCACTTATTGAATTTGTAAGTGGTTAAGAGTAATGATATAATTATAATATGGTATTGGTGATGGTTATGATTCTCATTATTATATGCATTATTTGATGTATTTATGCCATGTTTTTCCCACCTATGGTAACTTCTATGTGCTCTATATGTCATTTGCATGCTAAGTACTATATAGTTGTTTACTTAATATCATTGTATTGATGGTTTATATGTTATGGTCCCTTATCTATTCAATGGGTAGTTATGATTTAATGCTTTCAATGTATTGCTAGCAATGAGTGTTAATCAAGTTTGATCTAGAGTATTGTTATCCAAAATATTTATCTCTCATTAGACTTTTATGTTCTCTATTTTCATTATACATTTCCTCTTCTCTCTATTTTACATATCGTTTTATGGTGGGATCAAGTTCTTTCTACACCCGATCCTTAGTAATTAGGTTGATTTTTTCTTTCACCCAACATAGATTGAGTATAGAGCGTATTTCTTCAATGTTGGATTCAGAATATCACTCCCTAAGTTTTATTATTTTAGCTTCCACAAACTTGTTTGCTCATAAATTTTTAGTTTATAAATTTGAGGGGTGATACAGCCTACCCATGTTTGTTGCATACTCTTCCTTTTCAATTCTTGGATGATTTTTGCTAATTTGTACCAAACACACTTTAGCCAAGCTTCCAATCGTACTCATTTTTTTGCACATAGAGAAACATTCCCATGATTTCAGCCCCATTAGGCCATTGTTCTCATATACTTCTCCATTCAACCTGAAACTGCTAAAAAACTCTATGGATCTTCCCCACTAGCTTTATACACCATGAATCTTGATTTCTCAGGCTCCACCATAAAACAAACTTATCTTCCTTGGAAGTCAATGAATGGTATAGTGCTGATTATCATATTGGGCATTCTTCATACCAAATGATGGATTATTTCCTTGTAGCTTTGGTAACACGAGAATGGAAAACTTGAGATGAGATAATGTCATAATAGTGAAATAGAGCAAAGAGTTTTTTGTAGCCGTAACTGAAGTTGGAACCATAGGATTTTACGATTAAGGAATACTACACGAGTTTCGAGAAAAGGTTAGAAAGTTTTAATTATTTGTTGAAGCTCATTTGGTTTGTAGGGTTAGGGATAAATAAGAGGAAAATGATGGTGGCTATAATAATTCTTAAGAAAATAGTATTTGGGTTCATGATTTGTTCCATAATTTCCTAGGTACTAAAATGGTACATATATTTCATCAAGGTGGAAGTTCAATAAGTCGCGGTTAAGTTAAATAGGTATTTAAATAACAAAGGGTTTTAATTAGGAGAGTTAGAGTTGTTGTGTGATCATGATTATATACAAGTATATCAAGTCATAATTAAAATATCATAAATATGCAAATTACATGCAAAAGACTAAAGAGCTGATGTTATATAACCATATCACTTTATTATAATAATTCTTATTATTATATGAGTATTTGTTTACAACACAAAGATCATTCTCCACCCAAAAAGCATGACAATTTTACATCTTGTCATCATTATAAATAATTTTGCATTAATAGAAAATTGTACCTATCAATTTAAAAAGTTTGACAATTTAGAATTTGATAAAAGCATTACATCTTCATAAAATCTACCCTTTTATAAATCATTTATCTTTCTTTTTTTAAATTTAAGGACATAAATGAATTTTGGGGTCAATCATAACATATTGTCTAATACTTTATCTAATATTATGGTTGAGTATCTATTATATATTTAGATAAACTGTTCTCACTTCTACATTTTCATTTTATGTCTTAGTTGTTGCGGAATTACGTGGATTGAATGGATCCAAAACAAAATTAAAATAAACACAAGATGATTGTAACACCCCTAAAATTTAATACTGAAAAATTTTATTTTTAGAAGTTGTATGCGGAAGTAAATACAGTAAATTTCAGGATGCTACCGACACACTTAGTACCAGAATAGTTTCCCTCCACCGTTCTGATATTAAGTGCTAAGCCTAAAAACTTACTTTAATTAAATTTAACAATGCAATTATAAAACAAAGTAGTGCAATAGTTAGAATATAGGAAATACAACTAACTAATTTTATCTACAAGAAGAATGTTAGTATAAAAATACAAAAAGGTTTTAAGAAAGAAGCAGAAAGACTTCCCAACTCAATATACAGGTTAGCCTCCCGGATAACCCTACACTCTCAGTCCCGATGAATAATCTTGAAGTGAGCTTGTGAGCTAACCTGCAAAGGTCTCTAGTCATTGAATAAACAGGGCTCAAGAAATGAACACTTCAGTACAACGATGCTAAGTAACTCATTACACAAGACTAATATGCAAAGCCCACATGCATCACATCAATCGCATGAACATAGAATCATACATATATTAACTGAGATGTGACAAACATTCCTATAGCTGTATGAATCAAGGTCATATGCTACCATTAATTATTCACACAGAAATTACATGACTTATTATTGGAACATCCAAATGATGCTCTTTGTAGTATAATTCAAAAATCACATCATCCTCAGTAGGAAGCGCAACTCACATTACCGATCCACAAACTTTTCAAAAATATCGCAACAAGAATATCATACAAATTAGTAGGCCATATTAGTTCATTCATTATTATCTAGACTCAAGATATTAGTGTCATAATTTTTCATCTCTCAAATTTTATCCACATGGATTAGGGGACCCTATTATTCTCACCAGTGGATAGGTAAATACAATACAATCTAGAGCATCTCACTCCTAACCACTATTCTCATTGGTGGACTGATAAATATAATACAATCCAGGACAGAAAGCTTCTGACCACTATTCTCACCGGTGGACCGATAAACATAATACAATATAGGGAAGAATGCTCCTGACTACTATTCTCACCAGTGGATTGGTAAACATAATACATATGTTCTAGACCCACATAGTGATCCCCTATAAGTAATTAGTGTCTTTCTATAAATTATTATTATCCAAGGGTTTCATTACTTAAGATAGGGATCCCCACTATTCTCACTAGTGGACCAATAAATATAATACAATTTAGAACAGAACACTCCTAACCACTATTCTCATTGGTGGACTGGTAAATATAATACAATTCAGGATAAAACAATCCTTAGTACTATTTTCATCAGTATATCGGTAAACATATTACACATGGGCCTGACTCAAGTGAACTTCTACTTTAAGTGATTGTTGTCTTATTTATTCAAATATCATACACATCCATGCATAAACTATGTAAGACTCCTAGCCTACTACCACCTCGGCCCAACCCCAGCCCCATAGAAACCCTAATTTCCTATATCTGAGGCATCCTCACCCCCTAATCATCCTTTGAGTCCCCAAATTACCAAATAACCCAAACATGCCATTGTAACCCTTTTACTCATGATTCATAGCCTATTTCCACCATTCCTCATATATGAAAACAATTAGACCCTAGGGTTACTCCTCAAAACCCTAGTTTGGTCCAAATAGGCCTAACCCCTTCTCTATTACTTAACCTTAAACTCCCATAACCACGCATATGTTACCATGATTATCCATCCTCTAAAGTTTTGTAGCTTAACTCCCCTATTTTTCTCTTGTGATACTAACCTTCCAAATTGGGCCCCTTTCGAAACCCTAATTCCACCCTCTTAGTAACCTCTCATCCTTTATCCCAACATGGACTCCCCAAATGTGCAAAGCCACTCAACCCTGTCATCATTAACCCTCATATCCACTCATAGCAACCAACCCCTACTTTTTTCACCTGTGGTCATAGCTCCTTTGGGTTTCACTCACCCCATACATGTCCATCAGAATAATCTCTCTAATACATATGCTAAATTACTAAAAAGCCCTTATGTCATGTAATATTGATAACCACACTAAAATATATGATACTAAGACCATCAACCCCCATTATCGTATCCAACAACAATCAACACTTATCACATAGGTTTACACTACTTTCCATGGCACATGCAAATTTGCTAAAATGCCCCTAGACCATAATAATTTGATGTTCATGCTCTCACATAAGTTGCTAATTGTAATACCCAAAAATTGTAAGACCTAGAATTTAATGATTAATTCTTATTTAGAATAATTTAATCTTAAATTATTAATATAACTATTTTATGGACCTTTTATTTATAAAAATGGATATGGGTATTTAATAAATTAAAATAAACATTTTACTATTTTATCATACTCTTTTTACTTAAATAATTTTCTAAACCCATATTTTACTAAAATTTTCCTATTAAATTAATACCTTATATTTTAAATAAATTAATTTATTAAAATAATTTCTCCATCTAAATAATTTCTAACCCTAATTCCAAAAAAATATTTTATTTTTTCTTTTCTCCTTTTTCCTTCCTTTTTCCTTTTCCTTCTTTTCTTTCTTTCCTTAGGTTGATTGGCCCTCTCCCTTTCTTCTTCTTTCCTTTACTAGATCACCGTCCTTCTCCCTTCCTCCTCTCCCATCTAACCGAGCCACACTGTTTCCCTTTCCCTCTTTCCTTCTTTCTTTCCTTTCTTCCTTCCCTAGTTCGGCTAGCCTAACCCTCTTTTATTTTTTTCTTTCTCCCTCACACATGGGCTGACCTACCCTTTCTTTTCTCCCCACCCAGTCGTCCTACCTACCTCCCCTCTCTTCTTCTTCTTCCTTCTCTCCCCTGCACATCAAGCCAACCTCCCTCATGCCTACACCTACCCTCTCCAACTCTTCCCCTCTACACTTGCCATTGTAGCCCAACCAACCCTCTCTCCCTAGTCCATTTCCTTCAATTTTTGACCAAACACCCCCTTCACAGCTCCCCCACATGCCTCCCCTTTCCCTTTTCTTCCTTCCTTCTCCCTGCTACCCTACCCAACCTGAAGCATCCTTTTCCCCCTATAGCCATCTACCCTATACGACCCTGCCTACCCTCCTTTCCCTCTTCTTTTTCTTCTCCCTCTCTTCTTCTCATCTACCCATTTTCTCCCCCTTGAGATCTCCTTCTATCCTTGCTAATCCCCTTTCTCCTTTTTTCTTCTTCTTCTCCTCCCCTATTTTTGCTTTGCCACCCCTAACCACCGTCTCTTCTGCCCAACCAACCACCACTCCAACTCCGCTGCCTCTCCTACTTACTCCCTACACCACTCAAGCAGCCACCACTCCCCCTACAACCAACCTTTTTCCCCTTCCTTCTCTTTTCTTCTCTTTTCAAGCCTCCTCCTTGCATGCCACCTTACACCTCCCATTCCCCCTCTCCTACCATAACCGAAGCCACCCCTCAACCACCTGACAACCCCTACTACCTCCCCACCTCATCATGCCCAAGATCCCCCTATAACCCCTCCTTTCTCCTCTTCATTTTACTTCCTTCCTTTTTCTTCTTCTCCCTTCCTTGCACCCATTTTCCAGCCCCTATCGCCGCCATTTTTATCACCTTGAGCCGTCAATATCTAACCCCCGGCCACTACCTACAACCTACCACTATTCCTACACCCAGCCACTACCCCAACTCCCCTCCACAAGCCAACACTCGAACCTCCCTTTTCCACCTTCATCCACCTCCCTCCCACCCTTATTCCCCCTTTTGTGTATGCAGCTCATGCTTTCCATGTAGCTTGAGATTTGCTACCAGTTTTAGGTTTATTTCACCAAAATTTGAGGTATAATGTAGTTAGTATTAATATGTATTTAATAAGCTTTTTGGTATAAAAAAATATTCTTTAATTTTCTACTACTAATATGCTAATCTTGATATTATTTTTAGGTACAATTTTTTACTAATCAAGCTTAAGTTTTTAACCGGGGTACCGATAAAGTTTAGTTATTATCGGAAATAAAGGTAACCATTATACTGTAATAAAATATGTAGATTTACGTATGCTAGAGCATTAGGGTTTTGGATGTGTTTTATGTGTATATTATGGGTTTCTAAGCATCTTATGATTTTAATGTTATATTGGAACAAAAGAATGAAAATCATGCTATTGTATGAAATATCACATGTGTGGAAATAGTGGGCCTTGTTGTTTATAATGATATTAGATGCATATACATGTTATGATAAGTAAATATTACCATTTGTAGTGGAGATAATGCTAATATGAGCCCTAGGGGCATTTTAGTAATTTTACTTGTATATAGGTTGTGATCTAATTAAATGGCATGGTAGGTTATAATGGGTATTAAAAATGAATAATAAAGGTTTATAGTGTTAGATGATGCATGTGGACCATGGGTATTAATATTTTAAGTAAAAAAGGTATTTTGGTAAATTTATATGAGAAAAGGGTAATTTGGTAATTTAATAAGTAAAAATGGTATTTTGGTAAATTTGTATGAGAAAAGGGTAATTTGGTAATTTAATAAGTAAGAAAGGTAGTTTGGTAAGTTGAGCATAAGAAAGGGGTAACTTGGTATTTTTAGGTATAAAAAGGCTAATTTGGTAATTTAATAAGTAAGAAGGGTAGTTTGGTAATTTTGGCATGAGAAAGGAGCTAATTGGGTAATTTTATATATAATAAGAGTAATATGGTAATTCAATAAGTATGAAGGGTATTTTGGTAATTATACGAGTATGAAGGGTAATTTGATAATTTGGCAAATAAAGGGTATTTCGGTAAACAGGCAAGCAAGATGGGTAATTTAGTAATTTTATAAGTGAGAAGGGATAAATCAGTAATTTGTATATAACATGATAATTAACTTAATGAGCCTCCATAATAAATCATAAGTGATGTTAATTAATAGAATAAGGGTTATGGTCTTAGTACCACTTTTTTAAGTATAATAATGTATATTATGAGGATAAGGGTATTTCAGTAAATTGGTATTTATCATAAGAAAAATGCATAGTGTAGGGATGAATGGACAATTGACGGTGTGTTATGATGTTAATTTTATAATTATACAAGAGGTGCCTTAATTGTTAATTATGCTTGAAAATGTGTGATGAATGTGCTAGAAGTACATGTTAGAGGTTATGTATTCAATGATCATTTGGTTTGTACAGTACTTGATTCCATAGCTATTACTCTAATTATGATACGGTAACTTATTATGATATGTGGATAAATAAAAATGAAGTATGTGATGAAAGTAGATGATAAGAGGAAGCCTTAACCTTAGGGGCATTTTGGTCGTTTTGATCTAAGGTGATTAAGTATAAGAATTGAAACCTAGGATGGCCTTAATGGACTATTTAAGTTAATATGTATAATAGTACTAATAATGATTACTTAATAATAACATAAATAAGTAAAAATAAATAAGTATGTAATTTATGTGTTTCTCATGTTCACCTTAATTAAGACACTAATAATTAAAGTGAAAGATCTTGAGACTGAGAATGGTGACTCTTTAGGGTTTAGGGGTCGCTATCCTAAAAACATGGTTTAGCCCATGATTATACTAAATTTTCCTGGTGTGCCTTAGTACCCCAACCATACCCTATATCTTACACTATTTAGCTCTATGAATCTACTTAAGTGGTTTGCATACTTTTAGATTAGGTGTCCTTATCGGTAGGTATTGTGCGTCCTTATGCACTAGCGACTAGGATACCTTTACGTCATTAGGTTGATAGTTGGAGGGTACTGTGCTGCTTGTATGTGCCAGTATGACTGATGTGCCTTCGTGTCTCTAGGTTCTTGATCTCTCCCTCAAGTTAAATAAATGGAATTAATGTGTTAATTAAATGGAAAAATACTAATAACTTAAAGTAGAAGATTATTAATTTGGGCCCAGACCGATCCATCAGTAAGAATAGTGGCTAGGATAATTTTGCCCTAGAGATCGGTATACAAGTAAATAATAGTGGCCAGCTGCAGTATGCCTTGGAATTGTATTTCCAATCCATAGGCTATAATAGTGGGGGATCCCGAGCTCAATAACCAAACCTTAGATGATAATAAATCATGGGAAAGATACTAATCATTTACAGTAAAACACCACGTGAGTCAGGGTCAGACTGATCCACAGTCAAGAATAATGGCCAGGAACATTTTATCCTAGAGACCAATCCACCAGCAAATAATAATGGCCAGATGCATTCTACCCTGGAGTTGTATTTCTGATCCACTGGCTATAATAGTGGAGTTCCCATACTCACGTAGATATAATTCGAGAGATGATTATGAATAATATTTAATTAATAACTTGAGACTAGATAATGTTGATTTCACCATTATGATCTATTGTTATAATATAAATGCGGCATTGGTGCTTGTCTCTCATGGTAAGTGCTGGAAATGCTAAGTAAATGGGCTTTTATGATATATGATTCTTGCTATATGAGTCCATCCTATGTTTTTGTATTTATTTCTATACATTGTATATGTTATTGTTCTTACATTTGAATAATGTGTTGCATGCGGGCTCTACCTTTTAGTTTTGTATAAAGGGTTACTCAATACCGTAGTACTAAAGGATTCCTTTGTGAGTCATTGCCTATTCAATGGGCAGTGTCCCTTGCACGTTAGCTTGCAAGTGCTATTCAAGTTCTTTTTGGGTAAGAGCATAAGGACTTTCTAGGAAGCTTCTAGATTTATCCTTTAAACCTTTATTCTCTATGTTTAATGATTTTATTTCTGTAACCACTAATAGTGGGTTTTATCTTTTGTAATGTAATTTAACATGCTACTCTGATTTAGTTTTATAACTTGGTTTTGTGTAAAATGTGTTCTCTTTCTTTTTAAGCCTTAACAATTGGTACTGGAATAGTAGAAGGAAATTGGTCTGGTAATAAGTGTGGCAGTAGCATCCCCGAAATTTACTATATTTGCTTTCGCTTAACTTTTAATGTAACAAAATTTTTTAGTAGTGAATTTTGGGGGTGGTACACTAATACCACAAGACCCTATTTTCACACTTAGCACCAATTATTGCTTGCCATGCTTATTTATTAGGATAACCACCACTACACATTTAAAATTACCAAAATACCCCTAGGACATATAATATCAACTTTGACACCCAACATTTGTTACAAATACCACGAAATCCTATTTTCATACTTAGCACTAATTATTACTTATCATGCACATTTATTAGGATAATCATCTTTGCACCTTCAAAATTACCAAAATGCCCCTAAGCGATATGATATCACTATTTATGCCCAAACATATATTACTAATACCACAAAAATCCTATTTTTATACTTAGCACCGATTATTACATAACATGCACATTTATTAGGATAATTACCCTTACACCTTCAAAATTACCAATATCTCTCTAGGCCATATAACATTATTATTAATGCCCAAGCATGTATCACTAATGCCACCAAACCCAATTCTCACTCTCAACCCCACAAAACACTTAGCCATCACATTTATTGGGATGATCAGCATAATATATTAAAAATTATCAAAATATCCCTCGACCCTAAGGTATTGATATTCATGTTAAATTGTGTTCTTATAATACAATAAACTCCTACCTCCATTCCTAACATTATTTATAACACAATTGGCACCCTGACTAGGGTTGAATATCATGATATGTCTAAATGACCCTGGGACTCATAGTTGTAATATTTTCATTACAAGTGTCCGCACATACCCCACATGAATACATCATTACTACTCAACCTTACAATCAACCCTTTCACACACATAAAAAAATAACATGCATTCTTTTTTCACTTTCCAATATAACATTAATAATCATGGAATTAATTATCCCACATCATATCCACACAAATCACACATAAAAAATTATCATGTGCTAACATATGATAATCTAAATATTTTAGTGGGGTATAATGATTACTTTATTTCCAGCAAAAACCAAACTTTATCGGTATCTAGTTAAAATGCTTAGGCTCTGTTTGATAAAATTTATACCTAAAAATGATGTCACAATACAATATTTATATTAGATAAATATAATAATGATTTTTATTTAAAATATTTATTAAAAACTTTACCAAACTACCTTATACCTTAATATTATCAAAATACCTAAGAAAATATACATCATAACTCACGTTGCATGTGCAGTGTGAGCCATGCAAGGTTGCCGAAAGAATGGAAAGGGGGTAAGGATGTTGGTGGCTCAGATAAAGGGTTGGGGGAGATGGTAAGGGGTGATGGTGCTGGTTATTAGGTGTAGAGGTGAGGTGAGAGGTGGTTGGTGGTCTTGTTGCGGTGGCTCGAAGGCATCGGAGACAGCAGTGGGGCCTATAGGAGAAAGGTGTAGAGAAGGGAGGAGAAGAGGAAGAAATGAGAAGAAGAGAAAGAGAAGGGGGGAGGTATGGTGGATTGGGTAAGGTGGTGTAGGGGGTCGAGTTGGTAGTGGGTAGTTGGGGGAGGCTACGATGGCGGTGGAAGGGAGGGGAAAGAGGTGGTTAAGGGTGGCAGGTGCAAGGGTCTTGAAGGGGGAAAGAGAAAAGGGAGGGGACAGGTTGTAGGGGTAGCTAGTGTTAGCTTCCCGAGGCAGTGCAAGGAGAAGGTAGCGTGGAGGAGATGGCAACGTGGTGGTTGGGTTGGTGGTGGAGACGGTAAAGGCAACTATAGAGGGTGTTAAAGGAAAAACACGGGAAGAAAATAAGGGAGAAAAGAGAAGAGAGGATCGGGGGAGAAGGGTTGGGCTCAAGGGAGAAGTAAGGCAGAGAAAAAGGGAAGAAGAAGAAGAGGGAAAAAAAAAGAGGAGGAGAGGGAGGTGTGCTGGGTTAGGTGGATGCAGAAGGGGAGGTCACAAGAAAGGAGGCAAGCATGGCAGATAGGGTGATAGGGACAGCCAAAAATGGAAGGAAGAGGGGCACACAAGGAAGGGAAGCAAGGGTTGTAGGGTCTAAAATGGTAAAAAAAAAAAAAGGACAGGGAGAGGGAGATGGTGGTGCAAGTTGTCCGGTTGACAGGGGTGGAGGTGCATGGGGAAGAAGTGTGTGTGAGGGGGAGGGCTTGTTTGGCTCCTGCTTGGGGAAGAAAGAAAAGAGAGGAGGCAAGGTAGTATGTGCGGGGGAAAAAAACAAGAGGTGAGAAGGGCTGGGCTAGGTTGGCCCAAAGGGAGAAGAAGAGAAAAGAAAATGAGAAGGCCTAGGCTAGCTCGAGTGGGAGAAGAAGAGAAGGAAAAAGGAAGGCCTAGGCTGGCCCGAGGAAAAAGGAAGAAAAGAGAAGAAAATAATGAAAAATAAAAAAAAAGGAAAAAGGATGAAAAAGGAAAGAGTAAAAGGAGAAAAAGAAAAATAAAATATTTTTAGAGTTACGATTAGGAATTAAGCTAAAATTGATTTTTGAAAAAAAAATAATTAATTAATTTATCCAAAAACTAAGGTATTAATTTAAGAAAATAATTTTGGTAAAATTATAGATTTGATATTTACTTAAATAAAAAGAGTAAGATAAAAATGATAAAAATAATCACATTAATTTATTAAATAATTTATTTATTTTTGTAAGTCAAATGTCGACAAAATAATTAAATTAATAATTTAAAGGTTAAATATTTAAATTTTAGGTTTTCAAATTTTAGGGTGTTACAATGATGAATAATTAATGATTCAATCACAAAATAGAACAATTGTGGAAAAAATAGAGATATTTATTCATGCTCCTGTGTAATTATAGAATGATTAAACAAATTAATCAATCAATTATATAAATATACAATTATCTTATAATGGAGAATTCTATAGAGAAGCAAAAGAAGTTGGTTTACACAACTTAACGACTAGGGTTCTCTCATATTTATTTTATACTAGAAAAAAATCCTATAGGACAAAATAACGTGCTTCGGAAATAAAAGAAAAATATTATTCATGTTTAGAAAACACAGGACCTCTATATTAATTTCCTTACTCTTGGCTTTTTGTCCAAAATTCACACTGACATATTCTAGGAATAAACATAGAATCCTCGTGTTTATTCCTGAACTCACGAATCTATACATAACTTCCAATACCTGCATGAAACAATATAGTGTTATGTTGTGCATCAAATACCCATTCAAAGCTCACAATTCTCCATCTTAACGTAGTATTTGTGACATGTGACATTTAAAGACCTCAATAAAAAATGCTTAGTCCAATAAAGGGCCTTATGGTCTATGAACACCAATTAAGTCTGAGAAACACTTGAGCTCACCCACAGCCAGTGGCTTCATTAGTATATTGGTCGAATTATCTAAAGTATCTATTTTCTCCAACATAACTTTGAATGCAGCAATAGTACCTCAGATAAAGTGATACCTAATGTTAATGTGCTTCATTTGATGATAGAAAGAGTTATGATTCTTTACTAAATAGATAGCACTCTAGCTATCACTTTGAGAAACTAGACCACCATGACCAGACCCTAGCTCACATACTAAACCACCAAGTCACATGACCTCCCAAAAATCCTCTATCATAACCATATACTATACCTCAGTAATGAGTAAAGTCATCACATCCTACAAGGAATACCTCTAACTAATAGATGAATTACCAAGACAGAAAACATATCCACTAGAGGACATCCTTTTATCAATGTCTCCACCAGAATGAGAATCCACAAACCCAACCAGTGAATCAGCTAGTCTCCCATACTCTATATATGCTAATGTCGTACCCTTTAAGTACCTCAAGATCCACTTCACTACTTGCTAGTGAGCCTTCCCTATATTAACTCACTACCCTAACAACTTGAGCGATATCAAGTCAAATACATACCATAGCATACATGATGCAACCAGCAATATCAGAATATGGAACAGTAGCTATGAACTTCTCTTTCTCTTTAGATTTGAGACAATCCAAAGAAGATAATTTAAAGTGAGTAACCAAAAACATAACCTCATAACCAATAATTTGTACAATAAAAAACAAGCGTACCTTTAATTATTAGGACCACAATCAAGATCAGAGTAACTTGTTAATAGAATAGTCGATAACACGTACTCAATACAAGTCGATACCATATGCACCAAGTACCTCAAAATTTGGACCACACCTAACCAAGATATCGTCAAAGGGCTCGCCACACACATGCTCACAACACAAGCAATATAATGGTTGGTACTAATCATATCATACATCAAGTATCTCATAGGTATAAAGTATGAACTAGTGATTAAGTAAGCCTCCACAACCACTTTGGATTTTGAAACCTCAAAAGTTGTCATCTTGTTCTCCTTAGACATTCCTTTTTGTTATGATAAGAAAAACATAGACACAACAAAATAATAACTAGTAAAACATCACATACTAATGTTTGAATTTTCTAAATAGACCACATATCTTTAGCAACACTAGTAGAATGCCATAAAGTATAATTAATACCTAAAATAACCTTTGAGTTTAATACTAGCTCCAACACATCAATGCTACTAACTAAAGTATACAAAGCATAACTAGCCCTCCTCACCAAAAGAATCTGTACCATCTAGATCAACAACAACCTCCATCTTGTTTGAAGCACCCAACATACTCTCCCACTCCACCTTCTTATCAAGAAGGAATTTAGACTTATAGAAGGTAACAGATCTTAATATAATTGGGTCACAAAAAAGGGGCCCCCAATTATACTAATGCCACTTCCATGTCCCAAGTGCATCAAAACAATACCAAGAATATCCGAGTCGCATACTCTTAATGTCATCTCAATTTCATCCTAAATAGTTGTGCCAACAAGCTCATATAATGTCATGGCTTGCTTGCCAACAATCGCCACCACAACTCCTTTAGCAACCTTCAATGTGACATTCTTAATGAAACGCCTATAACCTCTTCCATCTAAGGTACACATAAAACCAAATCTTGGCCATGTTAGGAACATGATGAACACCAAGTAGTGGTCCAACCACACCATCATGCATCCTTACCCCTCATATTCCCAATCCCATCATCTCTACATAAAGTACCGTTTTCCAACACAACAACTCCACCTCAAAAAGTGGCATATGTCTAGATTAGCTTTTGTTGGTACAAACCTAGTAGGATCCCCTAGAATCAAGAATCTACCTACCAACCAATCTGGTTTGTCCATTTGTGGTAGTCAGTACATCACCCTCACCATCACCATTGCCATTAACTATGGTAGTATGACTCATCAATAATATCTATCGATTTCCTATTGGGACATTATCTCTTAATATGGCCTTTCATGTGATAACCATGACCTATCACATTATTCCACTAACTCTTTGACTTAGATTTGGGTTGGTTCTTATCACTAGACCCCCACTCATATGTCCTCTCTTGGTTACCAGTCCCTCACTTTGTGAATCCTTAGAAGTATAGATGCCATTCAACTAACTATCAATCAGCTCCCATTGTAGTTGGGTGGATTTCACATCCTCAAGGATTAACTCATCCTTCACATACAAAATAATCTCATGAAAGTTATTAAAACTAACAGGCATATAACACAATACTATAATGGCCAAATCTTTATCATCTAATTTGATTTTTATGTTATGAAAATCCATCACAATAGAATCAAATTCATCACCAAGTACACTAACCACCCAAAACACACTTTCCTCCCCATGGTTAACCTCCAAACAAGACTTCCCCACGTAAATCTTTCCCCCATGAAAAATACACACCCCCTACAAGGCTCGCACTTCCCATGCAAGTTTTTACTATAACCCCTCGTATTATTACTTTTCTTTTATTTACTCTACCATATTTCATGAGACAACTAAGACATTATCCACAAATCACCTCATTCCCTCTACCGTCTTTATTTTATTTAATCTCCCATAGCCACTCAAGTCCTACCTAAGGCATCTAGGCATACATATATTAATATTTCAACCATACACAAGAATATCCCCACCCATATTAAGTTCTAACCACACATACAACAAATAATGGAAATTATGCTTACCATACCTTAGCTCCTTGCAAGCCAAGCTACACCACACACATACTTAGTTTAGATACATATATATTTACGCGTAACAATACACCCATTATATGCGAGACTCATAACGCAACCTGAATCTTAACTATATCCTTACCTAGTTGGGATTCGGGCTTGAAACAAGAATCGTATGCCTCCTCATAGGAAAATGCTTGCTCAATACCTATAATGAGAGTGTCAATTAGGACATTTCACTTTATTCCTACCTATTTTTTTCGTTTTCCTTATTTTCTTAATAATAATAATAATAATAATAATAATAATAATAGTTATAATAATGTTAATATTAATATGTTATTAAAATAAATTACACTCAACAAGTAAGAGGGCAAAGGGTATAGCTAGAAAGAATAGCAGGTGAGGGTGAGGATGACGACGACTACGACATAACGATAGCATGGTGGTGATGATGGTGGACATGTAAAGGATAGGTTTTTAGGGTTTGAAAAGGATAGGGAAGGTAGGGTTTCTTGGGTGGTGTAGCTTCCTAGCTTAGGAGGTCTATGGTGGTGGTGGTGGCCTCGCTGCGGCAACATGGCGGTGGTAGCAACAGCACCCAAGAGGAAGAGAAGAATAAAGGGAAGAGAGGAGAGGGGAGAAAGGGAGAGGTAAGGTGTGGGTGTGGCAGGGGGTCTTTTTATGTAGGGAGGGTGGTGAGACTGGTGCTGGTGGTTGCGTATAGTGCAAAAGGGCAGCTCAAACTGCCCACTTTGCACATGTGGGGAGAGGCTTGGTAGATATAGGGTGATGTAGGGAAGAGGATGGGAGGGAGTGGAGATGGAGGTGTGGCATAGTGGCGATAGTGGTGGAGTCTTTTGAGGCAATGAGAGTAAAGGAGGTAAGGGTGGATCAGGTAGAAAGGAGAGGGAAGAAGGGAGTGGGAAGGGGTTTTTATAGGCATAGGGGAGGGAGCAATTGGACAAGGAGAGGAAGAAGGAAAAGGGGGGTTGGTGGCTACCAGCCACCATGTAGGCTGGTACAGGTGCGTAGGGGAGACATGGTAGGGGGTAGGTTTGTAGGGACAGGGGAGCAGGTAAGGGGAGAGGGATCTCGTAGGGGGAGGGGGATCATGTAGGGGGCGTACCTACTACACACCCTATAGGGTTGAAAGAGAAAAGGAAGAGGGAGAGAGGGGAGGGGGAGGCTGCGAAGTGTAGCAGCATGTAGGGGGTTGTATAGGCTGGAGGAAGAAGAGGGGGTATAAAAGGAAAGGAAGAAAAAAGAGAGGGAGAGAAAAGGAAAAGAGGGGGGTCATGTGTGCTAGGTTGGGCCAATTGGGGGGAGAGAAAAAGAAAGAAAGATTGGGCTAGGTGAAGAAAGGAAAGAAGAGAAAGGAAGGAGGAACATTGGGTCGCCATCGTGTGCAACCCAGCCGACTGGAGAGAAAAGGAAAAAAGAAAGAAGAAAAGGAAGAAGAAGAAAGAAAAAATGGGGTGGTAATAATAATAATAATAATAATATTTTATTAATTTAGAAATTATTATAATTTATCTTAGGTTAGTTAATTAAATTAGTCTCCACTAACTATGTCCCTACATCATTTTTCTTTTTTTATTGCCATAATAATAATTATTATTATTATTTTATTAAAGAGGGTACATGTAATTAAATCTTATTCAATAATTTCTTATTTTATTCTTTAATCCTAAAATAAAGGTTTGGGCTATTACAATATACTTCTCGAAAACTAAAGCAACATGAATAGAACTACCCATTGCATGACTTAGAGCTACTACAATAGTATTTTCTCTTAAGATCTGGAGATACTCTATATATAGGGTTCTATGCAAGTTCTACACCGACTATAAGAGCCTTACGTACATCTTCATATAGCAGTAGTAGAATTTGAGACAACACTCATGGTTGGAGTTAGTTAAGAATTACGACTTAAAATTAACCAAACATGAGGTTTAGTTAGTTATCATATAAAGTTGATTAAGTGTCTTCTCTTCCTAGTAAACTTCCTAAGATCAGATATAAATCCTTGGGAGTTGTTGTCTTGATGTGTTTTCAACAATTATTCATAGAAATAATGTTAGAGGCTTATTGCTTTTAGATAAAATTTAAATAATTAATTGAGTTGTATTACGGAGCTAGTCAGTTGGGTTATGTAACTAAGTAAGCCTAAGGAATTAAGAATGCTTATTATGTGTTAGTTCCTACTTGAATCCTAGCCTTTCACCAATAACTTAGAGTTCTACCTCAACTCTTGTAATTATAGCTCAAGTGAAGAGTTTTGTCTTACACCTTACAAATTATCTCACATTCTTTATCTCTAGTGTTAATATCTAGGGTGGTGATTGTGAGAATTTAATCCCAAGTGTTACTTGTAGTTCAAATACCATCTCTTCTACCTTTATTCCCTCTTCTTCATTTTTGTTTGTGGTAGACAATGACCTATAATCTTCATCTTCCTTGCTAAGCTTGATCTAATTTTTTAGCATATGCATCAAATTGGTATCAAAGCTCAAGGTTGATACTTTAGGATTCTTAAGGTTTTTTTCCTCATCTTCAAGTCCAAGAAATGTTATTAAGTTAGTAAGTTCATAAACCAAAAGAGAGATCATCAATATAAACACAAGTGAGGTTAAATATCCTAAAAAGGAAGATCTTTTTGGTAATAGATGTAGAATAACATATCTTGGGTTACCTTAAACCACTATAAATTCTATGTGAAATGTTATTTGGTTAATTTTGATCACGAACACTTATTTAGCTCCCTCTAGAGTGTTTTTCATATATTTTGGAAATTTTATATTTTTTGTTTGTGAGTTTTGAGGATACATTTGTGTTCATTGAGTCTTTTACATAAAGTTTGTATATAATTTGTTAGGATTTGATGTTGATTAGAATAAGTTATGAATTTTACAAGTTTAAGGTGATTTTATGTAAATAAGGGCATTTCGGTCATTATTCTTTAATTCTAGAATTATTAAGAGCTTAGTGAATATTAAGTCAATAAAGTAAGTTTAAATGGATAAGTGTGATAAGTAAGTGGTAATTGATGTGCGAACTTAGATGCTTTAATTAAAATGGTTAATTAAGCTAATAAAGGGTATTTTTTTATAGATTTTGTAATCTTAGATTTTTTAAACTTGGTTAAGTATGATAGGATAAGCACGTGGCCTATGGTATGATATGAATTATAGCATGGATGTGGTAATTAGCCATGGTATGTACTATTTTATGTGTTACACTATGATTCTTTGTGTTATTTTTTATGTATTCCATGTGATCTTTGAATGCTTAGTATTATGTAGTGGTTTATTTAGTACTATTGTACTAATGGGTTTTGTTTTATGGTCCCTGTCTACTCAATAACGAGTCTTGATCTTGAAGATTTTGGTGGTGGCTTAGGTTTGGATTAGAGTGTTGTAGAGCTATCAAGGGCCTCTTATTCATGTTGTAACTTGTTTTGTTCTTATTGTTGCTTATTGTGACATTAACTATTGTTAACTCTTTGTGTATTGTATTTTAAATATTGTGTTCTCTTTCACTCTATTTTAGTTTGTTGTTGGTTTGCCTCAACTTTGAATTAAGTGTTGACCCTATATAATTTTTATTTTTGAGTGATTTTATCCTTATAAGGGTTAGGTGTTGGTCATACATATCTCTGTGTTGGATATAATGGTAATATCTAATTATTTAGTATAATTATTTCTGCTATAATAAACTTTTTTTTAAGTAATAAATTTAGAAGTGTTACAATTATAGTCAACTATGATATCATAATAAG
Organism: Tamarix austromongolica; assembly: GCA_039764185.1. Classification (NCBI taxonomy): domain Eukaryota; kingdom Viridiplantae; phylum Streptophyta; class Magnoliopsida; order Caryophyllales; family Tamaricaceae; genus Tamarix; species Tamarix austromongolica. Next base: position 5,938,325 of record CM077813.1, read on the forward strand.
GATAAAAATTTAATTAACATCAATAATGCAAGTATAATTGTTGTTTCCTCAAGTTAAAACCATGATAATTCTTAAACACAGACTAACCTAAGATTTAGGCTGAAGTTTGTATCATTTAATAAATAAACAAGGTTGAGCAACTTATTTATAGTATAATCTAATAAGCTAAGTTTAATTGATATATTAACCCATGACCCTGATAATAACTCAAAAGACGGGAACTCATAGCGTATTTGATTTTGACTACTTTATCTTTCATCTTTAATAAAGTTTTGTCAAGGACCCCACAAATAATGCTAAATATAGGTTGGATTATTATTACTGAAAACTAGAAACAAAGAATCAAGAATACCAACGGTACTACATAAATTTATATATTAAATATAACAAAATCACAACAAGTAGTAGCAACAACTTTTTTAAATAAAAATTTATATCAGTACAGTATCTATAATTATTAGTAGCGTTATTTACAGTTTAAATATTCGATATTTTAGATATACGATCATTGGATAATCAAAAATTTGGATATCTAAAAATGATATTTGATATTTGATTTGAAACTTCGAATATCCGAAAGATGAGATATTTGAATTTTTAGATATCCGAATTTTTAAATCAGATATTAAATATAACCGATATTATCCGAATAAAATTTTGAATATAAAAAACCCATCAAATCACAAATATATTTGATATTATCTGATATGCTGAACAAATATCCGATCGACACAGTAAATATCGTACTTACTCAATAAATATCTGACGTTAAAACTAAGATTAAAGATGTTACATCACAAGATTTAATTAGATTTTATCATATTTAAAAAGGAATTATATCAAAAATATAATTTCAACTAAATTAAATTTTGGTCCAAATACTAAATTAAGTAAGCAAAAATTATATATATATATCTTAGATTAAATATTATTTATAATTATTAGTTCGAAAATCTAATTTATTTGACTTTTCGTTGGCTGAATCGAATATCTAATTTAAAAAAAATAAATTAATTATTTGTTTTTTAAAATTAGATTATTTTAAATATTAAATTAGATAAATAGATATAAGATAATATGACCGACTCTAATTATTAGTCTATAGGCCGACCGTTCACCGTCGTGAGTCTCGCGAGGAGGGGAGGAGGAGGACCCACTAGGGTCTAAGGTGTTGGGCCGCCGCTTCGTGCCTGAAGATTGAAAGGGTGGCAAGTCATATCCAGTCAATAAGAAATGCCGCGGGTCCCTGTTACGCCGATTCCTGGATCACACGCTCACTCTCTCTTCTACAAAGAGTCGGTCCACAAAACGCCATTTCTATACATTTTTTAGTACGTCAAACTTATCCAATCGTTACCCCTGTATTTTCCTCCCTCATCATCATGTCACCTCCAATGATACATCGTATTCTCAAATGGCCAATTGAATGGGCCGTATCGTTCAGGCTCAGACTAAAGACTTGAAGATTCCAATTTCCAACGGTGGGACCTTATGTTAATCGATAATGCTACAACTCCTTTACAACCGACTACTTGGTTTTCTAAGTGGCATATAAAGTTTAAAAAAAAAAAAAAAAAAAAATTTCTTTTCTCATACGATTTATTTTTAGGCAGCATATTTCCGTCTTTCTATTTTTTGCGATTTAAGAAATTTTTTTCTCCACTCATATTTCACCTAAGACTTCATAATTTTTTGTAGCCTCAATTCTCAATTTCACTCTTGTAATAGATACCAGTACGACTGTTCACGGTTTAAATATCTGATATTTCAGATATTTGATTATCGGATATCTAGAAATTATATTTGATATTTAATTTAAAACTTCGGATATCCGAAAGATTGGATATTTGAATTTTGGATCGGATATCAAATATAACTGATATTATCCAAATAAAATTTTAAATATAAAAAAACACCAAATCAAAAATATATTTGATATTATTCAATTTATCGAGCAAATATCCGATAAGCTCAGCGAATATTCAACATAACAAATATCTAATGTTAAAATTAAAATAATAAAGGGGTGGGTGGGGTCTATCGGCACACAGAGTATTTTTATTTTTTTGTATAAATATCTAAAAAAGGATTATATTAAAAATATAATTTCAAGTAAATTAAATTTTGGCTCAAATAATAAATAAAATAAGTAAAAATTATATATATTTATACACACACACACACCTAAATTTATTTATATACAATCATATATAAAATAAAAAATTATAAAAAAATATATATAAATATTTTTCTTCAGATTAGATATTATTTATATTTGTTAAATCAAATATTTGGTTTGTTTGACTTTTAATTGACCGGATCGGATATTTGATTTGAAAAAAAAATCAGATCGGTTATTTACTTTTTTGGATTGGATCGCTTCGGATATCAGATCAAATAAGTAAATATCGGATAAGATGAACAATCCTAGATACCAAGACAGTGACGATGAACTCGCTCTTAGATGTGAACGACAAAGAATTTGAAAGTTGAACACTATTTATCATTAGCGTTGGATGAAAATGGAGACGGAGACTAAAAATAAAGATAAAAAAATATAATTTTTTTTTTAAATTTAAGAGACATAAAATAGATGAAAATGATTAAAAAATTATATATATATATATATATATATATATATATATATATATATATATATATATATCAAATCTACTAAAATTAAGAGAGAAAAATAAAAAAAAAATCTAAAATCACTACCTATTTTAGTTGATGTAAACTATTAATAATTTTAAAAAAATTAATCGAATAATTTTGATATCGATTCTGACATTAAAAAAAAATTCGGAATGAAAAATATTTTTGGAACGTTTTGATAATAGAAAATAACATCCAAATACTATTTTTGTGCTTTGCTGATTAGCTTCGTAAAGAGACTCAAACAAGACCAACACAAAATAAATTAGAAAAAAATTAAAAGTCAAAAACTCTTTCTATAGAAAAAACAGAAGACATAGAAATAAAGAGGAAAAAATGAATTAGAGAATACAAAAGTGAATAAGTAAGCAAAATTTGTTGATTTTAAAGAGGAAGAACGAAAATATATAGAAAATTTGTTGATTTTTAGACATTTAACTTTTGATAAGTACGTTCATTTTTTTTAGCGTCAAAACGGAACAAATAGCAAAAAAATGGAGGTGAGGAGGAAGAAATATATGGCCTAGAGACAGCGGCAGACAAGTTGCTGATCGTAAAAAAAAAATTGTAAAACTTCGGTCGTAACCGTAGCATTGCCGTATGATAATTTGTTATTTACGTGTAGGAAGATAAAAGCCCTGTTGCTCCAGGAATTAATTTAAGCACGAGCCTGAAGGGACTGACATTTATGCTGGATATTAGACCACTCAAATCTTAGTCTTTTAGTACTGTAGCTAGCTGAGTCCGTCAATGTCGTTAAGTTGAATGAAAAGTTAGGACTCATGTAATATAATTAATAGCAATGATTTTAATTAATATTAATATTTATGAAAATAAAAATTAATATAATTACTATAATATTCATACAAATATTATTTTCATTTTTTTATATAAAAATATACACAATTATAGTTATAATTATAACAATAATAATGTTTATTATATAATTTTATATTCCATAATATTAATGTTATTATAAATAATACGAATAATGTTATTATACATAGTTATTAAAAATATATATATAAATATTGTTTAATAAAATTATTTTTATAAATATTAATAATGCTATTAATAATAATATAATTATACTTATCAATATTAATATTGCTATTGTTATTATTATAAATATGAGAAAAAATATTATTATATATAAAGATAATCATAATAATAAAAATAAAATTACTAATTGTAATAATATTATTATTTCAATTACCATAATTAAAATCATAATATTATTATGACAATTATAATAACTATAATAATAATAATAATAATAATACTCATTAATACTATTAATAATTATAATAAATATAACTATAATAACTATAATAATCTTAATAACTAATTATAATTGTAAATATATTCAGAGCATATATTTTTATTTTTTTGATATTCTTTTAATTTAAGTTTTTAATTATTTATTCAAATAATATTTGAGATTATTTATATCATTTATAATTATGTTCTTAAAGTATAATAAATCTTAAAAAGTTAATTAATTTTGTTTATAATAGTTATTATTGTATAAATAGTGATAATTTGTGGTATCTTGATTATAACTTTTACATATAAAATTAATTTTAGGTGATTTAAATTTTAATATAAAGATAAAAATAAAATCTACAACTTTAATTTTTATTAATTTTTTTCTATATCTAATTATATTATGATTATAAATTAGTTTCAAGTTACAAGCGAAATGTCTTCTAAAATAAATAATTGTTCGGAAAACAATAGAAGTTATTTATTTATCCTTTCTCTTTGTTTGTAGGCCCGCAACAGCCAGCAGGTAGGGCCAGCAGCTGGAAATTTAGAAAGATAAAAAGATGAAAAAAAAAGAAGAAGACGACAGGCAACGAACAAAGAAAAAGATTATCCATAGTGAAAAAAACACGCGAAGAAGACGAAAAAAATCAAGGAAAAAAAAAGGATGTGTAGTGACTTATTGACCAAACCTCGGGTCCAATGTGGATTACATAGCCTAGTTTTAGTCGTGTATATCTACATACCCTAGTTTTAGTCGTGTATATCTATATATTATATAATAATACAGTCCGGGTATGCCGTGACATTTAAGGAGTCTTAGACCGAAAAAATATTATGATCTTATATTTTATTTATATATACATATAATTTTTGTTGAAATGAAAAATCAAACTTTTGATCTATTTTAATAAAAAAAATTATTTTTATTATTTAACTATCTAAGTTAGTTTAAATTTTTATTTTTATATCAGATGTCATCATATAAATTTTGAAGCACATATTTTTTGGGGTTCTAAACACAAGTCTAGTATTGTTCTACCCAAGGATGGCCCTGAACATAGTAATTAGCCCACCGAATGTTTACCTAAATCAAACTCTCACATCTGTATGTAATATAAATGATTGAATTAGCTTCTCCCACAAGTTACAACAGAGTTAATGTTATTAGTCCGTTCAATATTGAATGATCAATAAAATCAATCGTTATAAAGGAAAAAAAAAAAAAGAAACCAACAATAAAATAGACTCAATGTATATTAGAACAGATATATTAATGATTTGGCATGTGGTTAAATATATTAAGTAAAAGAAAAAAAATACTCTCTATAATAGCACAACTCTTTTTTAATTAGTGTTTATCCTAATATGATGCAAAGAATGTAGAAACACTACATATTAGGGTTTCCAAAGTACCTTAGAGTTGCATCGACAAATTAAATCAATGAAGATTGGTGTTAATTCACCATTGATCAATAATGTATAGTAAGAATATCAATAGATGATGGAAAAAAGAATATCAACAATTATAGAAAAAGTATGTTTCTAAATTTTTTTTATGGAAATAAGATCAAAGTTTTATTTTTAATCCTGTGGACTAATCTTACTAATAAGCATCCTTTACCATACCACTCGTAATATATATAGTGTAACTATTAGTCCAATAAGATGAAATCAATGATGAAACACCATGCCAAGCTAATATGCATCTCGATTGATTAACATCCCACTTAAGATGAAAAATCATGAATAGAATCACCATATTGTGTAATTGAGGCACTACTCTCTTCAATTATACGATGAATTAACCAAGGTGATGCTTGATTGAAGTTTTTCAACATATTGAATACTTTTGATGAGTTACTTTCGAGGATAAGATGATGAACTTTTGTTGTTACATCTTGAAGACCAAGAAGGCAAGCCTTAGATTCCAAAATTATAGGTGATCAATCTATCCTTAATTATACAATTAGAGATTTTTTTTCCTCATGAAACATTTATAATTTATTTATTTGTTATAATATGATGCACAACTTCGTTCCATCATCCGAGATTTGAGACATATCTACACATTTCACTCATCTAATATGTTGATATATTGGATGGAAGAAATTTGAGGGTGATTTTGGTCGTATATACAAATTTAGCCGTCAATGATCCAAATTTGGATTACCGTATGTATTATTTAACATATATAATTTTCTTCTATATTATTTTTAGATTATTTTACTTATTTAGTGTTATTTCATCTAATTTTAATTGAAACAATTAAAATTTAATATTATATTAGCTTATCAACACATTTTATTCCACAGTTGTAATTATATTTTGTTCAACTGTATATATTAGTTCTAACTTTTGAAATTTAGTGACATTTAATTCTATGTCTACGAAATCATAGTTGGCAAATTCAATGTAATTTTTTCCTTAATTACTTTATTTACATATTTACATATTTCCATAATGATGATGATGATGCATTAACTTGAGTTTTATTTTATAACTTTATAGTTATAAATTAATAACTATCTATAAGTATACCTATAAAATAATATAGGATTTAAAAAAGGTAAAGATAAAAGATAATACTATAATATATCTACACGTACTTTTAGATTAATATTTATATTGTCTTTTTATTTTATTTTAAATAAAATAGTTATTTTGAACTAAAAAATTATCTTTTTTAAATAAAAAAACATGCATCGTATGAGAGGTAACTAGTCTATAGATTATATAACAACACAATTATTAACCCATTGAATTCCTAACTAAATCAAACTCCTATATCTGCATGTAATAGAATTGATTGAATTAGCTTCTTCCACAAGTTACAATAAATTTAATGTTATTAACTCTTTCAATATTGAATGACTAGTAAAATCAACTGTTATAAAAGCAAACAAGAAACCAATAATAAGATAGAGTCAATGTGCATCAGAATAGGGATATTAGCAATTTGGCATGTGGTTAAATATATTCAATAAAAGAAAAGGCAAACTTCATAAAACCAACAATTGTACATTGGATAAATAATGAATCTATAAAATATAATCAGTAATTAAAAGAAGAAGAAGAAGAAGAAGAAGAAGAAGAAGAAGAAGAAGAAGAAGAAGAAGAAGAAGAAGAAGAAGAAGAAGAAGAAGAAGAAGAAGAAGAAGAAGAAGAAGAAGAAGAAGAAGAAGAAGACACATAAAGAGTAGAAGACAACTTTTCAATCTCTTTCTATAATATCATAACACTTTTTAATTAGTTTTCATTTAAATTTGATGCAAAATATTTAGAAACACTGCATATTGGGGTTTCTGAAGTGCCTCAAACCTGCATTGACAAATCAAATTAACGAAGATTGGTTTCAATTCACCACCGATTAATGGTGTATAGTAAGAATATTAGTAGATGATGGAAAAAATAATATCAACAATGTTGGAGACTGTATGTTTCTAAATATTTGGATGGAAATAAGATCAAAGTTTCATTTTTAATCCCGTGGACTAATCTTACTAATAAGCATCCTTTACAATATGTAATACATGTAAGATAATTTTTAGTCCAGCAAGATGAAATCAATTATCAAACACCATGTTAAGCTAATATGCATCCCGCTCGATTAACATCCCATCTAAGATGAAAAATAATAATAGAATCACTACATTGTGCAATTGAAGCTCTACTCTCTTCACTTATATGATGAATTTGTTGATGAGATGCTTGATTGAAGTTCTTTAACATATTGACCAGTGTTGTTGAGTTTCTCTCAAGGACAAGATGATGAACTTTTGTTGTTGCAATTTGAAGACCAAGAAGGCAGGCCTTTGATTCTACAATTATAGGTGAGCGAATTGTCTTCAATTGTAAGATTAGAGATTTTTTTTCCCTCATGAAACATTTGTTGTTTATTTATTTGTTCTAATATGATACACAAATTTGTTCCATCATTTGAGTTTCGATATATATATATATACATATTTCACTCATCTAATATGTTAACATATTTGATGGAAGAAATTTGATGGTAATTTTGGTCGTATATGCAAATTTAGCTGTCAGTAATCTAAATTTGGAGTACCAGGCATATTATTTAACAAATATAATGAGCGTCTATTTGATTTTTGAATTATTTTACTTATTTAGTGTTATTTTATCCAATTTTAACTTAAATAATTTTAAAAATGATATTATATTAATTTATCAACATATTTTATTCCACAGATGTAATTATATTTTGTTAAATTATATATATTAGTTCTAACATTTGAAACTTAGTGACATGTTGCCAAATCATAGTTGGAAAATTCAATGTAATTTTTTCCGTACTTATTTTATTTATTCACATTACTACTACTACTACTACTACTACTACTACTACTACACCACATTAACTTGAGTTTTATTTTATAACTTTATAGTCATAAATTAATAACTATCTATAGGTATACTTATAAAATAATATGGAATTTAAAAAAGTTAACAGTAAACGATAATACTATAATATATCTACACACACTTTTAAATTGATATTTATATTGTTAACACATTTTATTTTATTTTATTTTAAATAAAATAATTATTTTGAACTAAAATAGTATATTCTTCTTTAAAAAATATGTAACACACAGGAGAGTAACTAGTATATATTATACAATTTTTTTTTGAGAGAGTAGTAATGTAGAAGAAGATGAAGAAAAAAAACCAAGGTAGAGCATCACAATAATAAGAAGTGTCATATTTGAAATCGTAGTCCTATAATTTTATTTTTTCTATTTTTAAAATTTTAATACTTTATATATTCTTTTTTAATTTAATTAGATTTATTTTAATTAAATTTTTTTTACTGAGGATAAAAGAATACTTATTTTTGTATTCTTTAATTAATTTATTGTTTAATTTATAAATTATCCATTTTATTTTATGCTATTATTTGTTATTATGTCTAATTAATATATTGATCAACTTTAGTTAATATTTAACAAGTTGAGTTGAGAGTGATAACTAATTCTCTACTTTAAATTGAATAGAATAAATATAAATTGAATTGATTATGGGAATAATTACATAATTTCAATAACAATAGCAAATGATAATTAATTAATTGAACATAAAGCATCATGTTATATTTGAATGTTTTGACTAGATATAATGAGACAAATACTTAACGATAGAGTTGGATGGCTCAAGAGAGAGGGCTATTTAAATATTTGTATTCACACATAGTGTGTAACTGAAAAATTAAGCAATTGGTAAATTGAATTTTATGATTGGATAGAGGTGAATCCAGATTCATTGGTAATTTTATTAATTGAATTGATATTTGTTAAACTTTATTTATTTTTAGTTTCTATATTTTGATCCAAAATTCTTAATTTAGATTAGTAAGTATTACTCTATTTTATTTCCATAGCTTAGGCCTAATTTAATCTATTAAATTCATGAGTTATTATTTAGTCTCCATGGAAATGATAATTTGATATTCATAAGTTTCTTATATTACTTGTTATCAGTATACTGGTCGATATGTATATTTGGCTGACATCAAGTTTTTGGTGTCATTGACAGAGAACTAATTTAATTACCCTAGACTTGAAATTTTAAATCTTAATGTAGGTAATTTTTACTTTTATATTTTAATTTTTATTTCCTTATTTTTTTCAATTTCTAAATTTACTCTTTTTTTAGTCTTTGATATTCTTGTATTAGTGATGGTGAATTTGTATCATTGGAACTAGAGATTGAGAGAAATTTTGGTAAGTTAAGGATGCAATTGAAATTTGTTATCGCTATGAAGAAACAAAATTAAAAAATAAACTGAAGGGGGGAAAAATTAAAAACAAGAAGTTAGGAGATCCTTAAAAAACTATATTATCCTTAGTATAACAAATTATACATCAAGTATTAAAAGACCGATAGTTTAAGTGTATAATTTTGAGATCAAGCCTACTATCATTCAAAAAATATAGACTTTGATCTAATTTAAAGATACACCTAATAATGACCCGCATGCTTATATTGTCACTTTCATCAAAATTTGTGACACTTTTAAAATTAATGGTGTTTCTAGAAATTATATTAGGGTTAGCTTTTTTTTTTATTCTCATTACGTGATAAAGCTAAGATTGGTTAAATTTTCTAGCACGATATTCTATTTCAACATAGAATGATTTGGTGAAGTTGTTTCTTTCTAAATTCTTTCCACATACGAAAATACTAAATTAAAAAAATGATATCACCATTTTTGTGTAAAATGATTTAGAATCACTATATGATGCATGTGAATAATTTAATGAATTATTAAATCTAGGGCACATGCATCCCAATATACTTCCTACAAGGTTACCCATCCTTAAATTGCTTTAAGTTAATAATGTTTCATTGTAAAGTTCTTTAAGGATAAGTTTTTTGAAGAGATGGTAAACCTTGTTGATATAGGTAGTATTATCAATCATTTAGAGCCTCTACTATCTACCACTAATTTAGGAGTATTATATACACTCTGACTCAAGAACAAAATGACTTTGTTGATCCTCAACCACTAATTATCTTATTACATTTTATCCCAAGAATATTCTCACTAGGTAACTGATCGACTCATTCAAGTTTAGCTCGCAGTAGTAGTTTTGCTTTAATACCATTTGTAATACCTCGATCTTACTAGGGTTGTGAGTAATTACTATAGAGTGCTTTCTGGATAAATGATTGGGCCCATAGATCAATATGAGTATTTTCAAGGGTGTTTTTTTTATCTACTCATACATATCCTAGGAAGCTTCACAGGAGGTCATCCATCTTTAAATTACTCCAAGTTAAACATACTTAAATGTAAAATTCTTTAAGAATAAGTTTTATGAAAAGAAGGTATACCTTACTAATATAAGTAGCATTATCAATCCTTTTAAACATCCACTATCCACCACTAATTTTGTGTATTAGAGTATGCTTATCTAAATTATAAGTGATAAATGTGTAAGCTTGATAGTAGGGTTGTCTACATGATAGTGGTAAATGATTTATAAAGTTATGATTCCATAACAATGTGAGTTGTTTCATGTGAATATCATTTAAGACATGTTTCAAGTATTTATTATGCAATCTACTTCATCATGACATATTGCTTCTAGCATGTACCCATTAGTTTTATGTGAGCATGCTATCACTTTTAATGGGTTATATTTACATATTAAATATATTGTATTATTACTACACTTTTTAGATATTTGGTGCAAGTGAAATGGTTGTTCTATAGTATGAGATTTGAGTTATTCAATAGTAGTTAGGTCGGTAACATTTTTCTTTATACTTTTTTTCATTTTCTTGTTATTATATTTCTTTACTTAGTTTTATAACCTTGTAGTCCTTGGGATCAAGTGACAACCCCTCTTGATCATAGTGCCTAAGTTTACTTTTTAAATTGACATCTAGCATAGATTGGGTATAAGTTGTGCCTTCTCTATGTTTGATATGAAAATCTCACCCTACATTTTTTATTGATGTTCTACAAAAACCTTTTTAAAGAAAAAATTTTAGATATGAAAAAATGGGGGTCTTACACTATTAATTAAATTTGTATCATGAAATTAGATATATTTAGTATGTACATTATGCTTGAGTTTAAGTTGCACGCCCTTACCCTCATCATGAACCAAAGTTATTATATATGGGTTGTTATGTTGTTCAATCACCTCTACTGATGAAGGGGTTTGCCCAACTGGTGTGGTATGTACATCCTTTGGAACTATCTCATCGTGATCCTTATTTAATTTTAGTTCCCTTAAAATAGAGAACATATAAGAGGTAGAAATACCACCCACACTAACATAATCTTCCTAATGTGAAGCCACCTTATTATTATTAGAACTACCTTTTTTCCTCATCGAAATCCTACCAATCCTAGTTTGTTACTAGGGATTCCTCCCCCTTTCCTCCACCATCATTTGTGGCCCATATAAAAAGGGGATAATTCATCTTATAATGAAATTTTGTAACCCTAATATTCGGGTGTTTAGTATATTAAATCTCCCTTAACCCTTAATAATTACTTAATTATCTCATCTCAACCCTTAAACCCTTCTTCCTTTTTTCCCCATTTACCGTTCAAAAAACTTATTTTAATTTCAAAAACCTTAGTCAATCAGCCAATAAAGTTCCATACATATCTCCTATGAGTTCGATGGCCGATTGATTAGGCTTTTCAGTCAACTAAAACTGGGTAATTAACACCATTCTTATTTTCTTGATTTTATTTCGAATCAAATTAATTTCCTATTCCTAGTATTTTTTATATATTTGGGTTCCTAGATTAACGCATCACTTTTCTGTAATTTTTCATAATTTTTGGGAACTATTTGATAATTTTCCCAATTTCTACTTATTTATTAGACTTTCCACCTTACCTATATTTTTTTAAATTTTTGTTCACATTTCTTAGTTAGATTTTTCCTCGAAATGCCTCTCCCTTATCTCCCCAATTAGACTTGACTTTGTCCTTATTCATTCAACCCCATTTTTATCCATTGTCCAATCAACTTACACACTTTAACCACTCTTACACTTGCTTTTGGGTAACCCCAAATTTGACTCTCCTTCCCCTATCTCTCCTATTGTCTACATTTTTATGGGTCATCATGCCATCTTGGTTTTCATTTTACACTTAACTTATTTTTCTACTTTTCTACCTTTTCTCCCTCCTCTCTCATCTAACCTTTCCTTTGTTCTTGCTAATCCTAACCTACATTGAGCTTCTCCATCTTCTCCTTCCTCCACCATTTTCTTCTTTTCTTCTAAGACCCTAAGTTTTAGCTTTTACATGCTTGTTAATATTCAAAAGATAGTTAAAAATTGTGGAGAGGTGAAGGTTTATTCAAGATTGTCCTCATCTATATATTTGAGTTTTAGGAATTTTTATCCTCCCCTTAATTTCCATTTCTATTATAACTCTTGCTCTAATTATTTTAACTGAATTTGTGATTATTTTATTTAGGTAATCCTAAGGTGGTAATTAGGAGTATTTTACTAAAAGACTAGTGTAACCTTTGGTGGATATGCATATCTCTATTTTATAAGACCTTTGGTTTTTATGTGTTAATTCTTATATAAAGGCACATTAGAAGCTTTTATGCAAGAAAATCATGTTTAAGTTTAATTAACTTGTATTATTACTTTTTTTTATTATGAATTGATGATTCCATGTGTTTTAATGATTTCATGTGATTTTCTTTATTATAAATCTTGATAGGTTTTGTTATAAAATCTCAAGTATGGTGGTATATTTGTGCACTTCAAGGAGCATCAATAATGAGATGAAAGAAATTCAAGTAGGTTATTCAACATCACTTCCACATGGAGAAGAGTATTTCATTCAGTGACGTGGACATCCATTTTTTTTTTGTGCACACATAATACTAGCTATTTGAATAGGAGGTCTAAGAGTCAGGATATGATTCAAAAAGTGCAACCATTCATGTAACATCTCAATAAGGACGAGATTGATAAAGAGATGAAAGTGACCCACAAGATATCATCTAACCGCAGTGAACAAAGGCAATGATGTTTCAATTGTTCCCACTCTCTTGCTTCTATATCACTCATTAAAATTTTTATTACCCTCATTTTCAAGAATTAGCTTAAACACACTTTAAATTAGGGTTTTTTGTCTTAGGATCTCATTACACCCGTTTCTTATTTTTTATCCTTGTCCTTGTTAATATTTTTTCTATTAATTTTTTTCACTCTAGCTTTTATTCTTATTACCATTTTCTTTATGGTTTATCGCTTAGGTTTTGACCTTATTAGGATATCTTTTAAGGGGGTAATGACCTAATTTGTTGACCCTGAACCCTTTGTCTATGTTCTTTTCCTTGTTGACCCTCATCTATCACCTTTATTGCTCACCCTTTTACTTGTACTTTACTTTCATTAATTGTTTCTCTAATCTTGGAAAACCTATGAATTCTCTCCCACTAACCCCTAACTTTGTGGGTGACCTCCATTTAATTACTAATCTTTTTGGATTCTCCTTCTCTTGAAACCATTTTAATCATTAACTTGCCTTCACTGAACCCTTATTTTGTGGAATTATCTTGTTTTGATCTTAACTTTTTTTAGATTCTTCTTCTTCTTCATATCCTTACTTCCATTAGATTTTTTCTTCCTATGATATTTTGGAGTGGTGACCCTTTATCCGTTCCATCTCATTGTCATTGATCCTCAACAATCTAACACACTATCTTATGTTGAAGTAAGATGGATATCCATCACATGTGATCAGATCCAATGATATTAAACTCCACACCTTATTTTCCTACGAGGATGTAGCCTTGTATATTGACGACATCAAGGTGCAAAACACCTATACAATCTCATTTCCCCTTATGAAAATCCTTTTTAATTACCATGGAGCTAGGAGGAAACCTAAGAATCAAAGGAGGTCATGCGCGACCTACCCATATAACTTTTAATGCCCTTAAAATTTAGGGATGAAGTGTATTTTAAGGGGTAGTGATGTAAAACTCTAAATTTTTGTAGCCCTAATATTTGCCCATTTAGTCTCTTGATCCTCCTTTAACTCTTAACTATTAATTAATTATCTCATCTTAACCCTAAAATCCTTCCTTTTCCTTTTTATTGTTTGAAACTCTAATTTTTATTTCATTCAAACGATAGTAGACCAAGTGTTGCCTTTTGTTAATTAGAATGCAACATTCCAAACCTATCACTATATAATCTAGTAGTCGATCTGCCAGACATTTTGCTCAACTGGAGCTATATAGTTAACATCATGCTTATTTTTCGTGTTTTCTTTTGACTCCAAATAAATGCATATACCTAATATTTTCATACATTTGAATTCCTAGATTAATTCCACACATTTTCCTCATTTTTTTAAAATTTTTGGCAATTATTTGATTATTATCTTATTTTCTACTTATTTATTAGACTATTTACCTTACCTAAAATATTTTTAATTGTTGTTTACATCCTATGTTTAGAGTCTACCATGACCACTCCATTACCTCCCTAATTAAACTTGATATTATCCTTCTTCATTCAACCTCATTTTTGCCATAATCCAATCAACTTACACACTCCAATGACTCTCTTACACTCTTACACTACCAAAACATACTCCTTCACACTCCACCACTCCTTTGGATTGTAATAAACCCCAAATATAACTATCCCTCCTATCCCTCTTGCTTTCTCTCACCCCTCTTTCTATCTCCCTCCCTCCCTTGCTCCCTCTTGTTACCGACCACCATAGGGGGCCTCTCGTGTTTCAGTTACTCTTATACTAAACATATTGAAATTAAGTCTTCAATAATAATCAAATTCTTAGTTGCATGTTAGGATATTTGCTTGGCCAAGTCTAGGTATACTAATATTTGTATCGAAATTGGATGTATTTATTTATTCATTCATTTTGGGGGGGGGGGTACTTCAACCTGATGTAACTACTTTAGGGGTGGAGATTTGGTTACATTATGTCCTCTGTAAGGAAGCATGAACTTGAAGAAGATGAACCATAAAGAAAAGATGATGACATCAAGACAAGGTTGCTTATATATTATATTGAAATAATCATATAAAGAAAGTAGAAGCAGATAATAACTATTGATAATCAATAATCATTAAGGAAACTTAAGGATATTACTACTTACCATTTTCTGTATTTGAAAATAATAAACTAAGTATATGCTGACAATATTCTATATCGAATATGATAAGCTAGGATCTATAATTTAAGAATTACAATTGCTAAATAATGAGCTAAGAATATTATATTGACAAACATGTGTTAATTATATGGAGAGTATTCCATTATACCCCCTCAAGATGGTGGATGGGTTAAGGACACCAATCTTATTCTGTAAGGCTTTTGAAACCATGGCTTGAGAGTTTTTTAGTGAAAAGATTGGCTAATTGGACTTGGGATGAGACATAACTAACTTGTAAATCCTTGATGGAAATAAACTTGCAAACAAAATGATGAATGCCATATGTAAGAATGGTTTTAAGATATCATAACAAGTGCTTCCATGCTTGAAAATGATCTATCATCGGGGAGTGCATGTATTGAGCAAGTCTATTTATAGCATAAGTGACATCAAGGCATGTAAGAGACAAATATTGTAGGGAACCCACAAGTAGACGATGCACAATTACATTAGTAGAAAAGGAAGTGGCTCTGAACTAACATTTTGTAGCTATTTGAGTTTTCATAGGTTTGGAACATAGCATTTGTGCCTTTTCAAGAAGATCTCGAACAATACTTATGTTGTGTGAGAAATAAACCATGAGTCAAAGGTAAGATTTAAACACCCCAGTAGTACCTAGGAGCACTGAGATCCTTAAGGGAAAAGGTGGCATCAAGATCATGTAGAAAGTGCTTGAGAAAACAAGAGTTACTCCTGGTAAGTAAGAGGTCATCAATGTAGACAAGAAAATATGCTACAACAAAACCTTTCTTATAGATAAAGAGGGATGCATCCAAGTGAGAATGTAATACCCCATGTTTTTAAAATTTAATTTCATTAATCATAATGATATTATTAGTATAATTTGATGCAAATGTTTAATTAATTTAATTTTCATTCTTTTTTATTTATTAATGGTTTCGAATTCATATTAGAATTTAATTAATCATTATCATTGCGGATCATTCTAGATAAATTCGTTATTCAACCATTCATTATATTCATATGATTTTGATTTTTTTAAATATATGTTTTAATTTTTTCATGTGTTTTGATTTTGAATATTTTAAATTCATTTTTGAGTATAACTTCGTCGTGTGATTATGTTTTTATGTTGGAGTTATATTTTGTTAACAAAATAAACTATTTAAATTATAAAATTTTCTACGCTAAAAATTATAAAAATTATTTTAATAATTTTTATTCATAGTAAATATTTTGGTATTTGAATTTATCTATTTTTCAGAGGTCATTAAGATCTTTGGAAAGATTTAAATTAAAAGTAATTTTGTAACTTATTTACAATTTTCTTTCCAAAATTAATTTTCTTTTTTTTCCCTTTTGGTTACATAAGACCTTTTTTTAAAACTATTTAAATTAACTCTAGTTTCTTAGAATTTGATTTAAATTTTTTTAGATAGTTTTAAATATTTGTAGAGGTTGTATTATTTATTTTCATAAATAATGGGAACTATTACGCTCGTTGATATTTTCTTCCAAAACCCTTTAAATAACTTTTATATTGATTTTGTACCTTTGGATTTTAACAAAATGTTTTTCATTAAATGATTTTTAGATAAAATCATCCTTAACTATTTTTTTAGGTATTTTATACACTCTTTATGTATATATGTATTATTATTTCTTTTAAAAAACACTAAAGCTAGGTTTATCCCCTACTTTTCTTATTCTCTATCCCTCCTTTTTTTATCTTCTCTTTCTTTCTTTCCCTTTATCTTCCTTTCGTACGTGCAACTCCATGCCCTTGACCTACCTCCTCCCTACTTCGTTCGCCACCACACTATTGCCAACCCTTCTCCCTCCATCTTCATCTTCCCATCCTCCACCACGAACAATGATGACTAGCAATAGTAATAACGACGGTAAATGGCAACAACATGTATAATCGCTACCATTTCACCACCGCAAGCTAAGATAGTCACCAATAGGTAGTCTTCGACCTTTGACAAATCTTCCTCGATCTACACCCACTCCAATTTATAACTCTTTGTTCGGTATAAATTTTTAAAAACCCTAAATTTGATTATGATTAATATTTTATAGATCAGGTTTAATTAGGCTAAATTAGCTATCTAATTACACACACACACACACACACACACACATATATATATTATATGATTAATTTGGAGTGGTTAATTAAAGCGTATGTGGTTAATTTGTGAACATTAAAATTTTGACCCAATTATTTTTGAATTTTTCAAATTTATCCAATTAAGATATTTTTGATAAATTGATTATACAATATATTATAAAATGTATCTAATTTCATGTTGAAGCAATCAATTTGAGAAATTTGTGCAATATTAATAGAAATTATATTTCTAGGACAAAATCCTTGTTTATTGAAATTGAATTCCATATTTTAATTTTTTTGTTCAATTAATGTTATAATATACTTTTAAATATATTTAATTTCATATTGGAAGTTTCAATTTAGAAAGATTATGTGAAATCCATCAGAATTGGATTTTTAGGTCAAAACTCTTACAGATCTATATTAGATTGTGTAATTGAGTTATTTTATTTAATTAATTATATGATTTGCATTGAAATATGTTTAATTTCATATTTGATTCATCAATTTTAATATTTTAAGGAGAATTAACGAGATTTACTTTTTGGACTAAAAAAACCCTAATCTTATTAAATTAGGTTTTCTCGTAGTTGTTTTTGATTAATTGATTATACAATAGGTTATAAAATAGGTCCAATTACATTTATAAAAATTCAATTTAAAAAATTAATAAAATTCAATCGAATTATATTTTTGGGCCTAAATAGGGATGGCAATCGGACGGATTTTACTCGAAATCCGATGGGTTTTATCCGTCAGATGTGTAAACGAATATGGATAAACGGATATGGATACGGGTATGGAGGAAGGAGATAAATATCCACCGGGTTTGGGTATTGATATGGGTAAGGGATCCTCAAATCCATACCCATACCCACATCCGTTTACCCGATATAAAATTACATTTTCTAAGGCTAAAAGTGAAGATATGATTAAATTTTAACAATCTAAATATATAATTCTAACATTAAATGATTTTTACTTTATAATTAGTAGGTTTTACCCGAAACCCGATAGATATTTAAACGGATATGGATATGGATATGGATGAGGAAAAAAATACCCATCGGGTTTGGATACGGATATGGATATAGGTTTTCTTATCGGGTTTAGGTAACAGATAGGGGGTACCCGATCCGTTTCCATCCCTAGGCCTAAAATCCTAGCTTTGAAATGAAATTATGAAATTGGTCATTTGTATATTTATTTCTTCTAAAATTTAAGTTAAATAAATGTTTGAAATGGCCATAATTTTTTTCTTATACCTTTAATTTGGATTAATTGATTTGAATTATCCAAAGTTGTAGCTTTGGATTTAAAACCCTAATTTCTAAAAATGATTATCTTAAAAATTGATTATCTATATTTATCTAACATTATTTTATTTGTGCTTTTAAACTATCAATTTGAGGTAATCAAAATGAAATGGTTGGTTCATAGTTTAGGCCTAAAATTCCTAATTTTCGATGATGGTTTTATAAAATTAATTTGGTTACGCTACTTTTACCTAATCGGTTTTTGACTTTGATTTAAAATTATGTGAATTGTATTTTTTATCTCATCGATGTTGATTAGCTCTCTAAAATGAGTTGGCGTGTCTTTTTTTGTTGTAAAACCAAATTATCAAGTCATTTTTGATAAAATTAATTTATCCTCTATTATCCTTTCCTCGATTTTCCAAATAAATTTTAAATGTCGCTAGTGATATGTGTTGAAATCAGTTTGGTTAATATTTAATTTTGAATATTAATAAAGCTACACTCTTGACTCTTAGGTTTTGGGTGTGTTTTCCAAGAAAGAATATTTGTGCTTTTTCTTGTTGAATAAATTATAATACTTGAATTATTAGGTGGTAAGGTAGTTTTCTAACTATTCTTATAATTTCTATCGGCAATCTAGGAAAGTATTATTGTGGATTATCAAGCTCTCTCTCTCTCTCTCTCTCTCTCTCTCTCTCTCTCTCACACACACACACACACACACACACACACACTCACTCTCTCTCTCTCTCTCTCACTCACAATTTACTTAGCTAGCTTTAGATTTAGGTAAGTCTCTACTTATCCTTACTTATGGTGGAATCATGTAATGTGTGTTGTATTGAGGTTGAAGGTTATCAGTATGCTTTATATGATTTATATATGTCATGCACATCATGTCTTGCGTGATATTCTTATTTACTTACGATGTTATAATTTTAGTACAAATATATGTTAGCATGTTAAAAGGTGTTTTAAATATAATTGGTTTTGGAGAATGGTATAATTAGTTTGTTATTGATTGAAATTATATGATACCTTATGATCGACTTTAATGCCATAATAGTTTTTGACTTTAGTGTCATTAGAACTCTTTGGCTTTAACACCACTTGGATTATTCAGCTGCGATACCACTTGGAACTGCTCAGCTTTAATGCCATCTGGATAGGTTTGACTTTAATAACACCTGAATTGATTTGAATTTAACCCCACTTAAATTGGTTCAATTTTAATGTCAATTGAATTGGTTTGGCTTTAATGCCACTTGTATTAGATTGGCTTTAATACCACTTAAAATTTATCAGCTTTAATGCCACTTAGAATAGATTTAATACTGGAATTTTATTATGTTATGGAATTAATTTAAGTGTTGTTATGCAGACTTGATTTATGCTTGGTTAAATCCTTAAATAAAATATTAATCACTTAAAGTGAAAGATCTTGAGTTGGGACTTATACCACTTAGGGTAGATATCTGAGTTAAGTTTGGTATTCACTTAATACTATTCCTGTATTTTTCTATTCTATGGTTTCCGGTGCCTTACAAGATCTAGAGAGGCCCTCTTATACTCTATTAATGTCTCAATACATTTTAGCTCTATAGGGGGTATGTATACTTAAGTGATTAGGTGTTATATTTATTATAATCTGGTTACGTTTTTAGGCGGCCTAGCTAGGGCTAGTACCATTTGAGTACTAGATTAGTTATGATTGTTTGAGTCTCCATTTATAAGTTAAAATAATCAAATGGTTGTGATAATAATAATAATAATAATAATGAAATATAATAATCAATTATTCTTGATCATTCATGGACTTTATATTCCATTATCATATGCTTGTCTTATATTTTTCTTTCTTATAATAGTGCTACCATATAACACCTGTTCATGCCTTGTTATCACATGATCTATTATTTAAACCGCATGTGGGCGTTATGTTATAAATGCTATCTTCTAAGGCAGTTCTATTACTCAAAATATGTTCATGATTTGTTATATCCTCTTACCCTATGTCTTACCATGTCTAGTCATGTATTTATAAGCACGAATCCATGACAACATATTTTTAGTATGTTATCGCATGTCCCATATATCCTCTTCTACTACCACATGTACCCATGCATGCCATTGATAATTATAGCTAAGATATTCCATATGGACATGCCTTTATATATCACATGTGTGTCTTGCTCTTGTTATTTTATGTATGATTTTTCTTAATACTTATTAGGCCAACAATTAATAATATGTTATATACTTTTTGAAATCATATGAGTAGTTGTATGAGTATAATAGTTTTTGTATTACATGTATACTTGAGCATGAATATTATAAGTTAAAGATTACCATATCTTATGTGTATCATGTTCCCTCCATGAATTAGGTAGTTTTGATTTACTTGGTGTTGTACCCATACTGATACTAACTTAGTTGAATGAGTCTTATGACAATCCACTGATAGTGAAGAGAAGACCTCTCGTGTAAACTTGAGATCGATTACCACTGTTAGGTTGAAGACTTGGGCTTTGTGATAGTAAGCTACCTAGATTTTTATCTATCAGGATTTATTCTTATTTATTGTATATATTTTGGAAAGTTTGAAGCATTGTATAAAAATTTTGATGGTGCTATAATTAAATTCTAGCTTCTCACTACTTTTCTAAGTTTTTAAAACCCAAGATTATTTCATAGGTTTTCTGTGTACTTGATTGTTAATAATTTTATTCATTGATATTGTTCACTTTCCATCTACCATTAGATATATCCTTATAAGAATTTATTCTCTTAGTATAGATGATGTTTGAATCTTAGTTGAATAGGTTTTAACTTTGCATCTAACATGAGATAGATGATGAATGTTTATCATATATTATGTGTGGTGGTAACATTCTCCATTTTCTATTTTAGCTTCCACATTATTCTTTTAAATAAAACTTTTTAGGAGTGAAAAATATGGGTGTTACAAAGAATTAGTAAAACCATAAGATACAAATAATCAATTTACAACATGATACTAAGCACGTAGTGCTTGTTATAAGCTATAAAGTGCCTTTCTTAGTTTGCAAATGTGGTTTATAAACTGAGAACGACAAAACCTGGAGGTTGTGACATATATATGGTCTCAGTAAGATCCCCTTGCCAAAATGCATTATTAACAAATTTACAAAAGAAAAATAATAAACAATAGGACGCTATTGAAATCCCTTAGCCACTAAACGGGCTTATATTTAGCAACGGTGCCATTAGGATGACATTTGGCCCAAAAAACCCACTTGCTACAAACAAAATTAAAATGATGTTCGGAAGGAACATGATCCCATGTTCCATTTATAAGAAGGGTGTTTAATCCTCTAACACAGCTTATTTCCAATAAGGAGACTTAAGAGCTTGAGAGACACATAGATTCTAAAGAAGGAGGGGCATGATGTTTGATGGCATGATAGAGTTGTTTGGGTTAAAATATATTATTTTTGGCATGGGAATGAATTGGATGAGTGTTTGGATGAGAAGGTGGTGGAGGAAGAAATTGTTACGTGAGTCATGACTTAGAGAACTATGTGGTAATATTACAGAAGGCCTAGCATTAATATCTTAAGTATCACTTTGAGTGAAAGAAGGTGCAATTGAAGTGGGAGGAAGGGCTCGTGTGGAGAGGATGGTGAGGTAGAGGTTTTTGGAGATGGTAAAATAGGTGAGGAAAATGATTAAGACGAAAGAGTAGCAGTAGGAGAATGATTAAGATGAATCATATCATGTAAAGTGAAAGTAGTCGATGATGGAGTGGAATTTGAGGAAGGTAAGTTAAAATTTTGGTTATTAGAAAAAGAAAAATGACTTTCAACAAATTTGACTTGTCATGATATACATATTTTGCAGTTTTAAAAATCAAAGCAAATGAAGGCAATATATGTTATGTAATATCCTAGGAAAACACATGAAGTGGATTTGGGCTCAAGTTTGCTACATGTGTATGGTTTAAAACACAGAAAACATAGACAAAAAAATATTTTAAGCTACGAATAATTCGTTGGTTGGTTGAATAAAGTAGAAAAATGTGATTTATGGTGAAGGGTGGATATTGTAAAGTAATTAATTAAATAAAATTTGGCTTCTAAAGCATGTGCCAAAAATGAGATGGTAAGGAAGCTTTATGAAGGAGGCATCGAGCTGTTTCAACTAGGTGGCGATGCTTTCTTTTAGAAATCCCATTATGTTCCGGCCTGTGAGGAGGAGAGGTTAGATGGGAAATACCATGTGAGGTGAGATAATTACCTAAAGTAATATACTCAAACCGTTGTCAATATATAGAGTTTTAATGAAATTATTAAAGGCCTTCTCAATTAGTTTGTAAAAGTTTAAAAAATTTATTGGGATGCCAGATTTACATTTCATAGGATTTAGCCACATATATTTGGAAAAATGGTCAATGAAGATAGCATAAAATAAAAAACTATCAATTAATTAAATAAGAGAAGATCTCCATACAATAAAGTATATAAGCTCTAAATCATGAAAGATGGTCATACTATATCACTTAAAGGGAAGTTTGTAGGTTTTATTTTCTAAGCAATGAAAATAAGAGAATACTAAAGTATTAGAAAAAGGAAGTGAATGTTGTTTTAAAATGCGAAGGAGGGTAGGCTCTATAGGGTGGCTAAGACGTTGGTGCTGGCATTGGGAGGATGGAGAGACATAAGTAGCAGCATTGAATGGAGGATTAGTAGCAAGGAGGTGATAGATATGATTGTCATGTGAGCCTTGTAGTAGTAATTGCCTTGTTCTCAAAGTATTGACCTAGAAACATGAGGGAAAGAATTCCACAAAACATTATTTCGATAACATAATTAAGAAATAGATATAAGATTGATATTGACATTAGGAGCAAGGAGAACATTGTTTAAATGTAAGGAAGAAGGTAATGAGATAGAACCATTATGAGTGATGGGAAGAGAGTTGTTGTTGGTAACAATGAGTTGCTTAAGTCCATCATATTCTGAAGACATGGATAAATGGCTAAAATCATTTGTGATACGGTATGTATCCCTAGGGTCAACTATCCAATGAGTATTTTGAGATGCATTTGTAGAGGCAACATGAGTATCAGGAGATACATTCACGTTGTTTGCTATCTTATAACAAAATAATTTGGCAGTGTGTCCCTTGAGATTGCAATATTGGCATACTAAGGGAGGTTGAGGCATGTGCATAACATTAGATGATTGATGACAATTGACATGTGTGGGAGTGTTGATGAGAAGAATTCTTTTTAACATCATAAGCTTAAATAGAAGTATTACGAAACCTATCTTACTTCTTGAAGTATGACTCATAGTCAGAGAGTGTTTTATACAATTCATCCAAAGAGATAGGTGCCTCAAAGATTGGCATTGCTGCAACAATTTCTATGAAAGGCAAGTCAAGTCCACTAAGACGATGAGAACTAGATCAATATCATCCTGAGGGTGACTGATAATATCTAGCTCGACGAAAACATTTTTGATATGACGAAGATAGTTAACAACGGAGGAAGTGCTATTAGTGACATTGGACAGTCCATCCTTAAGGACATGATATAATACCTACAATGATTGGAGAAGACTCACCTGAGTTGATCCCACATAGCTTTAGAAGTTTCAGCTTGAGAGATGATAACACGAGCATTAATGTCACACGCTACCATGATAGCAAGCAAAAAAAAATGATCTTGGCTGATATAAAAGGTGTAGATAGGATTGAGAACTTTTACACCATATGTCTCAATTATCAACGAGGGATAGGAAGTAGACCCTATAATATAGCCAACAAGGTCATATGCTATGAGCATAGAATTCATCTACTTTGCCCAAGCTACTTAATCAGTTTAGTTAGATGACTAGGTTAGAGGTATTAATATGAATAAGTTCTATAGTTGATGTTTAGATGGAAATGAGTAGATGTGGTGGAGGAAAGGGTATCCATGAAGCAGATGGAAAAGAAAAAAAAAATAATCGGTAGGTAAAAAAAGGCTATTAAAGGAATTTACAGCTCTGTTACTATAAAGAAAGTATAAGTGGAGAATATATTTTGATAATCAATAATCATTCAGGATATGATACATGGTTTATATATATAGATCTTCTAAAGTAACATACTTAGAAACTTGAGGAGATTAATGTTTACTATTATCTATATTTGAAAACTAACAAACTACATGCTAAAAATATTATTGATCTAATATGATAAGCTAGGACATGTAATGTAGGAATTACAGTTGTTATACAATAGGTTAAGAATATTTATTTGCTAATCATAAAGAGAGTATTCTATTATGCCCCCTCAAGATGGTGGATAGGTCAAGGGCACCAATCTTGCTCTGCAAGGCTTGAAACTGTAGGCCTGAGAGTGGTTTAGTGAGAAGATAAGCTAACTAGTGTTGGGATGGGACAAGAATAACTCATAAAGCCTTGGTAGCAGTAAGCTCGCTAATAAAATGATAGTCAATGGAAATATGCTTCATACAATAATAGATAGTAGGATTAGCACATATATATGTGGCACCAATGTTGTTAGAGTAAATTGTTGGAAAAGAAGGAAGTTCAAATCCAAATTCAATGAGAATGTTTTGCAACCACAACAATTAGCTAGTAGTGGAGGCAATGGTGCGATATTCATCTTTGGTGGATGATTTGGCAACATAACATTGCTTCTTTGAGCACCACGAGAGAGGATTAGGATCAAAATATGCTATGTAGTCACCAGTTTATCACCTACCCAAAGGACCTCTAGCCCAATCTGCATCATAGTATGCTAAGAGAGAAAGACAACTACTTCTATTCAAATGAATACCATATGTAAGAATGGTCTTAAGATACCGTAACCAGCACTTCAACGCTTGAAAATTATCTACAGTCAGGAAGTGCATGTACTGAGCAAGTCTGTTCATGGCACAAGCGATGTTAGGGTGTGTAAGAGACAAATATGGTAGGGAATTCACCAGCCGACGATGCATGGTTACATCAGTAGAAGTAGTAGCTGTGAACTAACATTTCTTAAAATTTATATGAAGCTACTCATTTTATTATTAAAAAAATTTCGCTTTATTACATAAAACTAAATACACTGCATCATCAAAGTAACGTGGTGTTCCTGCCTTATGTAATATTTTTTCCACATTATACTCCATTGAAAGTAATTACACCATGGCAGAGTCAAGAAGTCATGCCATCTCAGAACCACATATCACTCAGCTCATAGGCCAGTGAATTAAGCCGATACTTTCAGCCGTCACTGCTACAGTACAAGAATAGTCACATTCTTTATAGCAGATTTATTTATTTTGTTTAATCTTGGCGGACAATATGGTCCGACTCCAAACATAATTGGTGCCTTTAAAACCTAATCAGATCTCAGAGCATATAAAGTGTTCTATTAGCATTTTAAACTACATCTTCCAACAATAAGCACTTCGGCTTGCCATTGATCATCCAAAGCAAATTGACCCCACAGATCACAATCCTAATACAAGTATGCAGAAGGACATAATTGTCCAGGAGGACCCTTGATTTGTATATTGCAGAAATGGTGATCAAGTGAACAGAATGATACAGAGAATGGACCACTTTTTGCCCCATGTTGAATTGTGGATGGATGAATCTTTCCAAAATGTTATTTTCTACTAATACTTCATAAAGTCATGCAAACCAAGGAAAAACTGCTAAATCTACTCCTTTTCTCATATTAATGTGGAAACACATGATCCATAACAACAGAAAAAAAAAAAGGTTAGAACAACACAGCAGCTACTTTTTCAGATAGCTTTACAATGCACAAACTAGGAGCTACAAAAACTCGCATAACACACCGTCGAAATAACTGATGTGATTTATCTAAGCATCTTAACTTCTCAGCAAATTTACTACATCTGCAGTACGGTATCCAGTATCCGCAGGCACAATCTGCAGGAAAGTACAAGCAAAGGCAGGAATAAGCCACCAGATATTTTTCTTCTATTCTTCCAAAAATGTACTTGCCCCTGCTTCTTGTCGTTGTTTCCATCTTGAATGAACCAGCTTATGCAGACCCTCCATATCAGTACTGCCCATATGCAAAAGGCGAGGAAATAATCCACTTTTTCATAAATAACACCAAACAACTACTCCCAACTTTAACTTCTAATTCTTACACGTCCAAATTCTTCAATACATCTACCGGAACAGACCCATTCCACAAGGCATATGGTCAGTTCCTGTGCATCAACTATGCCACACCCGATGTTTGCAGCAAATGCGTCAAAAACGCAGCAGAAGACATCCAACGCCTATGTCAACGTAAAAACTTATCTGATGCAACAGTTTGGGAAGAAGTATGCCAACTTCGTTTGTCTGATAAAGAATTCTTCGGACACCTCAATACAACAGGATACCAAACACTATATAATCCTGGGCAACCAGTTTCTGATCCTGAGCGGTTTAGATCAGTAGTTTATGAAACTTTACTTGAACTTACCCAGGAAGCAGCTTATAAGTCATCAAGGCCTGTTTTCTATGCAGCTAAAAAGGTTCCGTTTCCCGATGCACAGGATATATACGCCTTGGTTCAGTGCACCCCTGACCTTTCATCAGATGATTGTAAGATCTGTCTTGAAACTGCCATTGCGATTGTGTTACGTAAATACCAGGCTCGCGGTGGACGGTTTCTTGGTCGCAACTGCTTTCTTCGATACGAGTTTTATGATTTTTTTGGCGCCTCTGATCCTTCAAGTGGTAAATGATTTTCAGTATGCCTTCCAATTTTCTATATCCTTCCTTGCTATTTACTATATCCACGAAAACTTTGATTAAACTCAGTCGGATTTTTATTCACCCTTTTAAATGATCTAGCTTCAGCTCACCCTCATCGAGTTCAAAAATGGATAACGCGATTTGTTGTAGTCGGATTAACATGCAGCCTGCTAGTAGTCCTAGGGACTTATTGCTGCTACTACGCCGTCAGGAATTGGAGGAAAGGTACGTAAGATCTATTATGTAGACTACTCTCGCCAGTTTCATGTTCTCATTCAAACAGTGGCAGCGCTAATTATCCACGACAATTTCATAGGGTCGGGAAAAACTGTTCATTTACTTCAACTCCGTGATATTGGCATTGACTATGAAGGGAGGGAAAATCCTTTCCTAGACTTCACAACTATATATACTGCCACGGATAATTTTTCTGAAGCAAATAAACTAGGAGAAGGTGGTTTTGGTCCTGTTTACAAGGTACTAGCTAAAATCAATGCATATTTGTGAACGTATGGTTTATTTTAGATCCTTTCCTAGCTAAAACTATGCATGTCAGTTTTTCTGATTTCGATAGATCAAAATGATACAACAGTCGGGACTATGGTTTATTTTAGGGAACACTAAGCAATGGGAAACAACTTGCGGTTAAGCGCCTTTCTCACATCTCAGAACAAGGTTTAAGAGAATTCACCAATGAACTTCTCCTTATCTGGCAGCTTCAACACAAAAATCTTGTGAAGCTTCTGGGATTTTGCGTTGAAGGACAAGAAAGGCTGCTTGCTTACGAATATATGCCCAACAAAGGCTTGGATTATTTCCTCTATGGTATGTGCCAATCATCTCCTCCATCATACTTCTATTAGACTTTATATGTACACAAAATTCCCAAGCCTACGCTTCTTAATTTTGCTGTGTCCTCTGAATGATCAGATCCAGTGAGGCGGGCACAGCTTACTTGGGCCAAACGGCTCGAAATCATTAACGGAATTGGACGAGGGATCCTATATCTTCATGAAGACTCTAGACTAAGAATCATCCACAGAGATCTAAAGCCTAGCAATGTGCTTTTGGACTCTGAAATGAACCCAAAGATTTCAGACCTCGAGGATCTATGGGGGCAGTGATGATGAGGCAAATACAGCCGTCATCGTTGGTACATAGTAAGCTCTTATGTTCCATGGACATTATAGCTTCATCTAACTAATGAAAATGTTCAAAGCGATGAAATTAATTTTTGTCCCCGTAACAGTGGATACATGGCTCCAGAGTATGCTATGGAAGGCATATATTCAGCGAAGTCGGATGCTTTTAGCTTTGGAATCATTCTGCTAGAGATCTTATTAGGAAGAAAGAGCATGGGCTTCCATTTTTCTGGACAGGGTCCCAGCCTTCAAGCTTATGTGAGCTCCTCACCTTTTCAAAACCTGAAATTAGTTGAAATTTCGGAACATTCCAGTACATTTAGGTTTCATTGCTAATAAACCTATTGTCATTCTAATGCAGGCGTGGCAAGAATGGAGTCAAGACAGGGGATTAGAATTGATGGATCCTTTACTGAAAGATTCATGCAATCCAGATGATTTCTTAAGATGTGTACATGTAGGATTATTATGTGTTCAAGAGGATGCATCTGACAGGCCTAGTATGTCATCTGTTGTGCGAATGTTAACAAGTGAATCAGCTGCTCTGCACCCGCCAAATCGGCCAGCATTTTCTGTCGGCAAATTCAGTGATCACTATGAAGCAAGTTCTGAGATAACTACAACCAACGGCCTAACAACGTCTGAGATTAATCCTCACAGCAATGCTATTGAAAATGACACGCGAAGCACTATCTGAAAGGAAATTTATGTATAGCTTGTGTAGAAACCTTAGTGTTTACTAAGGGAAAGTTGGAAAGATAAAGCTTTTATCTGTTAAAAGACGATGAATACAACCGAACGACATTAACTTTAATTGATCAGTTTGTTAAAACTGTTTTGCTAAATTAAGATTTAGTCAACTGATTTGCTAAATTAAGATTTAATTAACTATATTAATAATAATGTTTAACATATAGATAGGTGAATGTTTTGTCATATTTACACTTCATAGTGAGGAGGGGGGGGAGAAGAAAAGGGAAAAAAAAAGATTAGAGAGAGAGAGAGAGAAGGAGAGCAACAAAAAGAGAGAAGGTTTCGGGCACCCTTATAAACATGAAGCTTTAATAAAATTCTCTTCATATTTAAATTTGTATTCAATCTCTCTATAATCTCTACATTTGGCACTCGAGCAAGTAATAGCGGATCGGAGGTCCAAGTAGAGTTCGAAGTTCATTGAGTACATAGTCTGGGAGTGTGATATTTATTGGTCTGAGACCAAGTTAAATTAATAGAATTGCCAAGCATTAACCATCATGATATATCTTGCATATACTGCTAGTTCGATGGAGAAGCAAAATTAAGGTTCGTGGAGCATTCGTATAAAGTACTATTTGATTCGGCAAGATTATGTAATATATAGTAGGCAGTATTGAGATAACCCAACCAACTAATGAGCAAGAGAATAGGAAGTAAAGGAAGTGGAAAATTAGAGTTGGGAAGGCTATGTACATATTGTCTCTTACGTTGGAAGATGAGTTCTTGCACCAAATAAAAGACTTAATACACTTAAAAAAAAAAAGTTGGGATATTCTAGCAACATTTTTTACAAGGAAACTTGATGCAAATTATTACTATTTAGGGCCTGTATCAATGGTGAGTGTATGTATTTTATAATTCTATTTTCCCGTTCATCTGTGTATTTTATAATGTAGGGCCTGTATCACTGTGAATGATTGCACGGTAAGGATGGATCGAGACCTGATATTTCTCATTGAAGAGTTATTTAGATACTAATTTCCAGATACACATAGCAAATGTTTTGAATATGAATCTCATTTCCAATAACAGAAATATTTCTACCAAGACATGGTGGAAAAAAAACTAAGGAAGCAATTGAGGTTGCTGGTACAGTAGCTGCCATGTTGGTGGTTATTATACTCTCATTTCTGTTCTACCGGAGGAAAAGGAAACAGGCACTTGAAGGTACACTCATAATGTTGTGCAGGAACCCTTAAGAATATAATGCATTGACCCATACAATGTAATTGCCTTTTGATTTTGCAGACGAGTAGAAAAACCGAACGGCTGTAGCATGTGCTTTTTCGATTCCTAAAGGCGTTGCCTTGACAAAAGAATGTACCTTGGGATGTACCGATGAATTACCTTTCATGGGCTTGGCTACCATAAAAGCAGCCACTGCTGATTTCTCTGATTCAAACAAGCTTGGACAAGGAGGGTTTGGCAGCATTTATAGGGTAAGAACACCTTGTTCTATTCCACAGATTTTAATAATTCCATCAGTTTTCAGGCAAGTTCATGGAATTAAAGAAAACCATGCAGGGTACACTACATGATGGAAAACAAATAGCAGCAAAAAGGCTCTCGAGGATGTCATGGCAAGGATTTGAGGAATTCAAGAATGAAATCATATTAATTGCAAAGCTCCAGCATACGAACCTTGTAAGGCTCTTGGGTTGTGGTTTCAAGGAGAAGAAAAGATTCTTGTATGAGTTTATGCCCAACAGAAGTCTGGACTTATATATCTTTGGTAATGTGTTTCCCTTTTGGTAGACTTCAGCTACTACATTCACATTAATCAACACACACACACAGATATATATATATATATATATATATATATATATATATATATATATATATATATATTCTATATGATCGAATTTCAGATCCAGAAAAACGAGCAAGAATGAACTGGGAAACACGATATAATATCATCGACGGCGTTGCTCGAGGACTTCTGTATCTTCACCAGGACTCCAGGCTAAGGATCATTCAAAGAGATCCAAAACTTAGCAATATCCTATTGGATGATGAAATGGTTGCAAACTTATCAGATTTCGGACTGGCAAGGATATTTACTGGGGAAAAGAACACGGTTATCAATACTAAAAGAGTTGTGGGCACATAGTAAGTCTTACATAAATACTCCACAATCAAGATGTGTTGTATTGATCTTGATGGAAAACGATGAAAGCAATGAATGCGTAACATATGAAGATAATTTGAATTTTTGGTTTTTTCTCCCCCGAACAGTGGATACATGGACCCAGAGTATGCAATGGAAGGATTATTCTCTATAAAATCTGATGTATTCAGTTTTGGAGTAATCTTGCTTGAAATCATCAGCGGGAAGAAGAATAGTGGATTTCACCTTACTCTACAAGCTCAGACGCTTCTAGCATACGTTAATCATCTAAACTAAACATTCATCAACTTTGTTCCTTTTTTTTGTTTTCCTCCTCTTCTATTCGGCAAAGCTCAATGCCTTTTGCCTGTTGAACAAAATGACAGGCTTGGAGCCCATGGAATGAAGAAAGAGTAATGGACTTTGTGGATTCGTTACTTCAAGATCCATATCACAAAGAAGAAGTCATAAAGTGTATTCATATCGGTCTTTTATGCGTGCAAGAAGATCCAGCAGATAGGCCTACAATGCCTTCGGTAGCCTCACTACTTAGCAACGAATCGCCAATTCTTCGTATACCAAATAGACCAGCAGTTCCTGTAGGGAAGCTATTAAACCATCACAATCTATCCAGCACAGGTAGTTGTCTTGAGGAAGTTTCAGAATATTCCGTCATTAGTCCAAGATAGACCGCGCGGGTGCAGCAACTTAGAAGCAAGGATATGTAAGAGCCCCCTCCCTCTGTTTGTAATTGGGAGTAGGGCATGAAAGGAATAATCTAACTTTCACTGTCTTTTTAAATTAGACTCCATTTAATATACTAGTGAAAATATTATAACTTTTTTTCTTTTTACACTCACTTGTGTTCTGTTCATAATAATAAGCTCAAATGCCTATGAATGAAATGACTATCGGGCTCTCTATTATTGGACTTGTAATACGCCCATTTTTTATTACCAACTTTAAAAAAAAAAAAAGATAGGTTGCGAAAGCAGAAAATACTTTTAAAAAATGGGGTGTTACCGCTATACCTGATACAAGTTAGATATTCGCCGCCTGCTCCATATTAGATACAAGGCTAAACTAATAAAAAAATAAAAACAGTAGAGTGTGTAAATAATAATTTAATTGAAACGATTCCAAAATTTATACAACAAACGATCCTAATGGATTCCATTCGAATTGTTTTAGGGTTCACATTAAAATACGAAATTACAAAACATGGGTGCATCACGAGGCCCAAAACAAATGCCATGGACCCTATCAAACCTTTCGGATGTCCTTGCACATAGCTCGGGCCCAATAGAGGTAGGCCCTTTACTAGTCATCCCCGAAAACTTATACAAGGTCCTCTCCTAGTGGGAATGAGCGGGTGACTGAGCAAACGGGAACAACTGTATGCTACGTACTAAGTAAGCCAAGTTACTCTCTCAATGTACGCATGTATACCAATTTATCATACACAATATATATTACCGTAAGCATTATGATAAGGCCATTTATATGCATAAGTCTAAAAGTACATGAAATCATACTTTCATGCATAATTCCAATAAGTAGAATACTTCATACATAGACTAACCACCTTTCTACATAAGCATGTATACACTTAATGGCAAGGAGAAACAAAAAACCTCTACGGTTGATCCCAATTAACCAAATCCTCAAGTTATACTATTAGTTCATTTATGTAAGAGATAAGTGAGTCAACCCATCAATATTCCATTTCATAACCAAGTAGTCAAGTCAACCATTAACCAAGTGTAATAACCAACTCTACTCATTTTCAACCAATCATACCATTACTTCCATTCTTGCCAAATTTTAGCTATTCTCTTAATCATCTTTTATATTTGATCAATTACTTACTTGATGACCATATTTTATTATTATCGAGCAATGAAATGTGCACCACCTCATGGTCTCATATACCATGGAAGCCTATCCAAAAAGGGATATAAAGTCTAAGCTGAAGCTAATTACCACTATGGACATAAGTCTAGGCCTAAACCAACCAATTGGACATAAGTACAGGCCAAAGCCAACCATCTAAGCAACTATATCCTTTAGTATTAATACCCCCTAGTACATCATCAGTGTCTAAAGTAGGTAAGGCACTAGAACCTCTCAGGATTCTACTCAAATGCACCAAAAACACCCGAAGGCAGACTAATTTCCGATAGCTAATCAAGGATCGGATAACTCAAACCCATACTCAACTCGACTTTATTTCACTTTAAGTGATTAGTATTTTATTCATAACGATGGCTGATAATACAAGACCCATACAAGCAAACAAGGTAAATCTCCATACTAAGCCATATTGATCCTCATTTTTTTTTCATTTTCCCTAACCATGTGGTTTTATCATTTGTCCTTGGCCAATGGGTTTCATATCCATCATAGGGTATAATCCAAGCCCTTTCTGATTTCCATTACAGTTATTCCCATTTTATCAATAATTACAAGTGAGTTACACTTTTAGCCTTTACATCGCTCATAATATATGCCATAGATTATGATCCATTTTAATCCCTTAATTAGGCTAATAACCCATGTCAAAATCTATATTTCATCCCATTAATAATATTGATATAGTCTCAAATATAAACCCCAAACATAACCGAACCACAAAATAATAAATCATGTAAACTAGTCGATTCGTCTAGCCCAACCAGTCGATTGGTTTAGGTCAACCAGTCAATCGGTTCAACTTCAACCAGACCATACTTCCTTCAAATAATCCGATTGTTTTGGGAAAACCAGTTGACTGTTCATAGACTAGTCGATCGGTTTTGCCAAACCTGTCGATGAGTTTAAACAAAGAGCAAGACCAAGGTATCTGCAGGCGAACCAGTCGATGGGTTGGATCAACCAATCAATTATTCTAGGAACCATTTGATTGGTTTGACCTAACCGATCGATCAATTTACCCTAACACAACATCAATTCACAAATTCTATGCAAATTCTTGCATAAAAATCTTTTATTCTCACCTTAGAGCATGTATCAACATCAACCAACATATTTCTAACCAGATTATCAAGCATTTGTTACCATAACATTATCATAGCCTATTTCCTCCATTTTCATGATCTTTTCTCAACTTATGTCATTTAAACATACAAATCATTCATACAATTATATTTATTCTTACCAACATGAATAATCTAATAAAATGCATCACTTTTCATGCAGGAACACATGCTAACATTTTAGGTGCAAGAATTGCTTACTTGATGCAGGCTAAATCCCTTCAAAATTAGGATTTTAAAAATTTTGAGAACTTTAACTCTTAAAAACTTAAAACCCATAATCTTAACTCAAGTATTATACCAAAATTCATAAAATTTCAAATAAGAAAATCGAAAGGGAAAAGAACATACCACTGGGATAAAATAGGAAAAAATTCAACTAGACCACTTAATATTTTCCAAATATTTAACTTTGTCTTTCTTAACAATTAAAAAAAACTAGAAATAGGATTGGGAGAGCATGAAAAATAATTTGGCAAGTGCTTGAAGTGTGGAAGAAAAAGAAAAGAATGTAGAACTCAGGGAAGTTTCGGTGGCTGAAAGAAAATGCAATGAATGAATGACTGGGGCTATTTATAGCCAACCAATCGAAGGGAAACATAGAGGGTTCGAAAGGTAACTTGAAAACCTATTTGTGACCATTTGAATTCAATCAAAATGGACGAATTTTCCTACAATTTGCCGACCTAGCCTCCTAAGATAAATTTGTGACTCTAGAAAACTCAAGCCAAATAAACTATAATTCTCATACATAAATGAAGAAATAGGAGGTCAGCATGGAAGGAATCTTCCATCTACTCAGAAGCACACCTAAGGTCAAAGTAATCAATCTCATAATAGAGCAGAGAAGAGAGGAGGAAGAAGATAATTAGCTGAGGTTATCTCTCTCCCACATGTGTCTCAATCGACCTTTAAACAAATTAAAGCAATATTTTAGGTTAAACGCATCATGAAAATGGTTAGGAATCTCTTAGGGACAATTGGTATGAGTTGGTGAGGTTCCATTTTAGTGAAAGGGGTTTTTCAGAAAATCAAACTTTAAAAAATATAATTAGCTTGACAAACCAGTCAATCGGTTTGGGTCTACCAATCGAATATTCATCTACCAGTCAATCAGTTTTCCCAAACCATTCGATTGATTTGGTCGAGGAACTTAATTTAGCTAAAATGACAAACCAATTAATCGGTTCATAGAACTAGTAGATAGTTTTACATGAAAAACTCATTAAACCTCATTTTCCAACATGATTTCAAACCAATTTTCATTCCAAATCAAATCATAACATTGAATTAAAATCAAAGGCTTAAAATTTGTCAAGATTTCTCATCCATCCATTAAACAAAAGTGTGAGGTATTACAAGATACTCCAACCAGTGCAAATGAGTAAGTGACTCTATACTGAACTTGGTTAAGGTATGATTTAATGCCATACTACTATATGTGGAACAGAAGTCTTAGGGTAATGATCTTCCATACTGTCACTATTAATATCTCTTGGACTTAATCTGCACATTACTCATAAGTTATTATTAGACTTATCACACATCTTCATCTCACTGTCTCTCCAATGCACTAATATACATAATCACAATGTCTTTATCTAAGATTTCCCTCACTATATTGGCCTTTTACTTCTTGTTTGTTGATTTATCTCTCTCAATTATTTCAGTCTACATTGGGAAAAAATATAATTAACATCAATAATAGAGGTAGAATTGTTATTTTCTCAAGCTAGAACCACAATATTCCTTGAATCTAGTTTGTGTACTAAATAAATCCAAAATTTATATTCAAGTTTGTCTCTTTTAATAAATAAATAAGGCTGAGCAAAATATGGCTCAACTTAACTTATTTATATAATCAAACAAGCCTAATTTATTTGAGATACTATGGTATGTAGCTCAAATATGTTCACAAATCATTAGCTCGTGACCCCCATAGTAACTAAAAAGGTAGGACTAATATTGTATATGATTTGACTACTTCATCTATTGAATCAATTTTTTAATTAGAACCCACCTTTAATAAGATTTTGAAAAGACAAAATTTACATGTTAGAGTATGTTCTCTAACATGGGAATGATCATACGTTGTTGGATTCTAGATAATAGATATACTTGTGCTACTATGGTCTATTGGATCAAGCATATGCTTATTGGTTTCTATTGACTGATGAAAATTGAATAGAATGAAGTGTATGTGACCTAGGGACAAGACTTTATATATAGATAACTAACCAATTATCCATCTAGCAATTCTAGTTCAGTCCATCAACAATCTAGAATACCCAAAGTATCTACATATAGAGGTATATATCTAATTAGATACATTAAGCCCAAATATATATATATGAATACTTATATACAATATTAATTTATACGATAACCCATAATTCGTATCATTCACATATAAACGTAATGTTAGATAAAAACCCAATAATCTTCCACGTGTGCTATATGTATGACACGAATTACAAAATAACCGAATGAGCTCAATATTATTGTCGTTATGAAATGTATCTATAACTAATCCAGTCCATTAGTCACACCAACATAGGATCAAATTAGCTTTTGTCATATTTCTTTGTAACTAAAACTTCAATGGTCACGTATGCACATATAACTAAAGAACATGGATCAAGATGTGTATGTATAGCATGGAAATGTCATGTAATGTGATCTCAACATGCTGATAGGTGCACATTATATGGAATTATTTGATGTATCTTGATCTAGATTATTCTATTTATTATGATAATTTAACCATTTTCCTCGAGTTTTCTCTATTGGTATAGTTTTGTAGAAAAAGATAAAACTAGGGTAATTTAGGCTGATAACTACGAAAAAGAAGCATGATGTGAGAAAAAATCTTGGATTCATGGAAAATTGGATGTACCATCATGAAACACCCTAAAAGATAAGTCATGTAAAGAAAAATCAAGTCAAGACAATTAATAGATATGAAATACGAGTGCCCCATATTTATGTAAATGTGACCCGTATTTCCTTATTCTCTTCCCACATGCATAGTGTTGGTGTAAAAATATGGGTGTCCTGTATTTGTGAATATGAACCATATTTTGGATCTCATTCATACAACCTTTTGTCTAAATATATGACTTATATTAGGTCCAATAGATGGAGAAGAGCACCACTTTCAAAACTTCAATTTTTTTTTCATTATTTCTAAACCCTTAGGATTCTTTTGTTAGATCTAGTTAATTAATTAATATAATTGAAGGATTGAAGATCATACGATGTTTGAGATTCTAAAATCTCCTAAGTTATTTCTTTTCTTTATTTCATATATTCATTTTTTAACATATTATTGTGCTTAATGCAATTTCCATTATTTGTTTATTCAATTGAGTTTGTGATTTTGTGTAGTTTAATTTAATATTTGTTATTTTGTTTCTTTATGTTTATTAAACCTATGGTTTTTATGTGTTTAGATTCTGCTTTTTCTATTTTTATTAATATATTAGATTAGATTAGTATGGGAAGTAAGATAATTGAAGGTTACAAGATAATTAATCATAGGATGTAAATTAGACTTAATTTTCTATGTATTTTTTGTTATAGTAATAAACTGAGTTTAATGATCACTGATCCAAGATTAGAACTTTATTATCTATATTGGCCACCTAGGTAACTTAGGCGTTAATTGGATGTTAGAATAGTATAGTTAATCCATAATTGTTAACATATACATCGTCAAGTGGCAAATAGGTTATTGATTTTATTAATATTTAGAATTGCATAATTTGAGCAGACTATAATTATGGTTCTAGTTAGCTGCTCCCTAATCATTAATGCTTCTATTAATTAAATCTAGAGATCTTATCTTAAGTTATTACTTGGTTAGATAATAAATCATAAGCTGACATTGATTTATTTGCATAAGGGGATGCTAGGAAGCGGACATGTGCAAGTTTCTATGGGTTAACATTATAAATACTACATGAACATTTTATTCAATGATCAGTTGTTATCCCTGTACTGAATATATCCACTGACCCCTATTATCCTATTATTGTTATGAAGTTATTTTTTTTAATTGTTACTTTATTCTTTTCATTATTAGTAATTAGTTTTTGATCAATTAACAGCTAGAAAAATTTATATGATAATAGAAATTTACAAATTGAATTATAGTCTTCGTGGGATCGACTCCTGCACACTGTTTACTATTTATTTATGTATTTAGGGTTTAATTTGGAGTGTCTATGATAGCACATCACATGCCTATTTCCAAATTATCAACCTTAAAATTTTAGTGAGATCAAATTATAAACAAAACATAAAAGAAACAAACTGAAACTTTATATCTAAAGAAAACATATGGTAAAAAAGAGTCCATAAGTCAAATCAAAGTATCCAAACATAGAGCAAACAAATTGACACACTCTCGCTAAAGCTAAACATCATCAGCTAACATAATATCTATACATGCAACATGATTAAGAAGCTATTTGGGTGGTAAAACTATAGTGAGTGGATTTACTATCATGGAGTATATATTCATATGCTCTATAGACAAATTTCCTTTATGTATTTTCTCTTTAACAACCAAGTATTTAATATCATTACTTTTCGATTTCATAGAACTTATGTTGTTATTAGAATACTTAACTACACCCTTATTGGCACATAACATCTTAAGTGGTCTTTCATTACCTTCAACTATACATAACCCCATAATAAAATTTCGTAGCCATATACTACAAGTGGAAGCAATATAGCATGCTACAAATTATGATGCTATAGTAGAAGAGGTCACAACTGTCTGCTTAGCACTCTTCCAAGAAATAATGCCTCCAACCATCAAGAAAATAAAACTTGATGTAGACTTCATGCTATTTTGGCATCCAGCAAAATTAAATTCAGGATGTCCTATGATCTTAAGCTTATCTAACCTCTGATATGTGAGCATGAAATCTTTCATTTTTTGTAAGTACTACATGACTCGTTTGGCTACTATCTAATGGTCTAGTCCTGAATTACTTTGATATCTACCAAACATCCTAGTGATGTATGTAATATTTTGACACGTACACACTTAAACATGCATTAGACTTATCACTACCGAAGCATAGGGAATAATTTGCATTTTGTGATATAAGCCTTTTGTGATAGCCATAGGGTACCTTGAGAATGATCCTGATATATCTCTACATTTAATACAAAAAATTCATTACAAAGATCTTTCATCTAAAAATTCTTAGCAATAAATTTCTTTTTCTCTTACAACAAACCTATGCTATTACATGCCAACAATATGTAATCAACATACAGAACTA
Source organism: Tamarix austromongolica (assembly GCA_039764185.1). Taxonomy (NCBI): domain Eukaryota; kingdom Viridiplantae; phylum Streptophyta; class Magnoliopsida; order Caryophyllales; family Tamaricaceae; genus Tamarix; species Tamarix austromongolica. Next base: position 5,978,395 of record CM077813.1, read on the forward strand.
GAAAAATATATTTAGTCCCATAAAAATTATGGTATATACATTCATCTCAAAACCAAAAGATTTTATAACTTGATAAAATTTAAAATACTATTGTTGATATGCTTACTTGAGCCCATAGATATGTTTCTTAAGTTTTCAAACCATATTATTTTGGTCTCCTGACACAAAGTTTTATGATAGCACCATATAGATCATTTTCTCAATATCACCATTAACAAAAGTGATCTTAACATCCTATGATATAACTCAAGATTAAAATATAACACCAATACTATAGTCACTATCAATGAATCTTGAGGAGAAACTAAAAATAAAGTCTCTTTAAAATATTCTCCTTCCTATTGTGTAAAGTCCTTGGTGACAAGATGTGTCGTATATCTCTCCATATTGTCCTTTGAATCTCATTTAGTCTTAAATATCTATTTGTAACCAATGGGTTTCTTTCCTTTGGGAAATTATACAATATTTCATGCATCATTATCCATCATAGATTTTATTTTCTCATTCTTAACATCAATCCACCTTAGAGAATTTGAACTCTCTATGGCATGACATAAGTTAATTAGATTATCTTCCTTCACCCCAATGACTACCTCATGTTTGAGGAGAAATATAATGCAATCATTTGGAATAATAGTTCTCTTTTCTTTGGTGGATCTCCTTATATCTTAAGGTTGTTGAGCTTATTCTTGCGGAATAATCACCACATTTTCAATAGGTGCTTATTCGACATTATTTTGTAGAGGCTCTTGATTTACTTCCTTATCAATGACAAGTGTAGAGATTTGTACATTGTTAGAGACAATAGTAGGAATTGTAATAAATTCCTCCTCAAAGACAATGTCCCTAACCTTATTTCTTCCCCAAAGCTTAACATCTTCGAAGAATGTAGCAGTTCATGAGTGTGAGATTATAGAACTTAAAGCCTCTTAATCGCTTAGAGTAACCAATAAAATAGCTACTAATTATTTTGGAGTCTAGTGTCTTTTCATGTGGCATATATGATCTTACCTCAACTAGATATCTCCAAGTATGAAAATGCTTCATATTAGGCTTTTTTCTTGTCCAAAGCTCATAAGACATTTTATTATCTACTTTAGTTAATACTCTATTTAGAATATAAGTTGCTGCCTTTAGTGCTTCTCCCCAAAGTGACTCTAGTAAGGTAGGATGACTAATTATACTTCTTACCATGTCTTTAAGAGTTTTATTTTGTCTTTCAACTACACCATTCATGCTAAGAGATCTTAGCATGGTGTGTTGTGGGATGATTCCATACTCTTTTAGGAATTTAGCAAATAGTTCTAAACATTATTCACCTAAACTGTTATATCTGATATAGTACTCACTATCATGGTTAGATCTAACGTACTTGATCATTTTGTTGAGTTGATTATCAAGTTCAAGCTTAACTTATTTAAACACGTCCAATGACTATGACATTTTATGAATGGGATATAGGTAGCGCTAGCATGTATAATTGTCTATAAATAATATTAAATAATGTTGGTAGTTCTAATAAACCATAAGGAACAATCTATAGATATTTGTATGAATCAATTTTAAGATGTTTGAAGATCTATTTGCACCTATTCTCTTTATTTTGGTTTGTTTTTTATTAACACATTCAACACAATTGTTTAAATATGTAAAGTCAAGGGAATATAAAATTCCATTAGACACAAAGCCTCTCAATTCTTCCTTTTGAAATATGACCTAAACACTTGTATCATAATAAAGCTGAATTTTCTTTACTAAATTTACTTTTAGTATCGCGTGATTCTACATGAAAAGTTTGATGATATGAAGTTAGTATCACGTGATTCTACATGAAAATTTTGATGATATGAAGTGATGCCATCAAATATATATGGGTTATCATATACACACAATGAATCAGTACCAATAACACTTGAATTAAATGAAAGTCTAAATTTATTATCCTCGAATGAACTTTTAGCCGTCAGATGAGTGGGTTTCGCTAATCCAAGTACATGGTCTACATCTATATAGCTAAGAATAAATAAGACATTGTCCTTCCATTCCTTAAATTTATTCCCATTTAACATGAGAATAGAGTTTAAGTTGACAGATATAGTAGAAGCATACATAGTTGTATAGAAAATACAACAATAAAAATATATACATGCTCACAGAAAATGAACATAGTAAACAATTAAGAAATTTAGATAGTAGTAATCTCATCACAAGAAACCAGTACAATATTAATATTAAGTCTTTAGACAACAATATTAACTATAAGTGGTGTTCTTGTTGCAATGATCAAATACCAGTAATAAGGCCTATCAAATAATGAAATTATCTTTAGATTAACTCATTATCTACATGACATTTAAATAATTACCACATATTTATCACCGCAGATATATATAAAATTCTGCCAAATATTTGCCTTCCTTTGGGCCAACAAAATATCTACATGAATAAATATATATACATAAGCATCTAATAATTTCAATAAACTAATTTTTACAAAAGAAGTCACATTGGTAACATATTGTATCAATTAGCCTATCGAACAATATTGAACAACTAATTATTTAAATAAATTAATCCATCAATTCTATTCATAAATATGGAGCTATAATATTATAACAAACTTTATTTAGATTCAATGTTCACAAAAAAATATTAAATCTAACCTTATTAGCATTAAAATAAAATTAATGCCACATAATACATAAAAGGACCATACGACAATTTCTTAGATTAGAATAATATAAAAAAATCTAATTAAATTAATTGGGCTAATTAATTAATTATTACTATTATTATTAAAATAATAAAAATATATGAGCATCAAATTCATAGTCCAAAAGTAACAAAATTATAGAAAGTTGGGCTATGCAACCAAAAGGACAAAAACAACCCAAGCAACCCAATATTGAAATTGGCCACATTGAAGCTGAAGATGGGCACAAGCCATAACAACTTGAAGGAATAAGATAAATGGCTATCCACAAGTTAATGAAATAGTTATTAGCAAAGTTGGTCAACAAGACAAAATCCCCCTCCCATTTTTTTAAAAGCAAGCCTAATGGCCAACTAACATCAGTCCTAAAAGCTACTGAGGGCAACACTAATGGCAACGCAAGGCAAAAAAAAATGTCACCAACCTCGAGCATCAAATGTTGTTGAGGTTGAAAACACATAGAGAAAAGGTGAAGCAAATCCATAATGTCAAACCATATAAATGATAAAATAGATGAAATCAAAAAATAAGAAATAGTTCTTATTTGAGAACAGTTTTCAATTTTAGATTTAAAATAACCTTATGTCAAACAATATCATTTATGTTTTATTAATCTTGATAAATTAAGCACATTAAGCACTGATACTAACTGAAAGAATAATTTAGTCCTTAGATTTGATAGGATCATATACTAATTCATCAAAATTCATACATAAAAATAATTTAAAAGTGTACATGAATCCGTGACATAGGAATGACCGTACGCTGTTGAATTCAGGATAATAACCATACTTGCGGAACTATAATCTTCTAGTTTACACACACACTCATCAGTTTCCATTGACTGACGTGAATTGAATATTCTATAGAAACTAATGAAGTGTATGTAACCCAAGGAATACAAACTTATATATAAACAATTAATATATTATCTATTGAGTTCTTTTAGTGTGGTCCATCAAGAATCTAGAATACCTAATACATCTATACATATATATCCACATCTAATTAGATATATTTACCTCAAATAATTTATATATAAATATAATTACTTATATATTGACTTAATTAATACGAAAATCTACAATTCGTATCATTTATATGTAAAGCTAGCATTGGATAAAAACCAAACAAAATAAAGATTCAAGAATAACTTCTAACTGTTCAACAAATTTGAAGTACGTAAAACTCGATCACCTAGACATTGCCTGCATTTTCTTCCCTCATTATGTCAAGGTTGATGGCCCATTGTATCATGTCAAATGGCTATTTAAATGGACCTTATTTCTCAGACTCAGCCTACAGACCTAGAGCTTAATTTCATGCCAATTTGTTTTTTCATGTCTTGGCTGGCAAAAAATGTGGGAGAAGAAAGATATTGGCTTCGCTACTCGAGGAAATGATCTGTGCATGAGAAACCAACATTTATGTTGGTTCTTAAACCTCTCAAATCTTGGCCATTCATCAGTTTACCTAGCAGGAAATTATTAGGTGCACCCCCGCACCTCTAATATATATATAATTAATTATACATCACCTTTCCTTACACACCCCTTATACTAAATACATACCCATATACCCCCAATTTTTTCATCAGTTTCAATTCTACCCCTCTCATTTCTCCATCCTTCAATTCTCTCTAACACATTTTATCTCTTTTCTCTCTTATCCCTCATCTCAACTATTCTCAAATTCTTCCATAATTTTTATTCAAGTGGGCAAATCAAATTGAAATCAACAATCCAATACATTATACATTAAAAGGTATGCAATATTTCATCCCTTTTTTTTATTAATTTTCATCATTTTTGAATTAATTGAAATGAAAAATCTAATTATTACATTATTCTAAATTTAGGTTTTTTTTTAAACTCAAATCAATGTTTGTATACATAGATTGAACTTATATTAGTAAAATAATTGTAAATTTTTGGTCAAAATCTGAGCTTCAAACCATAAAATAGAGGTTGGGGTCAAAATAGTATGGTCAACAGGTGGTTCACCCATTATCCATGCCTAGTAACGGGTAACTCCCCATCGAGGAAACAAGATAGTGGGGAGTTTACCCGTTAGAAGTCCCAACCAACGAGTAACTCACCCATCACATATTCCTCTAGCCAACAACTTACATGTCACTTATGACCCCACTGGGTTACTCACCTGTCAAATTTTGTTCTAAATGGGTAACTCACCGGTTGAAACCCAAAACCCTCTAACCTTAAACCCTAACCCCTCTAACCTTTAACCCAAACTCCTCTAACCCTTAACCGTAACACTAAACTATAACCCTAATCCCTCTAACCCTAAACCTAAAATCCTATAACTCTAAACCTTAAACCCTGACCCTAAACTCTAAACCCTCTAACCATAAACCCTCAACCCTTACCCCAATCCCCAACCTTAACCCTAAATCATCAACCCCTTAACCTTAAACCATTTAATCTTAATCGTAACCTTATACAATAAATTATTGATGAGCTAATGCATAATATTTAATAATGATTTTTTTGTTCTAATTGGCAAATGGTTAGTAAATGAGGTAGAGGAAAAGATCTGAGATAGGTTACTCCTACTACCACTAGGGTGGCGAAGAGGATAGTTACCACAAGTATTAGAGCACGAGCGGCGATGGAGCGTGAAAAATATCCACATACTACAGACAGAGAGCATGTTCCTTTTGAGGATGAGTATGATTATCCCAGTGAGGGAGCTTTTGTCGCCACTAGCACATATGCCCACACAACTGGTTCTATTTCTTCGTCGTCATCAAATGACGATTGGAGATTGACTAAACCTACAGGTGGGGGTCCACTCATTCTTGATCTTTTGACTAATTTTAAGGATCATGTGGCATACGTCATATGGAATGATTCTGAGGTAATTTATATTATTATGTAGATTGGGTTATATATTTTTAAAGTGTAATTTATTATTCTAATAATTATTTTATTTTAGGAACTACGCCCTATGCTGAGGGTTCAATCCAGGACAAAAAACATAAGAAGACTATCAGGTGATGATGTTATCATAGGTATTGCCTACGACTACATCAAAACCACGGGTCTAAAACATCTATGTTCCACATACTTCCACCATCACAATGCTCTGCTCATCTCCGCTTTTGTTGAAAAGTGGCAATCAGAGACCAACAACTTCCACCATCCATTTGGTGGAGTTTAATTGTTTATTATGTTTTTGGGTTTGACAAAAGTTGTTTAAATGTGTTATATATGTATTATAATTGAGCACAAGCTTGGATTTTTAGTGCTTTCGGTGGAGTTATTATCATACGTATAATCCATCATGCGATTCTATAGTGATGAGGTAGGACACATCTCGTCAGATGCTTTCCCTGAGTCTATAGGTGACGTAATTCTGTACAAGAGACAATTGGATTCTCTAAGAGCCAAGCAGAAGGGTGACATACTTTTTTTGTAAGTAGTTTTCAATTGTAGAATTTTTGAAATAATTGATATTCAAATTTATTTTACATGTGTTTGTAGGTTGACTTCTTACTATTTGATCAAGATTCGAGTATGAAATATCCTGAATCGACATACTAAGGTGGACTGCGCTTTATGGATTTGGTAGAGCCTTATATGTTAGATCGAGTTATTTAACAGTTTGGTTATCCCCAACTCATCCCAATTCCTCCTATTATTCTAGCAAATGGATTCTATCAGAGTGCAAACATTAAAAAATTATAAGGCAAATTACTCTAGTTGTGCATCATTTTAGAATGCTTGACCACACCACTAACTGGACTTTAGCTCCCATTTTCATCGCCCAACATATAAACATGATGCCTTAGCTAAATACCTTCATTGGTATCATCTTTGGACCCATCCAATAGTCCACCCTATACTAATACATAAAGGGTCGAGTATGTCCTATACATTAGGACAACTGTGGATACAAATAATGAATTGATAGGTGGATTCCGCTACCGGTTCAAAGAAGAAAAGAAGGGTAGAATTGGTAAAGATAAATGTTTCGATAGGCTAAATGAGGTGTATCTTACTATGAGCGGGCTCATACTGTCCTCCAGTGAATAGGAGGAGGCCAACTAACCCCCTAGTGATGATATGCAATAGATTTTTTTTCTTTACAATTTAATTTTATTTGTTATGATTGTGTTACCAGAACAATTTTAATGTTGCACTTTTGTTCCCATGAATTCATGAATACTAATTTTAATTTCACTTACGCCATGAATGTCTTTAAACCACGTTACAAAATACTTAAGATAATGCAATAAACTAATGTACAACTAGTTAAATGCTAAACTTGATACTCTAAGCACAAATCATCAACCTAAGTCTCTCCCTTGGTCTACATCCATACCCATTGAATTCTAATATAATTGATTATGATCACGATATGGCTCGTTCCATCCAGATATGCTTGAAGTAGCATGTCTATACCATTGATTAGATATAGGTGGTAATATTGTGTTTTCCATCAAGGTTAACTATAAGAATATAAAGTATCATAACATGAGTGTCATACATATATAAAGTATACAAAATTAGTGTGAGTAAAAGATATACCGATACATAGTGCGATAAATTATTCACACTTAAGACGGTGATGATCTAATCAAGTTGTTCACCATTATAACAAGTAATCGACCCATGAATATTCAAGCAAACAAATACGACATTGTACATTTTCGCAAAGAGGAAGCCAAAGTCATATTGATGCCACCAATTTTCCATTGGATTTGATCCCTTCTAATATACCAAGCATTGCATATCTTTAGTGATAGGATCTATAAAGGCAAGAGCATATAACTCTTGATACATCACCAATTCCCTATATATTATGGCTCTAACATTTGACCATTCTGATTATCTGCCAAAGATTTGTAGTACAACTACCCTAAACCCACATTTTCCATTGCCCATAATATCACACCAAGATTCCACCCATGAGAGCATAACTGGATCAATATCAAAAGACCATAGGAAATCATGGATGAGTCTACGAGTCCTCCCAGTACCATATCTCCCACCACTACTTCTTGCTCGATCCGATTGACTAGTGGATGAGGTACCTCTATCACGTCCTCGACCTGATCGACCTCACCTCATAGCTGATTCCAAATAAGTACACTCTATGTTCTCTCACTCTGATAGTTCCCCTCCGTGTGCTATTATTGAGGTGTCATTTGCTTTGTTAAACATTCGATTTTACCATACTCATTTTGGGATTAGAATAGTAGCGTAGATATGATGGTGATTGGTCAAGTATTATTTGCACCTTAGACATAAAGTTAGAAGCAAATGGAATTACGGATCAATCAAGAATTGAATCATCAACTGCAAACCTTTTTTCTTGTGTTTTGACAAAAGTAAAAGTCTTCTAGAATATATGCACTACTGATATGAGAATAGGTTGATGATCTCATTTGTAATGAAATATCTCTTGTACACACGGTAGACCATGTGTCAACCTCAAGTAACACCCACATCCCAGACCAGCCATATTAGATCTCTTACTCTCCTCTTCAATCAACTCCAATGCTCTACGACATACAACATATGTGAACTCCTTAAACAATATATTATTTGTTGAGTAATGTGAAATAATTACCCATGATTGCTCTAGATCTTTTTTTAACTCATTAATTTGGAGTCTTATTGGCGTGTTGATCTTTGGGTATAATGTGTCAAAACTCATATGTGATGATGCTACATATTTCTTTAGCTTTCCATGTTTACTTTCCACCCTACAATTATAATTTTAAAAAAATAAGTAATGGTTAATTGTTACATACCTAATATGTTAAAAGACATTAAATATTTACAACAAATATATTATACCTATTGGTCGTATGAGTGTCAAAGTGAATAATTTTGTCAACCCATACTAAAACAAACATCTCCTTATATGGATTCAACTAGGTCTCATATACATATTGTAAAAGATATGGAAATCTGCCCCATTTTTCACTCATAAGTAGAAGCTCATTCTCATATATCTCAATTGCAACAACTTATACAATCTTCCTCCATGGTAACATTCCCCAAATTCTATTTTAGCTTTCGCTTTACTCTTTCGAAAAAAATTTAGAAGTGAATTTTGGGGGTGTTACAATTATCACCATCACCCTGTTTCAATTTGTCGATAATTTTCCTTGGTTTGACGTTTATTTGTGTTAGCTTAGCCACTAACCTGCATTCTTCTAGAGATAATCGACAAGTAAAGAATGTCCATGCCCCAATCTATGATTATGCATTTCACATTCTACCACTAGCCTCCAACTACCGCAAACATCTTCCATTTCATTAATCTTGAATTTACAACCACACTTTTTAGTCCCAGTAGATAGAACAGTTTTATGATTTGTCGAAGGTTGTCTTCTATAAGTATATCATCTTTTACAACGAATCCATATCCTACATTTGTTTTACTTCTCAATACCGAAAACCATATTATGTGGCATTCTAATTTCTTTAACCCAACTAATTAATGACTCCTAATTATTACAAATCTCATCCGTTGCAAATAATCCGCTCCAATCAGTATTAATTGAATTTGAATTCTGTAAATAATATTCAAAATATGATATTCTTATGAATACATAAATATAAAAATAAATAATAAAATTTATGAAAAAAAAGGTAAGTTGATGGGTGAATTACCCATCAGCTATGATATTAGACGGGTGAGTTGCTCGTCACACGACATTTCTGACGGATGACTTACCCGTTAGAGAAATTATTTGGTGAGTGATCATAAGCAAAAATTTTGGAAAGAAATAATAATTCGGCTTACCATTATTTCATCAAGTTTATTTTTGCTAAAATATTCATTGGAATTATAATCTTCATCCACACTTATTATATTTAATGTTGTAAAAATTAAATTTTGTATAAGTATTTGAAAAGACAAAAAAGAGAGAAAGAATTTATTTTTATGTTTTAGTAAAGTGCACAAATAAAAGGGGTGAAATGGTCAAAAATAAAAGTAAACTCCTTTTGAGGGATGTCAACTTAACATTTTGGATATGTAGCTAACATCACCTATTATATTATAGTTATTATTATTGGAATATAATAATAATAATAATAATAATAATAATAATAATAATAAAAGAAGAAGAATTGATGTATGTTAAATAAAATAGTATGGTATTTCTAGTTAACTAATCATGTAATACTCATAATTATAAAAATATAATTTAAAAACATTTAAAATATACTAAATGTATAAGGAAGGTGCGGATGCACCTAATAACGTTCCTCAGCTAGCCGCCTCCGTCCACATTTCCGAGCTGATTGAAAAGTCAGAAACCACATCATCCATTTATTCACAGTCGATCTGGAAATATATTGATGATTGATTAAAACAGTAGGCCACCACGTTATGATTAATACTCCAACAAAAACGACAATATAGAACTCGTCAATCAGCCTCTACCGCCAAGGACGAAAATGCCAGTCAACGCCACATACCAAGCCAATCAAAGAACAATACTTATATAAATGGCGTACTATCTTGGAGATCAAAACTGGCAAGGAGAATAGCAGTTTTCATCAGTCAGGCAGGCTTTAGCTCAAGGCCTAAGTTAAGTACAACAAGATTTTTTAATTATTATAACCAACTTTAACGATGAATGCAGAGAAGAGTTATAGGCCTAGCTTTTTTTAAGTTTTTTTTGTTATATTTTTGCATGTTTTTCAATAGTAAATTGCTGAAAAGCCACTCAGTTTATAATCCCTAGGACATGTGCAAGGATAGGATCATAGCAAATTACGTACGTATGCGCAGCATAAGTTCTGCATAACAGTAAAAGAATGAATAATCGAAAACCGTTTCGAGTTCAGCACTAATGTGACTGATGCCATGTTATTAGTTCATTATACTATACCTATCGACGCAGGTTTAGATACTAGCCCCTCTACATGACTTGGCTGGCTGTAGAAAAGGCATGACCGAGCAAGTGACCGACCAAAATCTGTCAGAACAGATTATTTTTCGGAGTAGCTCACTCTTAGGCAAACCGACTCAGAAACATCTGCAAGGATTAGAGCACTTGCTCACAACTTGTCTTCACCCATAAATAAAGAAAAAATGGAATTCCTTGAAGAAGGAAATACTTGAACTGTATTCGATGAACAAGAACAGGTTTCATGGCGTGAAAGATAATATAATGACTACTGTAATGGACGGAACTGGGGGGTTCTTTGGGGGGGACAGGAAATGAACAATCAGGGAAACACCAACTCACAAGAAATTAGGGGATGAAATGTTAAGGAAATATTGTTGATAAATTGTTAGTTGATATTACAAGTTAGATTATATATGAATTTGAAATATTAATAAAAAAGAAGTCATTCACTAGCTAAATACGCCAAAGTGCAGATTTTAGGGTAATAAATCTGAAACTGGAGCAAAGGAATCGATCACTCCAATCCAAAAACTACCCAGATAACTGCTCAATGTACTGGGAAGGCAGACTTGGGTTAAGGGACTCTATTAAATATGGTATAGATATGTGTTACCAGATGGAGTTCTGACATGCTTACTGTAATACCGTCGTTCCTGGGAAGACAGACTCGGGTCAAGGGACGCTATTAATTACATGCTTAGTACAGATGAAGCAAACCCCCACTAGACATCCACTTCAGCAGCTCTTTTCTAATGAAAAATGATTTCTACATCGATCCAAAACCGGAGGAATTTATCTGCTCACTGTTGTGCGCAATCTGTTACAAATCCCGGTTTGATTAAGCAGTCGATGGAATCATCCCTTCCTGTAGGATATTGGGGAACGAATGATCCTTCTAAGTATGTCTACCCGCAAGGATCAATACAGACTCCTCCGATTCCGTCAACCGGGCATGTATGCTCCTTGTCCGTGAAAAGCTCCGACTTTTCAAAACGCCTTCAGTTGCTGTGCAATTTCTTCAACTATTGACCAACGGTAAATGATGGCAGCATCTTGGAAGAGTCTGTATTGACGGGCTGCTGATCCGTGGGCTGTGACAACCGCAGCCGTCATTTGTAGTGTCGAAGGAATGCCATTTTTGGAAAGGAGCGTCCCTTCACCTTCTGCACAAAGTAATTTGATGGGGTGAGAAAAGAAGGCAAGAGAAGACAAAAATTTGTAACAGAGCAAATGCATGAGCGGCAAGAAGGATTCCTTCTTATCCCAATTTTAGCACCACGCTTTCCATTTTGGGATATTATTGGTAAATCGTGGCACCATACTTCATGCAAAGTAGTAATAATGATGTTGCCCTTATCATGACATCCATCACTAACTGTTATCATTTCTTCTCTCCTGCCCCGCCCCCCCGGCCCGCCCTTTTCACGAGTAATGACGTTTGGATAATTACCGAAGATTAAGTCATGGCAAATGCGGCATATTATGGATAAGTGGAAATTCAGTGATGATGTCACAAGCGTCCACCTGGGAGGGAAGGGAGGGAGGGAGTGGTACATCAATGATGGGCGGTGAACGAGCGTGAATCACGACCCTGTATTTGGACCAGAGAGGGAAACAAAAAATTCCCTTGCTTGTTCGGTTAAATTACCTGGATAAACATTAAAGTGACAAGTAATTTATATAATTTAAATAAAATAAAAATAATTAATTTTTTAAAATAACTTTTTTTATATAAAAAATTTAAGTGATAGAATTAATAACCATTTCTTCCTCATCTCCATTTCCCAAAACTTTCCAACTCTAACGGAGCCTAGAGACACGGGAAACAGTATCAGCTGGCCACACAAAACAACAAAAGGGCAGAATCATCATGCTTCATCACCGCATCGGATAGGGCTAGCTCTGAAACACTTCCTTTAATTCCAACTACAAGTATACTGCCAACGTTTCTGAGCCAATAGATAGATTGATTATAGCACGCATTTAGAGAAAATCTACCGACGTCTCTCCATACTCGAGTTGCCAGATCTAAATTCATTTGCTGCAGTATCGTTCTCGCTATCCGTGACCTCCCTGAGAAATGCATTTCCTCCCTTCGCATAATGCTGAAACGGCTGCATTGGTAGCAGAAGCAGTAATATGAAAAATGCAGGCGTTAAAAGTGTTAATAATATATTTTGGTAGCCAACGGAAGTTTTTTGGTCTTTTTTTTTTTTTTGGTTATTTTAGCTAAATGTTAGGATTCAAGCTCGTTAGGGATAGAGTTCAAGCATGTCTAGAATCTACAAAATTAGGCTGTGGTACTAGATCTAGAGGTTAAATATACAAAGATTTCAATTGAGAAGAATGATTTTAAATTAAACGGACTCTTCAAGAGGGAGTTTTTGAATAATCTTGAGAGGAAAAAACATGGGTGAAATTTTTTATTGATTCAAGAGGGTGTTTTTAAATAACCTTGAATATAACAACAGAATAATGCACGGATTGGCATGTAGTAGGCAGCTTAAGCTAAAGTTCTATTAGTATAGAAAAAACCCAAGAGAATAATTAAAAAAAAATAGTAATAATCACGGCAACAAAAATCCATCAGATTGTGCTTAGCGGATGAATTGGTAGTTGTTGTGAAAACTAATTCAAAGCCCTCAAATCAAACACAAAAACAAAGTTTAAATAACCTTCTTAAATCTGCCCATCTATTTCACAAGCGTTCTACCAGGATACTATGACTCTGTTCTCTTTCATTAAGGGGGACCTTGATCCGCAATTTTAGGCCGTCAAATGAGTCAGGTCAGGTCGATGCTTCATTTAATAGGATATGTGCAAAGTTGTTGTGGAATGACATGCTCTTAGTGTTATTCTGGCACCGCGTTCATGTCCTTTCTACTCACCCTTGCCTTAATCTAATCTACGACTATATGACCTTATTACAAGACTTTACTGAGACCAGAGTAAAACATATTTATCGAGAAACTAATAGAGCTATAAACAAACTTTTTTGGGGGGATATTATATGTATAGGTGACAATTAGGTCGGATTATAGAGTGTTGGGTCATTCTCGGTTTGGGTTATTTGTGGGTTGGTTGTGGGTTAAGTCGGGTCATTTTGGGTTGTCTTATTATTATTCGGATCGGGTAGGGTTTGGGTTTCAGTCATTGTGGATGTGAGTATTATGAGGTGAATTTACTGAGCCGGGTCTGGTTTGGGTTGAAATAGTTCATGTTCAAGTAGGGCTAAGTTTGGATTATTTTAGGTTAGCTTGTCGAGTTATATCGAATTTATGGATGTAAACAGGGTAAATTTTATCTGAAATACGATGGGTTTTATGGGTCGAATACTTAAATAGATATGGACGATGGAAAAAATATCCATCGAATATGGGTATAGGTTATCTATATTCGTACTCATACCTATACTCGTATCCATATTGATATCTGTTTATCCAATATATAATAATTTTTTTACCCTTAATTTTAAAATAAATATAATATTAATTAAGCTTAAAATTGTCATTTGACTTAACTCTAAATAAATTATTCTTTAATGGGTAAACGGATTATTCCTCAATTAACAAATACCCAGCTGATACAAATATAAATGTGTAAGTAGATACCTATTCTAGTATGGGTACGAATTTAAGTACGAGTACAGATATGGATGATTGGGCCAATAAAGCTCATATTCTGGTGAATTCGTATTCGAGTTAATCTGACGGGTCAAGTTTGTGTTAACTTGACGAATCAAACCTTTTTAGGTTTTAACGGGTCAGGTTGGGTTCGGGCAGAGCTAATTATGGATCGAATCACTTTAAATTTAAGTCGAATCGGATATTGATCACCAAAATTAATCTAAATCATTAGCCTCGTAAGTAAGCATTAAGTTTAACTTCATGTAAGCATATGATTAATAATGTATTATTAATTTCTATTTGCTTATTATTATAGCTTTATAATGTTGTGTTTTTACGTGAAAAAATTGGTAAAATTAGAATATCATTAGTTAATAAGTAAGTTCACAATAAAAGTAAGAAAAATAAATAAAATTTAAATAATAATATATTTTTAAAAACTTTAAATAAATAATAAAATATTTTTATTTTTTATTATCATAATTGATTAATATCGAATTTAATTTTATTGGATCGGGTCGGGTTGATGTCAGATTACAGGTTATAGTCAGGTTAGGTCAGTTTTCTTATATTCGAAGCAGCATCAGATCTGGTCATTTTTGGGTCGGTTTGGATCGGATCGTGTTGATAAATTTATCAGGTTTGTGTTGTCGGGTCGGGTCAGACAAACTTTTGCCAACTCTAATCATATGTACATCTATTCATATGCGACAATAAGAGATTTGATAAATAAAAAAGATAGTTATTTTTTAAATATAAGAACTTATATTAATTGTTGCAAGTATATTATACTAAATGGTATTAAAAAATTATTATTAATAAATAATAATAATAATTGTTATAATACTAATAATAAAGCGTACCTTATTATTTGAAAATAAAAAGTCAAAATAGAAGATTGATATTAATTTATCTAAGTCTGTCAAATTTATACTTCAAGACGAATTTGCTCCTTCACACAGTAGTCAAAATGAAGAACAATCTTCTCCTACGATATAATAAATTTTAGTTCTTATTGTAATTAATACTCTAAATATAATAAAATTTCAATGAAGTAAATGTTATGTCAGTAATTAATTAAAAATAATATTTGAATAGGAGGATAGAGAGATAAATATGGTCGAAAATTTTTATGAATACATTTTTTGGTATGCAATGGAGGCCTATTTATAAGCTTAGCTGTGTTTATTTGAATGAACCTAACTATTGAAGACAAGTCACTACTTGGGTAATCATTATTATTATTTTTATAATTTATATTTATATTACAAATCACACTAATGACTGACCTTATTCTAATCTTCTGTTCATGCTTTTGACCAAATGTTAAAATATATTTACTTAAAAAAATTTCTATCACAAATAGTAATAAAAAACACCTTCCATTATATATATATATATATATATATATATATATATAAGCCAAATCATCATATATTATTGAACTGATAAATAATATTTAGAAGATAGATTATTAAATAAATAATGAGATTTTTATCAAAAAGATCTAATATTACAATCCGCACAACATTAATTTATATTAATCAATGTAATAAATAAGCTTAGAAAATAGTTTAAAAGACCTCTTTACTTCATATAAATGGCCTGTATAAGTTATTTTCGAATCATTTTTTTTTTTTTTTTGTTGGCAGGGGAGCCTATTTAAAATGCTAAAAACATAAAGCAGATACCCTAAGTATACGGCATTCAAAACAACGAATCCATCGCCATTTCAGTTCTCACCTTACGACAGTCCCCGAACGGAACGGCGGGGGCGTCTGAATTAAGCTCCTGCGGCGAACGTTGGTCTCTCTCCATCTACACTAATCTTTCTTATATCATCCGCGAGTTTCGATGGAGCTGTCCAAAGCGCTGCCATCCGCCCTCGCTGGCGCCACCAATATAACCGAGATGGACGATGATCTTCTTCAAATCATACTCTCGAAAATCCCGGCCCAATCATTCGCATCTGCAGCTTGTGTCAGTCGAACATGGAACAACATCTGCAGTCGCATCCTTTCTCGCCCAAAGCTCTGCTCTGCTGTCTCTTTCAACCCCTCACTTTCGGTACTACATGATCCTTCTCCCACCATCTCTCTTGTTTGAACCCTAACTTTCTCTAAATACTAATTTGGTCACTGGACTTTAGGCAGCTGTGGAAGAGGTAGTTGCGAAGGTTCTTTCTGATCCGATTCGACCACAATTTGCAATTCTGTGCATTAGTAATAGTTTCACGCTACTGAACGCTCATAACCTTGTATGCTTCTTCGCTTTCGCTTAATGTCATTTCTGTTTGTTTAACACTTGCCATTTTAGTTAATAATGTTGTATCATGTAGCAGATTACTAAGAAATTGGGTTCGAGAACTCCGATAATTACCTGCGAACCTCATGGAATTATCGGAAGAAATGCAGTGACCGGTGAATTCAGAGAGGTAAACTGTTCATTTTAGCTACATGAGGAAAGCTTCAATCATATATACTCAGTGCAATCTACTATATTGATTGTATGATCGAACCAGGTTGTGTATGATGTTAATGAGGAGGCGGAAGGAAAAAGATATGGAATTTCATTGACTGTCGGATATCTACCAGGTTTCAAGGTGGACGTTATCCCACTGATAGACACAAACGCGGTGCAGGTATTATTATTTCGTACTAGGTTTCATCTAAAGGATATAGTTTGCAATCATGATTCATGATGGATCAAATAATACTGAACGTTGGGCTAATCTAATAATGATGACAGCCATCGGCCATTGATAAGTTTGTGATAGACATTATGGAATATTCAGCCGCTGCTTCAGGTTGCACAGCCCCTGACGCAGTTATAATGTTTGCGGTGAGCCGATTATCACATTTCCTTCCATTCATTGTTTTAATATCTGAACTGTATGCTTGTTTGTCTTTCTTGATAATTTTTGCTATAGTCTATACCTCATGTTTGTATATTGTGAATATGTGGGCGTTGTAGGAATATCATCTTCACGCAAAGCCTGTTCTTGTAAAAATGAGTAAGTTTCTTCTCATCCTACTATTACATTTCTTGTGTTTCGCGCAAGTTGTTATTGTTAGATATTTACTTCTCACAAGTCTAATTTATGTCGTCTGAATGCTTTGACATCTCTCATTAGTATCCGGAGAACTCATGAGTCAATGTTGCTAGGCCAATAGACGTGTGATCTGTTGTATTGTGAACAGTCAACTATATTTTTCTCAGACTGCCTGCTATATGATTGTAGCAGTGAGAGAGATGGCATCTTGTACGAGTAAATTTCCCTGAGCTTACATACAAAGCCTTGAAAATATTGGAATAAAAAGTTTTTCTCCTCTATGGCTATGCTTGGGGATGTAAGTTTAGTTTCTTCATGATGTTCCATGACTTAATGATGTTATTGTGCAGCATGTATTGTCTAAGTCTTATGTTGTGCACAACTCTCAATGGATTCTTTGCATTCTGAAATAATTGTTCACAATTATGAACTATGTGACTCGGGTTTGATTGCTATTGATTGGAGATGACGGTTTCATTCACTTTAGGCTATAACTGTTGAAACGTTTATCCATCTGCATCTCACGATTATAATAGGTTAAATAATTAATTATTAACCCACGACTCGGATAAAACTCAACAAGGACTGTGCTCAACCTTGTGCATGTGCAATAATTTTTTTGTTATATTTTTGCTGGGCAAACGATTGTTGTAAAGTGCCCATTTTTTGTACTAATAACTAGAAATGCAGAGTTCTTTGACATAAAATAGGGACATAATTCTATCTTTATTGTGTATGCTGATGTCTAATACATATTGTTTTTTTCTGCAGAT
Organism: Tamarix austromongolica; assembly: GCA_039764185.1. Lineage (NCBI taxonomy): Eukaryota > Viridiplantae > Streptophyta > Magnoliopsida > Caryophyllales > Tamaricaceae > Tamarix > Tamarix austromongolica. The sequence goes on from CM077813.1 coordinate 5,996,456, forward strand.
TATGTATTGTCTGGTAAAACAATTGTGGTGGGCAATGAAAGCTGCCATTTTGTGTTCACCAGTTCTGATGACACGAGGAATTTCATGACACTGGGAGTGATAAACTCTGTTAAAGCTGCTGCACTTGTATTTGCTAGGGATAAAACCCTCTCTAATGGTAATTCACCAATTTATCTTCGATTTTCCTTTTTGTAAGGGAAAAGGCTTTGGAATGATGATGAACTGATACTCTTCACACCTGGTTCTTTGTTTAAAACCTTGTGTCTTGTACTTATTTCTTGAAATGCACAACACAACACAAGCTTTTACTTAAAACTTGCATTATTCTTCCATATGAGTTAGATTAGAAGCATGCAAATTTTGACAAAGGCATTTTGCAGATAAATGATAAATGAGTGATGCCAATAAAAACATGTTTGTCGTCTGCAGACTGCAGTTGCTCTTTCTGATTGTATGGTGTAAAAGCAGTTTCGTTTAATTCTATTTCTTAACTGCTGGCAGATGAGGCTCTAAGGGTCTCTCCTTCTTGACTTATTTTTGATGATCTGACTAATCTGAATTAAAATTTTCAATGAATTATTGTTACTATCTGTTTACTATTATTATTGTTATAATTAATATTTTCCTTATTTATTTTACTATTATGGTTATCATTACTATTATCATTATTATAATTATAATGATTAACTTTATATATATTTTTTATTATAATTAAATTTTGCTTATCTTATCTGAGCAGAACTGATGAGTAGAGGAAAGCATACCCTTAGAGTCTGCCATCTTCAAATTCATTAGCACCCTGCTACTAGTAAAACATGAAAGCATTTCTTCCTGTGCTTGATGGTCTCCTTACTGTTTTGATTTGAATTATAAAGGAAAGAATATGCAGCTATAATGCCTTTAGAGATGTTACGCCATGAATATATTCTCAAATTGAATATACACCTTATATATAGAAAGTGTGAAATTCAAACATCTTTTATTCTTGTATGAGACTCTATGGTCATTAATTGAAACCAAATTCAGATTCTAAATTAAATTTGTGTGATTCTTGTCTCCTAGGGTTTTGGATTATCAAGATAATACATTGAATTGCTTTGATTAATTGGGATGGGCTTGCAGCCTTTTTCTTCTTGTTTTTGGGTTGGCTTTCCTTCCACATCATTGCAACAATTGTAGGCGAAACTGTAGAGGGGCTTTTCCTGTGTGTCAATATATTCAAACATTGCAGACTATACACTAGTCTGAAACAAATTTCTTTCTCTTCCTTGGTGACTAATTAAAATTAGTTTTATGGTCTGTTTGGATTGGGGTAAATTGGGGTGAGATGGTAAACGTTAAAAAATTAACCTAGGTAAAGGAAATGGAGGTGAATTGGGGCAAATGTTTTAAAATGTTGTTTGGATAATATTAACCTAACCTGGGTTAATGTTTTAAAAATTCCGTTTGGATTAAGATGAATGAAGGTTAAAAAATAAAATAAATGACATTTATGTCCTTATAATTGCAATAAGTAGAGAAGAGGAGGGCGATTCAATTTGATATAAATTAGAGGCATTTTTGTCCGATCAAGTAAACTATATACCTATATGTTAACCTTTACCTCCATTTCCTCCAAAATTGGGGGTTAACAAAGGTAAGGTTAATCAAGGTAAACGGAGGTAAAACTTTGATCTGGATTCACCTCGTCGATGTTAATAACCCATTAACCCCTTCATCCCAAAACAAATAGGCCATTAGTGTATCATTGCACCTTTGTGAGGAAAAATTAGCAAAATGAAGCTTTCTCAAGAGTTTGTAATACTATATTAATGTGCAAAGTTGGATGAAGATTGTCTTTCTAAGGCATTTTGGTTCTTTTGAGTTTGGTCAAGCCATCTTCCAGATTGTCATGCATGTGGCCAAGGTGGCTCATCTGCTGTCATTTTCCTTTGTGCATTAAAAGGCATCATTTCTTGGACCTGTTATTGACCATGAACTGTCGTATAGTATAGAGTGAGATTTATTAAGTTCATTGCTTAAACTAGGTTGAGAAGTCATGGTCTCATTCAATGCTTTTTTCTAACTGCGATGAGCAGGGATGGGGAACGTTCGATTTCATTTCTCGTATGCATCTGGTATAGCTGCTGTTGGTCCAACATACAAAGCTGCGTCTGTTAAAGTGAGAAAATATAAGCATTGTTCATGGCTTACTGCAAAAAGAGATGGACATGATGGGATTCTTGATGGTCAGCAAATGTTGGCTGATGTTGACAATGAGGTACTCTTTCTCTATCTTGTTTGCTAGGTTGTTAGGAAGAATTTTGCTTTTTCTAAATTTCTCTCAACAGCTAGTTTTTTGCTTGGATTTAGTTGTCTGCCTCTTTTGGGTAGCAAGTGACTTTCTAAAGCATATTCATGTTTTTAAGTTTAGAAATCACACAGAATCAGCTTGTATGTCCTTGTTTGCTCTATTTTATCTCCTTTGACATAGCATTGGTCCTTGGTGAATTTCAGCAAGCGTATAGTGATGCTTCTTTCCTTTTTCTTTCAATTTATATATTTTTGTTTTAAAGGTTGCTGCATTTTTCTTATCTCTTCTAGATAGCATAAAAATTTAGTTCTCTTCCTGTGTTGTAAGCAATGAATGCTTCAGAAAAGTTCTCTTTCAAGTGACAGCACTGTATTTTTGGTGTCTGTTTCTACTTTCTAGGCATGTATGATATTTAATTTAGTGAATTCAGCTGAATGCTTGGTGTCTGCACTAAGATCACTTGAGATCAAGTGCTGTCTTCTACGCAACGAATAACGATGGGCTCTTTTTATTTAGTGTCATTTATCCTGGTCACTGGTGTGTTCTAACTTTCTTGCCATTGTTATGACTTGTGGCAGATGGGTGATGTTATCTATAATGCTGATTTGTACATCGGGGTGGCTGAGCGAAGATTATGCTCTATAGGATCAAAGAAAGTGGAAATCTTGACATCTCTTGCCTATTACCCAGTTTTGGAGTAAGAAGCTTTTTCTCTAGTTCTCTCTTTCTTCTCCTTCATAAATAAAATATATAAAAATGGATATTCTTCTGAGCATTGCTTGTAAGGGTGCTGATGCTGTTAATATTCTCTCTCGATATAGAAAATACCCCGCCTCCAAACTCCACCTTCCATTTTCTAAGTTGCTGCATTGCTTAGAAATTTATTTTTAGCTGTGCTTCGACGGTTTGATATAATTGCCTTCCCATAATTTCATCTTGTTAATCATGGGTCTTTCTATCTATCTTAAGTCAAAACATTAAGTATAAGACTTCATGCACAATACAAAAAAATAATCTCTCTTTGGTTGGATTGATTGCTCGTTTGGTACAGAGCAATAGAAGTGAAAAAATTACCTTTGTATTATATATATATATATATATATATATATATATATATATATATATATTATAATCTATATGAGATTAAATATAAAATCTATGTGAGATCTTAATTTGTTCTATAATAAATATTTTATTAAAAATATTTTTATTATTTTTAAATACTTGATATAAAAAATATAAAGGTGAAAGCAAAAATTTTCCACCCCCAAAAACAAGCCAAAGAAGGTACTAAAGTAAAAGCCGTTTGTCAAAAATTTGTACTAGGCGTGATTTTCTTGATATTTTTGCCCCTTTCCCATGGATATAGTCGCTGTGCCATCTTTCTAGTATCCCTATGAGCAAAGGAAGACATTAACAGTTTAAATTTTTAGTTCCCCAGAGCACTATTCTTATCAGTACATATCAAGATAATTATGCCATAAAGAAGTAATGTTTGGGGTCTGTTTCAATTAAAGGAGAAACTGTTTTGAATTTTGAGCAAAGGTATAAATGTTTTTTTTTTCCGTAAGCATATTTTCTATTAAAATAATATTATTTAAAAAAATATGATATTGTATGGATTTACATGCATATATAATAAAATATGTACATATTCACCTTATACACTAATTAAACATAAATTAATGGAATATATTATTATTTTTTTAGTTAATAAACATATTTATTTTTCTTTGACTTTTTTTTTTCTTTATATGCATTCTAATTTTCATAAATTTAAATTTGAAAGTTCCAAATTCATTTTCCTCAAATAATATGAAGTTTCAATTTTTATAAAATAGAATACAAACTAATAATAAAGAAAAGAAAGAAAAAACAATGATCCTCGTATTTCACTAAATAACGACATTGAAATGAAGGCCCTATATGAGATTTTACAAAATCATCATCCTCAAATAACATGAAAATTTTCACTTGGCTTAATTAGTCTGCTAGTTTATCGTTGGGGCAATCGAAAAGAAGGAAAAATGTATAGAAGAATATTGAAATCATCTCTCAAAATTTCTAGTGCTTAACAAAGTTGCCAATCCATATATCTACTCATAAGTCATGACTCTCACAACAACTATACTTCAGATCTAAGATCAATCTGAGATCTCAAGCCACCAAACCTACATGCAAGGTCAGATCCAGGAATCAAAACCTGAATCATCATCCAATCAAAACTTTCTTAAGTCACGTGGTACAGTAGGCTAGAGAAGGGAAGATGAATCGAAGGAAGTTCTTGATCCAAAAAATTGGTCTTGCATAATTCCGTACATATCAGAAAGGAGATTCTAAAATCCCAAGTGCTTAACAAAGTTGCGAATCCATATATCTACTCATAAGTCATGACTCTCACAACAACTATACTTCAGATCTAAGATCAATCTGAGATCTCAAGCCACCAAACCTACATGCAAGGTCAGATCCAGGAATCAAAACCTGAATCATCATCCAATCAAAACTTTCTTAAGTCACGTGGTACAGTAGGCTAGAGAAGGGAAGATGAATCGAAGGAAGTTCTTGATCCAAAAAATTGGTCTTGCATAATTCCGTACATATCAGAAAGGAGATTCTAAAATCCCAACTCTACCGCCGGCAAAGTTAAAGTAAAAACCACTAATCACACCTTGCCGCAGTTAATATTTGATGGATTTGAATTTTTTTAATTTAATTAATTAGTAGCACGGTAATATAAATATTATTAGGATTGACTGTTAAATTTTATCTGAAGTAAGACAAGGATTATGGCCGGAAAAGTTAGTTAATGTTTCTAATTTTGACAGGAGCTTCTCTTTTATTATGTATATGTATGTATGTATTAATTGTTTTAATTTTGTGAAGTATCCCTACTTTTTATATGTTCGTCTTCTCCTGACACTAAATTTCTTACGATGTGAACTTCTGTATACCCAGCGGAGATAATAAGTACCTGTATGTTCGTGGTTTGCATATCAAGACCGGAGATCGCTTTCGCTTCTATGCCCCTGATCGAAACTTGGCCTTGTCTTCACGTAGTAATGTTTCTGAAAATTTCAGGAAGCTGATACAAGATTTGAGTACAAACAGTTGTCAACAAAGTCAGACCATCACTAAGAGGGATTGCTCTTTCATTGGAGGCATCATATTTGCTTGTAGCAGACGTGGTGCTGAATTCTGCGCAAGACCAAATGTTGATAGGTCTCCTATATTGGATAACTTACCCGAAATGACTTTAACCGGAATGTTTTGTGGTGGCGAAATTGGTCTTGGCCCTATTATTTCAGATACTGAGCAAGTTGAAGGAAACTCCATTCAAAGCCCTTTACATGTACATAGCTCTGTTTATCTACTTATATCTTATGCTCCAACACAGCTTAGCCTATAAAATTTAATTTTGCGTTGACTTGAGGACAAAAATAATTAATAAAGTATAAGCATGTGGCATTTTTTACATTCAGGCATAAGTTTATATCTTATACCATTTGTGGCATGGGCAAATTTTTCCCACGAACAATGATAAGTGGCCGGATTTACGTTAAGGCCACCTGATATCACAAGTGTACTTCTTAGAGGCTAATTTTATAGAGTTGATCGTATGAAAGCTAAAAACATATTTCGATGTATAAACACTAGTCTGGTGTTAAAGCAATAATTATGTTTTCTTAGTTTATGCTTTATAGATTTTAGGTACTTAAGAACTATAGAAAAAGGGATTCTAGGTACTTAAAACATCTTATAGGCAGTAGGAGGAGACTGAAGATTTTAGATACGGGAATTAGAGGTGGCAATCGGGGCAGACGGGTTTGATTCGAATTGGGTTATAGCGGGTTGGGTAGTTTTTAAGTCGAGTTATTTGTGGAAATTTTTTTTTGCGGGTTAATTATGGGTCAGATCATATCTTTTTTTATTTGGGTTATTTCGGATTGTCTTGTTGATCGGGTTGGGTTTGGTTTGTGTTTGGGTGGGGTATGGGTTCGGATTATTTTAGGTTAATTTGTCGAGTCATGTCGGATCTATAGATATGAATGGGGTGGATTTTATCTGAAATACGATGGATTTTATCCGTCGGATATTTAAACGGATATAGATAAATGGATATGAATGATGGAAAAAATATCTATCGGATATGGATATGGGTTATACATATCTGTACCCATACCCATATTCGTATCCATATCGATACATATTTATTCAATATATAATTATCTTTTTATCCTTAATTTTAAAATAAATATAGTATAAAAGATGGTTAAAATTATCATTTAGTTTAACTCTAAATAGATTTATCTTTTAGAAAATATCATTCAACGGATAAACGGATTATTCAGCAGGTAACAGATATTTAACGGATATGGATATTGATGTCTAAGTAGATACTGATTCTGGTATAGATATAAATTTAAGTACGAGTACAGATATGGGTGTACCAGCCCCATTTATATCCTTATCAAGTCGGAATTAGGCTGAGAAATCTCCTAACTAATGATTATGTGTTTGAGTTAATTTGACGGGTCAGGTTTAGGTTAACTTGGCGAATCAGATCTTTTAAGTTTTGACGGATTGAGTTGGGTTTGAGTTGAGTTAATCCTAAATCGAATCACTTTAGATTTTGGTTGAATCGGACATTAATCGCCAAAATTAATCTAAATTATTAACCTCGTAAGAAAGTATTAAGTTTAACTTTACAATAGCATGTGATTAATAATGTATTATTAATTGCTATTTCTTTATTATTATAGCTTTATAATGTTGTATTTTTATGCAAAAAATCGATAACATTAGAATATCATTGGTTAATAAGTAAGTTCACGATAAAAGTAAGAAAAAGAAATAAAATTTAAATATTAATATATTTTTAAAAGTTTTAAATAAATGATAAGACATTTGTATTTTTTATTATTATAATTGATTAATATCGAATTCGATTTTGCCGGGTCGGGTCAGTTCGAGTTGACAGCGAGTTGGGTGGGTGGCGGGTCGGGTCGGGTTAATGTCGTGTTATAGGTTGGAGTCAAGTTGGATTTCTTATATTTGGATCAGTATTAGGTTGGTTCAAGTTTAGGTAAGATTGGATTAATGAATTCATTGAGTCATATCGAGTCAGGTTTTATAAAAATTGGGTCAGATTAACTTTTGCTAACTCTAATTGGAATAAATATTTTAGATGGTAGGAGATTGATCACATGGGATACTACGGATAACTGTATAAATAGATAAATGAAAAAAAATGTAAATTATAACAGAAATATTTATAGTTTTTTTCAAGTTAGGAATAAATATTTAAAAGTGAGAAATTTCTGACATCTAAGTTGTTAGACTTGATTGGAATTTAATTAAAAAAAATACTATTTTTATATTTTATTCTTTACAACACAATCTATATAACATAATTTACTTATTATTTTTATTTAAATATTTTGCATACATAAAAAAAATATCATTAATTTAAAAATTAAAGAACTTATTAATCTAAAGCATCAATCAAAGAAAAATATCAACTAAACCAACAATTAAATAGGACCAAATGAAAATCAAAAGGATCGAAATATATATCAAATCAAACTTCAATTAAAACTAAGTGTTTAAACAAACAAATCTAGCTCTAAAAGGGAAAAAAAAAGAAAAAAGAAGAAAAAAAGAGGGCAACTAGAGTGTTTGTAGTAGGGAAACGGGGTTGTCTCAAGACAGTTATGCCCATACCCGTATTTATATCTAATAGAAAATCTATAATCAAATTCTTACCTATATTTTAATGGGTATATATTAACATATTTATATTTGTATCCGTCAGATATCCAGAACACAACGGATAATTAGTTTATCTGTTAATGGATATTATCCAACAATAGATAAATTAATTTAGGGTTAAGCCAATAGATAATTTTAACCTTAATCTTATATTACCAAATTACCCTTCTATATTATCATAATTACCAATTTACCTTTTAGTTGGTTAAATAATTACCAATTTACCCTATAGTTGTTTAAATTATCAAATTATCCTTCTTCATTATCAAAATTACCAAATTAATCTATATTTGGTTAAATTACTAAATTGCCCTTCTTTATTATCATAATTACCAAGTCACTCCTTTTTAATTTCCACTTTACCCCTTTTATTTACAAGATTACTATTTTGCCCTTTACTTTCAAAATTATCATTTTACCCCTTAACTCCCAAAATTTACCATAACAACCCTTCCACTTATAAAATTACCATTATTCCCCTTTACATCCGAAATTACCATTTTACCTTTAATTAAAAAAATTTGCCATTTTACCCTTTAATTACAAAATTATCATTTCGCCCTTTAACTACCAAATTACTATGTTACCCTTTAATTACAAAATTATCATTTTCCCTTTAATTATAAAATTATCATTTTGCCCTTTTATTACAACATTATAAATTTACCCTTTAATTACAAACTTACCAATTTACCCTTTAATTAAAAAATAATAATTTATCCTTTTACTACAAAATTACTAATTTACTCTTTAATTACAAACTTACCAATTTACCCTTTAATTACAAAATTACCATTTTGCCCTTTAATTACAAAATTACTAATTTACCCTTTTTACTTACAATTTACCATTTTACCCTTTCCTCCAAAATTACCATTTTACCACTTACTTCCAAAATTACTAATTTACCCTTTTCGCTTACAAATTACCATTTTACCCCTTAACATACCACTTATATTAAATTATCATCGCTACATAAAATATTAATATTAATACTTCATCCACAACTATTATATTTAATAAAATACTTATTAGCACCCACACATATTAGGCCATATTTTTACACAAGATATGTTACTAAAATACCCCTAGGGCTTACAAAAATACTAACCATGCATTAAAGACCACAATAGCATAATACAACATGGATAATACTTAACATTCTCATTAATAACCAAACTCTTACCTTAAACAATAATTCCATACATAGCATATAATCTAACATGCTTCCTTTTTTATCAATCAACATAAGAAACTACATACATGATATTAAACAACATATATTAAGCATAATAACATATTAAAAATCCTAATATGCTAACATACATCAATCTATGTGTTTAAGTGTGCTTTAACGGTTACCTTAATTCCCGTAAAATGAACCTTACTGGTATTCCGGTTAAAGGTTCAAGCTTTGATTAGCAATACCAATACCTAAAAATAATATCAAGATTTATTATATTAGAAAGAAGAAAAATCAAAGTATAATACTTTATAATATTTAATTAATAAAATACTTGAATTAAAATATTATTATAACTTAATACTTATTAAACAAAACAAACCAAGGCATGTAGTAACCTATACTACTCATGCAGCATGAGCTGCATGCAAAGGAATGAGGGAAGAAGCTCAAAATGGCAAGAATGGGAGGAGGGAGTGGTGTTTTTGGGTTAGGGATTTGGGGCTCGGAAATAAGGTTGATGGGGAGGATTTAGCACAAGGGAAGGGTGAAGAAGTGGAGAGAGGGTGTATGTAGTGGTTGGGGATAGGTTGAAGGTGGCCAAGGGAGGCAGAGGTGGCGACAACGAGGCCACGAAGGTGGCTGTTGAGATGGGTCGAGGTGGAGAGGCTGAGGAGGAAGGAAAAGGGAGGGGAAAATTGAAGGCCTGCAGTTGGTGGTGTAATACCCCCAAAATTCGCTACTGAAAAAATTTCATTTAATTAAAAGAAACTTAGCGGGGGCAAATTAATAAACCGTAAATTCTGGGGATATTATTGCCATACTTAGTACCAAACCAGTTCACTCATACCGTTCCACTACCAAGTACTAAGGCTAAAAGAGTAAAACATAATTTATGAGAAATTCAAACATATTTAAATTAGAGTTATGCAAGTAAACATTTTATAAAAATATAATCCACCAATGGTGGTTACAAGGAAATGAAGGCCACATCAAAACAGATGTTTAAAAGGGAAGGAATACAACCCTAGAACTTTTCGGATAGTTCCTTACACTCTTTCCCCAGGGTCCACTTAAATAGTTCCTAAAAACGACCTACAAGGGACTCTGCCCATTGAATAGGCAGGGGTCCCACGAATGGAACCTTTTAGTACTACGGTACTGAATAACCCTTTAAAAACACACTTAAAAGTACGCACGCAATGTAACACATGGTACACTACTATATCCATACATAACGAAAGGTGTAAATATAACATTCAAATCCATACATTCACATATTCAACAAGTCAATCAGATATTAATGGTGTATACGTAACATTCACTTTCGCACATTCGCATACTTACAAGTCAACCAGATATTAATCGGCCATAATGAATAATCGATACTTTTAGGGCCTTAAGGCCATTAGTCCATCATTAATCAATCATCTTGGATTATAAATATCCATGTGAGTACAGGAACCCCACTATTATAGCTGGTGGACCGAAAATACATATAGGGATAGAACACTCCTAACCACTATTATTCGCTGGTGGACCGGTCTCTAGGGCAGAACGCTCTTGGCTACTATTATTTGTTGGTGGACCGATCTGGCCCCGACTCACAAGGTGGTCCACTGTAAGTAATTAGTGGCTTCTCCATGTCTTATCGTTATTACGTTTGGTTTATTGAGCATGAAATCCCCCACTATTATAGCTGGTGGATCGAAAATATATATAGGGAATAACGCTCCTGACCACTATTATTTGCCGGTGGACCGGTCTCCAAGGTACCCCGGCTCCTAGCCACTATTATTTGCCGGTGGACCAGTCTAGGTTTGGCCCAACATCTTCCTCTTTAAGTGATTAGTGTCTTATTCGAAAGTATTTCACCCTTGACATGCACGGCTAACTATATCTACACTTATCCTCCTAGGAGGGCCTGTCCCATATCTTGAGACTTCTGCACCCCCTAACTTATCCCGACATCCTTCCCGTAATACACCTCCTCACATTGGAAGCCCAACTCTCAAGTGTGTGGGGTCAAGCCCACTCACTGCCTTACCCTAAGGTTTCTCTAAAAACCCTAATCAGAGCCTATGTGGCCCATCCTTCTCTACCTTACACATCCCAAACTATTCAACACCCTACACGTCACGACCCTCATATTCAACCTTCACTTCATACCCCACTCATTCTCATTTATTTTTATTATTTTCTTTTTCTTTTTCTACCTACTCAAATTAGGGTTTCCTCCTAAACCCAACCCTCTTCTCCTACGCACCCTTATACTGTCCCACGTATTATTTTTCGTCCGAAGCCCCCAGACACCCAAACAACACTTCTATTACCTTCCTCACGCCCCGAGGCAACTTTCCATACGTAAAGTTTACCCCCCATGCGGAATCTAACCATCCCATGTGAACCCTCGATTCTCCCACTCTTTCATTTTATTTACGTCCCCTTTTACTCATCCACTCATGGATCATGGATTATTTAGGTCATCCTTACCTACGTTAGCCAAATTACTTCCCCTTGGTTATCTTTCTCTCCCATTACTCATTTTCATGCCTCCATCCCCCATCACCACATTAATTATCCTAGCATGCATATCCTAAAGGGCCACATCACATCACATCATAACTTACAACATATCCATATTAGCACATACCAAAAAAGAACACATGAACACACCTTGGTTCCAAGCCACATACACATGAAGCAGTTAAGATAACAGCTTATAGAAAACAACATATAATTATATACGACATCCAAGACATGTAGGACACATAGCACCCATTTGGCCTTACCTACACCCTTACTCGATTTATGTTACCGAGCTATCTCCCACACTTATTAGGCCACTAATCACCCTTCGTAATTGTTACACTTAATATATTTCTCATTTGGTTGGTTAGATCACCAATTTGCCCATTTCCTTTATTATAATTAACAAATTGCCCTTTAGTTGGTTAAATTACCAAATTACCCCTGTTCATTATCCTAATTATCAAATTACCCCTTTAGTTGGTTAAATTACCAAATTACCCTTCACATTTATCATATTTATCATTTTACCCTTCTCCATTATTAAATTACATTTTACCCTTCTCTTTTATTAAATTATCATTTTACCATTCTCAATTATTATAATTACCAAGTTACTCATTTCCAATTTCCACTTTACCCCTTTTACTACAAAATTACCATTTTACCTCTTTACTTTCAAATTTACCATTTTACCCCTTAACTTCCAAAAATTACCATAACACCCTCTCACTTATAAGATTATCATTTTATCCTTAATTACGGAATTACCATTTGACCTCTTTTAATTTCAAATTTTCCATTTTTCTCTCTAATTATGAAATTACCATTTTACCCTTTTATTACAAAATTACCATTTTTCCCTTTAATTACAAAATTACCATATCACCTTTTTATTACAAAATTACCATATTACCCTTTTATTACAAAATTACCATTTTACCCTTTAATTACAAAATTACCATATCACCTTTTTATTACAAAATTACCATATTACCCTTTTATTACAAAATTACCACTTTGCCCTTCAATTACAAAATTACCATTTTACCCTTTAATCATGAAAATACTCTTTTTTTCTTTAATTACAAAATTATCACTTTACCCTTACCTCTAAAATTACCATAATACCCCTTTTTAATTAAAATTTTTCATTTTTCCCCTTAGTACACCACTTACATTAAATTATCATTACTACATAAAATATTAATATTAATACCTCATCCACAACTATCATATTTAATATAATACTTATTAGCACCCATATATATACTAGGCCATATTCTTGTACAAGATACATTGCTAAAATACCCCTCAGGCTCACAAAATATTAACCATATATTAAAGATCATAATAGCATAATACTTAACATTTTCATTAACAACCAAACTCTTACCTTAAACAATATTCCCATACATAACATATAACTGAACATGCTTCTTTTTATCAAATATAACAATAAACTACGCATATAATATTAAACAACATATATTAAGCATAATAATATATTAAAAATCCTAATGTGCTAACATATGTTAATCCATGTGTTTAAGTGGGATTTAACGATTACCTTGATTCCCCCAAAAATGAATCTTACCAATATTCTGGTTAAAGGTTCAAGCTTTGATTATCAAAACCAATACCTAAAAATAATATCAAGATTTATTACATTAGAAATAATAAAAATCAAAGTGTAAGACTTTATAATGCTTAAGTAATCAAATACTTGAATTAAAATATTATTATACCTTAAAATTATTATCCAACTAAATCAAGAAATGCAGCAACTCATGCTGCTCAAGCAGCATGAGCTGCATGCAAAGAAATGGGGAGGAGGGGCTCGAAGGTGGGTAATAGGAGGACAAATAGACATTTTCAGGTTAGGGTTTTTAGGCTAAGAAAAAAGGCATGTAGGGGAGGATTTAAGGCAAGGGAAGGATGCAAAGGTGGAGAGGGGGTGTAGGTGGTGGTCGGGGACGGGTTGATGACGACTAAGGGTAGCGGCAACGAGGTTGCGAAGTGGTGCTGCCGAGGAGAGTCGAGATAGGGGTTGAGAAGGAAGGAAAAGGGAGAGGGAAAATGAAGGCTTTCGGGTGGTGGTTTCGGCCAAAGGAGGATTGGGGGTGGTAGAGGGGTTTGCATTGATAAATATGGTGGCTTAAGTGATGGCAAAGGTGGCAAAACGGAGGTGGAAAAGGGTGGTGTAAGGTGACTGTCGAGAAGGGAGAAGAAGAAGAGAAAAAGAAGAGGGGAGGAGGGAGGAGGCTGCGGGGTGGCTCGATGAGTGTTGTGATCATTCAAGGGTGAGGTAGAGGGTGGCAGGGGGTGGTGCAGGTGGCTGGTGAGGCAGCGGCAGTGGTGGAATGGGGTGGCAAAGTAAAAACAGGGTGAGAGAGGGGAGGAGAAGAAAGGAAGAAAAAGAGGTCGGGGAAGGCATGGAGAGGCTCGAGAAAAATGCAGAATGAGGTAGGGAAGGAAGATGAAAAAGAAGAGGAAGAGAGAGGAGGGGATAGGGTGGCTGGATAGGGCGGAGGCAGGGTGGTAGGGGAATGGCTATGGCAGGGAGAGGGAGGAGAAGAGAGGGGAATGGTGATGGCAGGGAATGGGGAAGGGAGAGGTGGTGGGGTCGGGATGGGGCAGAGAAATGGTAGGAGAGAGAGAGAGAGATAGATAGGGAGATCAATAGGGGAAGGGGGTTTTAGGTGGGGTGGAAGTGATGGCAGGTTGTCGGGGTTTTCGCTAGGGAAAGAGGAAGAAGAAGAAGGAAAGAAGAAAGGGGAGGGGGTTGGTGCGACAGGCGGCCGAAGAAAAGAAAGAAGCAAGCCAACCCGGTTAGGGGAGAAAAGAAAGAAAAGAAAGAGGGAGGCAGGCCCCTGACACATGCGGAAGGAAGGAAAATGGGCTAGCGGCCCAGGCACTAGGCAGAAGGAGAGGGAGGAGAGGAGCGGGCCTACGACCCAAGCGTAGGGGGGAAAGGGGTAGGCTAGGCCATCCATGACCTAAGGAAAGAAAAGGAAAAAGAAAGAAAAGAGAAAAAGAAGAAAAAGGAGAAGGAAAAGGGGAAAAAGGAAAAAGAAAAGGTAAAATGGAATTAAATAAAATAATTTAATTTATTACATAATAAAATACAATATTTTGGGTAATAAATCTATTTAATATAATTAAAATATAAGGGTTTAGAAAGGATAATTTTAGTAAAATAATGGTTTGGAAAATTATTTAAATAAAAAGGGTATGATAAAATAACAAAATATTTATTTTAATTTATTAAATATTTATACCCAATTTTATATACTCAAAAATCCATAAAATAATTAAATTAAATAGATTTAAAGGATAATTTATCCCAAATAAAATTTATTTATTAAATTATAGACTTTTAAAATTTTGGAAGATTAGAGTTAGTTTCAGCCAAAGGAGGTTTGGGGTAATTTAGGGGGTTGTAAATATTGGTTTGGTGGCTGCAGAGGCGGCGGAATGGCGGTGGGACAAGGTGGTATAGGGTGGTTGCCGAGAAGGGAGGGAAAGAAGAGAAAAAGAAGAGGGGAGGAAGAAGGAGGTTGCGGGGTGGCTAGAGGGGTGTTGTGATGGTTCAGGGGTGAGGTAGAGGGTGGCAGTAGTGGCACAGGTCGCTGGTGAGGCCGCAATAGCGGGGAAGCAAAACAGGGAGGATGAGCGAAGGAGAAGAAAGGAGAGAAAGATGGCCAGGGAGGCATGGGGAGCTCGAAAAATGGCCGAATGGGGCAGGAATGGAAGAAGAAAAAGAAGAAGGAGAGAAAGGAGGGGATAGGGTGGCTTGGTAGGGTGGCAGCAGGGCGGTAGGGGAATAGAAGTTACAAGGAGAGGGAGGAGAAAAGAGGGGTATGGTCATGGGGGAAGGGAGACGGAGATGGTGGGGTAGGGATGGGGCAGAGAAATGGTGGGAGAGAGAGAGAGAGAGAGAGAGATAGGGAGATCAATAAGGGAGAGGGTTGCAGGTAGGGCGGTAGAGATAGCGGGGTGGTCGGATATGGCGCTGAGGAAAAAGGTAAGAAGAAGAAAGGAAAAAGGGGCGCTGGTGTGGTCAGGCCGGCGAAGGGAAGAGGGTGTGGACCGGCCCAGTCGAGGGAGAAGGGGAAAGAAAGAAAGAAAGAAGGGAGGCAGGCCGGGTCGCGTGAGAAAGGAAGAAAAGAAAAAGGGGGCAGTCTGGGCTGATGATGCGGGAAAGGAGGGGGGAGGAGAAGAGTGGGTCTGTGGCCCAGCGCAAGGTGGGGGAAAGGCAGGCTGGGGCACCAGTGGCCCAAGGGAAAGGCCGGGGCACCGGTAGCCCAAGGAAAGAAGAAAGAAAGGAGAAAAAGGGGAAGGAAAAGCAAAAAGAAAAGGGAAAATGGGATTAAATAAAATAATTTAATTTATAAAATATTAAAATACAATATTTTTGGGTAATAAATTTATTTAATAATTTAATTTAATATAATTAAATATATGGGTTTAAAAAGGATAATTTTAGTAAAATAATGGTTTAAAAAACTATTTAAATAATAAGAGCATGGTAAAATAACAAAATATTTATTTTAATTTAATAAATATTTATATCCAATTTTATATACTCAAAAATCTATAAAATAATTAAATTAAATAGATTTAAAAGTTATTTATTAAATTATAGGCTTTTAAAAATTTCGGGGGATTCCAAAACGGGTAACTCACTGGTTGAAACCAGAAACCTCAAAACCCTCTAACCCTCTAACCTTAATCTCTAACCCCTCTAACCCTTAACCCAAAATCCTCTAACCCTTAACCATAACCCTAAACCCTCTAACCCTAAACCTAAAATCCTCTAACTCTAAACCCTAAACCCTAAACCCTAAACCCTAACCCTAACCTCTAAACCCTCTAACCATAAACCCTCAACCCTTACCCCAATCCCTAACCTTAACCCTAAATTTTCAACCCTTAACCCTAAACCATTTGATCTTAATCGTGACCTTATACCATAAATTATTGATGAGCGAATGCATAATATTTAATAATGACTTTTTTGTTCTAATTGGAAAATGGTTAGTAGAGGAGGTAGAGGAAAAGATATGAGATAGGTTACTCCTGATATCACTGGGGTGGCAAAGAGGATAGTTACCGCAAGTGCTAGAGCACGAGTTCCGATGGAGCATGAAAAATATCCACGTACTACAGATGGAGAGTATGTTCCTTTTGAGGATGAGTATGATTATCCCAGCAAGGGAGCTTTTGTCGGCACTAGTACATATGCCCACACAACTAATTCTATTTCTTCATTATCATCAAATGATGATTGGAGATTGACTAAACCTACAGGTGGGGTCCACTCATTCTTGATCTTCTAACTAATTTTAAAGGTTATGTGGCATACATTATATGAAATGATGCGGAGGTAATTTATATTATTATATAGATTGGGTTCTATATTTTTAATGTGTAATTTATTATTCTAATAATGATTTTATTGTAGGAACTATGCCTTATGCTGAGGGTTCAATCCAGGACAAAAAACTTAAGAAGACTATCAGGTGATAATGTAAGCATAGGTTTTGCCTCCGACTACATCAAAACCACGGGCCTAAAACATCTATGTTCGATATACTTCTAACATCACAATGCTTTGCTCATCTCCGCTTTTGTTAAAAAGTGGCACCCAGAGACCAACAACTTCCACCATATGTTTGGTGGAGTTTAATTGTTTAATATGTTTTTTGGTTTGACAAAAGTTGTTTAATTATGTTATATATGTATTATAATTGTGCACAAGCTTGGGTTTTCAATGCTTTCAGTGGAGTTATTATCATACGTATAATCCATCATGTGATTCTACAGTGATGAGGTGGGACACATTTCATCAAATGCTTCTCTTAAGTCTATGGATGCCGTAATTCTGTACAAGAGATAATTGGATTCTCTAAGAGCCAAGAAGAAGGGTGACATACTTTTTTTGTAAGTAGTTTTCAATTGTAGAATTTTTGAAATAATTGATATTCCAATTTATTTTACATGTGTTTGTAGGTTGACTTCCTACTGTTTGATCAAGATTCGAGTATGAAAGATCTTGAATCAACATACTAAGGTGGACTATGCTTTATGGATTTGGTGGAGCCCTATATGCTAGATTAAGTTACTTAACAGTTTCGATATCCCTAACTTATCCCAATTGCTACTATTGTTCCAACACATGGATTTTGTAGGATTGTAAACATTAAAAAATTATAAGGCAGATTACTCTAATTGTGCATCATTTTAGAATGCTTGGCCACACCACTAACTGGACTTTAGCTCCCATTTTCATCGCTCAACATATAAGCATGATGCCTTATCAGAATACCTTCATTGGTATCATCTATGACCCATCCAATATTCCACCCTATACTAGTACATAAAGGGTCGAGTATGTCTTATACATTAGGAAAACTGTGGAGACAAATAATGAAATGATGGGTGGATTCTGATACGGTTCAAAGAAGAAAAGAAGGGTAGAATTGGTAAAGATAAATGTTTTGATAGGCTGAAAGAGGTGTATCTTGCCATGGGTGGGCTCAGACTGTCCTCTAGTGAAGAGGAGGAGGCCAACCAACCCCCTAGTGATGATATGTAATAGATATTTTTCATTACAATGTAATTTTATTTGTCATGATTGTGTTATGAGAACAATTTTAATGTTACACTTTATTTTTTGTTCCCATGAATTGATTAATACTAATTTTAATTTCACGTTATACCAAGACTATATTTACACCATGTTACGAAATACTTAAGATAATGCACTAAACTAATATACAACTAGTTAAATGCTGAACTTGTTACTTTAAGCACAAATCATCAAATTAAGTCTCTCCCTTGTTCTACACCCATACCCATTGAATTCCGATATAACTAAATATGATCACAATATGGCTCTTCCATCTAAATACACTTAAAGCAACATGTCTATACCATTGATTAGATATAGGTGGTAATATTATGTTTTCCATCAAGGTTAACTACAAGAATGTAAAGTATCATAACTTGAGTGTCATACATACATAAAGTATACAAAATTAGTGTGAGTAAAAGACATACCGATACATAATGTGATAAATTATTCACACATAAGATGGTGATGATCTATTCAGGTTGTTCACCATTATAACAAGTAATCGATCCATGAATACTCAAACAAACAAATACCACATTGTACATTATCTCAAAGAGGAAGCCAAAATCAGGTTGATGCCACCAATTTTCCATTGGAGTCGATCCCTTCTAATGTACCAAGCATTACATATCTTTAGTGATAGGATCAATCAAGGAAATAACATATAACTCTTGATAGATCACTAATTCCCTATATATTACGGCTCTCACATTTGACCATTCTGATTATCTACCAAATATTTGTAGTAAAATTGACCCTAAACCCACATTTTCCATCGTCCATAACATCACACCAAGATTCCACCCACAAGAGAATAACTGGATCAATATCAAAAGACCATATGAAATCATGGATGAGTCTACAAGTCCTCCCGGTACCATACCTCCCACCATTACTTCCTACTCAATCTGATTGACCAGGGGATGAGGTACCTCTATCATGTCCTCGACCTGATCGACCTTACCCCATAGTTGATTCCAAATAATTACGCTTTATGTGCTTTCACTCTGATAGTTCCCTATGTGTGCTATTATTGGGGTGTCATTTATTTTATTAAACATTATGTTTTACCATACTCATTTTGGGATTAGAATATTAGCGTAGACATGATAGTGATTGGTCAAGCATTATTTGCACCTTAGACATAAAGTTAAAAGCAAATGGACCTACAGATCGATCAACAATTGAATCATCAAGCGCAAATCTTTATTCTTGTGGTTTGACAAAAGTAAAAGTCTTCTAGAATGTATACACTACTGATACGAGAATAGGTTGATGATATCATTTGTAATGAAATATATCTTGTGCACAAGGTAAACCATGTGTCAATCTCAAGTAACACCCACATCCCAGACTAGCTAAATCAGATCTCTTACTCTCCTCTTTAATCAAATCTAATGCTCTACGACATACAACATATGTGAACTCCTTAAAAAATATATTATCTATTGAGTAATGTGAAATAATTACCCATGATAGCTTTATATCTTTTTCTACTTAATTAATTTGGAGTCTTATCGATGTGTTGATCTTTGGGTACCTGTGATAATGCTACATATTTCTTCAGCTTGCCATGTTTACCTTCCACCCTACAATTATACTTTCAAAAAAATAAGTGATGGTTAATTATTGTTAAAAGACATTGAATATTTACAAAAAATATATTATACCTGTTGGTCGTATGAGTGTCAAAGTGAATAATTTTGTTAACCCACACTGAAACAAACATCTCTTTATAAGGATTCAACTAGGTCTCGTATACATATTATAAAAGATATGGAAATATGCCCCATTTGTCACCCATGAGTAGAATCTCATTCTCCTATGTCTCAATTGTAATATGTTGTACAATCTTCCTCCAACCTCCTAGGACAATTTCTTTTGCTACTATACTTCCCAACTTTTTTATAGCATGTGAGAGAACATTCTTATTAATATGCCATCTACACAAGAAGGATGTTGTATTAGGAAAGATTGTTGACACTATTTATGTCAGTCCTAGTTCCCTATTAGTGATCATCACATTTGGTTCACAGGGCTCCATCAATCTCTTTACCTTATCAAGTACCCATTCATAGTTATTTTCATTTTCCTTCATCATAAAATCCAAGGCGAATGTAAAATTCTTATTACTAGACACATAACCAACGAGCTCTAAGAAAAGATGGTTGTACTTATTGGTTTTGTATGTACAATCCAAATAAAATGGATGTGAAAATACAATATCACTAACCACATCAAAATCGGGAAAATGATGATGCCATGAACGATATTCGTTTGTTTCCATGAAGTGCAATTACTGTTGCATAACTGTACATCCCATCAACTTTTATACCTTAAACTTATGTCCAGCATTGTAGATTATCCTAAGTATTGCGGTATTATCACCATCATCCTATTTCAATTTGTCAATAATTTTCCTTGGTTTAGCATTTATTTGTGTTAGCTCAGCCACCAACCTACATTCTTCTAGAGATAATCGACAAGTTAAGAATACCCATGCAAATACTTACCCAATCTATGACTATGCATTCCACATTCTACCACCGCAAACATCTTCAATTTCATTAATCTTGAATTTACAACCACACCTTTTAGTACCAGTAGATAGAACAATTTTATGATTTACTAAAGGTTATCTTCTATAAGTATATCATCTTTTACAACAAATCTATATCCTACAACTTTTTTACGTCTCAATACTGAAAACCATATTATGTATCATTCTAATTTCTTTAACCCAACTAATTAATGACTCCCAATTATTAAAAATCTCATCCGTTGTAAATAATCCACTCCAATTAGTATTAATTTAATTTGAATTCTATAAATAATATTCAAAATATGACATTCTTAGTAATACATAAATATAAAGATAAATAATAAAATTTACAAAAAATGTAAGGTGATGGATGAATTACCTGTTAGCTATGATATTAGACAGGTGAGTTGCTTGTTACATGGCATTTCTGACGGATGAATTAGCTGTTAGAGAAATTATTTGGTGGGTGATTAGAAGCAAACATTTTGGAAAAAATAATAATTTCGGCTTACCATTATTTCATCGAGTTCATTTTTGCTAAAATATTCGTTGGAATTATAATCTTCATCCACACTTATTGTATTCAATATTGTAAAAATTACATTTTGTATAATTATTTGAGAAGACAAAAAAGACATAACGAATTCATTTTTATGTTTTAGTAAAGTGCACAAATAAAAGGGGTGAAATGGTCAAAAATGAAATTAAATTCCTTTTGAGGGATGTCAACTTAACATTTTGGATATGTAGCTAACATTACCTATTATATTATGGTTATCATTATTGGAATATAATAATAATAATAATAATAATAATAATAATAATAATAATAATAATAATAATAATAATAATAATAATAATAGAAGAAGAATGGATGTATGTTAAATAAAATAGTATTGTACTTCTAATTAAATAATTAATTATGTAATACTAATAATTATAAAAATATAATTAAGAAACATTTAAAGTATACTAAGGGTATAAGGAAGGTGCGGACTAATAACATTCCTCGGCTAGCTACCTTCATCCACATTTCCAAGATAAATGAAAAGTCAGAATCCCCATCATCCATATATTCATTATCGATTTGGAAATATATTGATGATTGATTAAGCTCTCATTTGGTATTAGTTGTTTTTAATAACTCCTTTTAGATTAAAATTACTTTTATAAATATACTTTTTAAAAAGTAATTTGATAAGTAAAATATATATTTGTTTTTAATTTTATTGTATAAGTGATTAATACCAAAAAACTACTCATGATACCTCATTAGTGTTTGGTTTTTATTTTTCTACAAATTTACTTTTTATTTTCCATCTTCAATTTTTATCTTATATATATCTTTTGGTAATAATTATTATATAAATTATGTAATATTAAATATTAAAAATCATATGAAACATTAAAAACTCTAAAAATATATAAATATATTATAAAGTACTAAAAATTATAAAATAAAAATTATAAA
This sequence comes from Tamarix austromongolica, assembly GCA_039764185.1. Classification (NCBI taxonomy): domain Eukaryota; kingdom Viridiplantae; phylum Streptophyta; class Magnoliopsida; order Caryophyllales; family Tamaricaceae; genus Tamarix; species Tamarix austromongolica. The sequence goes on from CM077813.1 coordinate 6,018,886, forward strand.
CTTATTAAAAAAATTATGAACAACCACTACACAAAATTTATAAAATTCACAAACATCTAAAATTTAAATAGTGACAATGATAAAAGTTTATATTATGCAATAAAAATTCTTACATTTATAATAAACATCATAAAATCAAATAGTTCAATGACGTATATGGTAAATATCTGCAATCCTACACCGTACCATTTTCATTTCTCTAGTAACTCTACCCTTTACATATTTTCCAACATCTCTATTCCTACTGTTTTCTTCATATATTTCTCTAGTAAAAAAATCATCAAATAATATATCATCCATTATATTCAACCTAATAAAATTATGGGAAAATGAGCCTTCAAAACACTAAAGCAACGTTCAATCACATTTCGTATTGACGAGTGTAAATGATTGAATAATTCTTTATTTCCTTATGGACCGCCAACTCTTTAAAAATCGAATAGATGATATCTTATAACCTTAAATGGCGCAAGATAGCCAGATGTATTGGAATAACCTGAATCAACCACATAATATTTACTTGCATAAAATTACGTCGAGAAATATACTCTTAAATGGCATGGAAGTAATCACAATCTTCTATTATGAAACTTTGAGAAATGTAAAGATAAAAAAGTTTCAAGTAGGGCCTTACTACTTTCTAAACATTAATGTTCTCACATTCTTAGAAGGTAAATAATCAAATTAGAAGGGGAATAGTGGTCGATAATATATTAAATTCTCTAGTAGATGAAATAGATTGTGTTACATATATGGTTTTATGGCTAAATTAAAGTGTGGCAATTGCAACCATGAAGCTAACATAAAGGCTATATGTAACACCCCCAAATTTACTAATGAAAATTTTCATTTAATTAAAAGGGTTTAGCAGAAGCGAAAAGATAAAACCGTAAACTCGGGGGCATTACCGCCACACTTAGTACCAGATCGGTTCACTCCTACCGTTCCAGTACTAAGTGCTAAGGCTAAATAAAGTTAACATTAAACATGAATCACAATTAAAACATAAGTCATACAGAAATTAGAGTGCGATTTAGGATTACAAACTAAAGAGTACATGACTAGGGTTTTTCAAACATAAAGCGTAGTACCAAAAAGACAACTAAAATATGACAATACAAGGTCCAATAAAAGAAACAGAGTCTGGCTGAGTCGCTCTCGATCCCCAAGTCAGGTTTAGGCTCATTGCTCAGCCGTATCCGATGTCTCGTAAGTGTCGTAGGCATCGAAGACGTCGTCCCCTACCTGCACAAGCTCAGACGGGTCTTCTGCTCGTGGGAATGAGCAACACCCATGAAACGGGTGATTAGTACGCTACGTACTGAGTAAGGTAACAGACGCACTAAGGCCAACATACATAGAGATACATGACATAGCAGACATGGCATAATTACGTAGATAGCATGCAATAACATAGATAAACAATACCAGTTATGAACTAGATAACTTTTTCATTAGATCTCTGATAATTATAATCGATTTGCATCATAGTCTTTATCAACCCATGTGAGTGCAGGAACCCCACTATTATAGCCGGTGGAACGGTCATGAGGGCCATGCCCTGCCACTATTTTAGCCGGTGGACCGGTCATGAGGGTAAAATACCCTGCCACTATTATTTGCCCGTGGACCGGTCTGGCCCCGACTCACAAGGCGTTCCACTGTAAATATTCGTATCTTTCCTATGTCTTATCATTATTATGATTAGTTTGTTGAGCACGGAATCCCCCACTATTATAGCCGGTGGAACGGTCACGAGAGCCATGCCTGCCACTATTTTAGCCTGTGGATCGGTCACGAGGGTAACATACCTTGCCACTATTATTTGCCGGTGGACCGGTATGGGTCCGGCTCAACATATTTCTATGTACGTAATTGATTAGTGTCTTAACATATCTTGTTCAAAAGATTTTCACCCTTGACATGCATGGCTAGCTATACCCGCACTTATCCTCCCAGGAGGGCCTGCCCCATATCTTGAGACTTCTGCACCTACTTACTTGCCTCGACATCCTTCCCATAATCAACTTTCTCACACCGGGAACCCAACTTCTAAGTGTGTGAGTCAGGGCCCATCACTTTATACCCCAAGGTCTACTCACCACCTTACCCTAGGGTTTTCACCAGAAACCCTAATCTGGGCCTATGTGGCCCTTCCTTTCCTGCCTCCCACAACCCACACTACTATAACGCCTCCCTCAGACTCAACTCTCCCCTCATACTTCACTCCTCCTCGTTTATTTTTATTATTTTCTTTTTTCTTTTTCCACCTTCTCAAATTAGAGTTTCCTCCCCAAACCCTGGTCGATCCCTAGGCACCCTTATATTATCATACGTACTATTTTTCACCTCGAGCCACCAGACTCCCAAACAGACCTTTCATTGCTTTCCCTACGTCCCAAAGTAACTTTCCATACGTATGGTTCGCCCCCATGCAGACCTTAACCTCCCCATGCAAACCCATTGATCTCTACCATGCCAAACACTATTATTTCCATGCAAACCCTAATTCCTCCCATGTAACCTTAGTTTCTCCCACTCTTCCATTCTATTTAAATCCCCTTTTTCTCATCCAATCACGGATCATATATTACCTAGGTCATCCTTACCTACGTTAGACAACTTACTTCCCCTTGGTTATCTTGATTCCTCATTTTTCTCTTTCATGCCCCCATTCCACAGCACCTCATCAAATAACCTAGCATGCATGTCCTAAGGGTCACATTCCATCACATCATATTTGCAGCATATCCATATTAGCACACACCAGACAAGAGCACGAGAGCATAACTCGGTTCCAAGCTGCGCTACACAATAAAAACAAATAACATATAGAACACAACATATAAATCGTACAAGGCATCCAATGTAAGTAAAACACGTAACACACAGGCGGCCTTAGTTAGGTCCTTACCTAAAGCAATGCCGAGCTTGGAGCACGCTCCTACAACTCCTTAGGGTTTTGGTTTAATTCACCTATAAAATGGAAAATACTAAGGATTAGTTTTCCTCCTACCAAAAGTACCATTACTCCTTATTTTAGTCTAAGATTAGGATTGTTATTATTAAAGGGAGTATTATACGTGAAAACTAGGGTTTTTATCTTCAAGTTAGCCCACTAGATATTACTAGCCAAAATATGCTTATTTTAAATATTTAATGCCATACTTATAGTATTAAACCTAATAGCTTTATTCTTATAATAATAGTACTAATACTAGTTATAGCAAAATAATGATGATGATAATAATAATAATAATAATAATAATAATAATAATAATAATAATAATAATAATAATAATAATAATAATAATAATAATAATAGTAATGCTAATGCTTATAGTGATAGAAACCCTAGCATTTTTAAGGCTAAGTCTAATAATAGTATTAAGGTGAAAATAATAATATAATAATTATGATACCAACAAAGTACAAATATTCCTAAAGATAATAATGATAAAAGTTGTATTTTGAATAATGATAATATAAGGGTTCAAATGTTTTTGTCAAAATAATAATAATAAAATAATAATAATAATATTATTATTATTATTAATAACTAATAATGATACCATAGTAATAATGTTAGTGATAAAGGCATTAGGAATAATATTAAATGGTAAGGTGCTAAGGTTTAAGTATTCTTCTTATTTAACAATAAAATGATAATACACCAACTTCAGGTTAAATAACATTAATAATAATAAAAGTATTAGTAATAATAATAATAATGATAAAGATGTTAAGTATAATAATAATAATAATAATAATAATAATAATAATAATAATAATAATAATAATAATAATAATAATAATAATAATAATGATGATGATGATGATGATGATGATGATGATGATGATGATGATGATGATGATGATGATGATGATGATGATGATGATGATGATAGTAACCAAAATGATAATAATAATATAAGGGTCCAAATATTTATATTCATATATAAAAGTGATGATGGACAAAAGTAGTTTTAACAATATTAGCAAGGAAATAATGATAATGATAACGGTAATACTAATAGTAATAATAACAATAATAATAAAATAAAGTTAGGTTAGGTAGTAGTAGTAGTAGTAGTAGTAGTAGTAGTAGTAGTAGTAGTAGTAGTAGTAGTAGTAATAATAACAACAACAACACCACCACCACCACAACATTAATAATAATAATAATAACAATAACAATAATAATAATAATAATAATAATAATAATAATAATAATAATAATAATAATAATAATAATAAGGGTAATACTATTAATATTACTAAAAATTGTTAACACTTATATAAAAAGGGTTTCTAAAGTTAGATTAACTAATGATAAATATAATAATAATAATAATAATAATAATAATAATAATAATAATAATAATAATAATAATAATAATAATAATAATAATAATAATAATACCCACCATAATAATAACAATAATAATAATAATACCCTTAATATTAGTAAAAATTATTAATCACTTGTGCTAAGAAGGTTTAGGGGTTGAGGAGGTTAGAGCACCACCTAAGGTTAGTGGTGGAATCGGCGACGACGCGTGGCAGCGACGGTGGTGGCAGTGGAGGAGGAAGAGAGGTGGAAAGATTACTATGTAGGCTAAAGGAGAGGAAGGAGAGGGGTGTTTGAGGTGGAGGAAGGTGCAGCAGGTGAAGAGGGGTGGAATGAAGGTGGTGGTGTAGTTGGGAGTGGTGGCTCACGGTGGTTGGTGCGTCTGCCGAAGGTGGTGAAAGATGGGGGAGGTAAGAGGAGAGGGAGGCAGGGGGAGATGATGGTATGGGAAGGTAAGGGAAGGTTCCCTGGATGTTTTGGAGGGTGGAGGAGGTGCTGGTAGAGGGGGGATTGGCGGCGGAGGCGGCACAAGGGGTGGCGAGGGGCTGATCGGGTTGGCAACTTTGTACGGCCGGGGCGACACGTGCAGGGTGAGACAAGGGGTGATGGTGGTTTGGTTTCGTAGAGGGAAGTGTAGGGATGGTCTTGGTGGGCGGCGTTTGTTGCGGTGGTCACTGGCGGCGGCAATAGGCAAGGTTTCTGGGCTTGCGAAAAGAGAGCTTGATTATGGTTGCCTCAGGAGTGTATTTATAGGCCAATTGAGGGGGAAGATGACAAGAGAAGAAGAAGACAAGCGGGGCACGTGTGGCAGGCCGCCAACCGGTGGTGGCAGGCGGCGCATGCCCTGCGAATGGCAGGGTACATTTGGCTCGGGGTGGGGAAAAGGAAAGGATGGGGCACGCATGAGGGAGCTGTGAGGTTTGTTGGGGTCGAAAAAGGGAAAGAAATCGACAAGGAGAGCAGGGGAGGATGGTCGGGAGTTGGGCTGGTGGCTGCCGGCGAAAATCGGGGTTGTAGGTCGAGGCTAGGGGAAGAAGAAGACAGGGTGTGGTGGACCGGTCGGTCCAGGGGAAAGAAATAAAAGAAAAAGGAGGACGGTTCGGCCGGCTGGGGGATGGGTGACGAAGGATGGTTGAGGTGGATTGGGCCACACGAGCCGGGGAAGGGAAAGGGATTTGGGCCGACGGGCTGGCCCAAACCGGGGGGGGGGGAGATGGAAAAATAAGTAAAGGAGGAAGAAAGAAAAAGGAAAAGAAAGGAGAAAAGGAAAAGGAAAATGGAAAAATGATAAAATGGTTGGGTTGGGGTATTTGGTCCTTATTTATTTATGTATTTAAGTTGGATATTTAATTTTAATAATAATTATTTTAATTATAATAATTAAATTCATCTTTAGATTAATTGGGCTATTTTGGATAAATTTTCCTTAACTCCCATTTTAATTAGTAAAATGTCCAAAATTTTCTAAAGAATTTATTTATTATTTTCTCTTTACTTCCCTCAATAATTCCCTCTTTATTTAATAAAATAATTTATTTTCTAAATTTTCCTAATAAATCATTATTTTGCCATAATTTCTAAATTAGAATTTTTGGGGTATTTCACTATAAAGCCTTGTGATGTATAATAATCATTAGTTGAAATAGCATAGATTTGTCCAATATAGAACCTAAAACTTGAATCTATTTCTAAACAAAAGGGTGAACTAGAATCCTAAAGCAGGCAATTGTCGTAAGAACAGCATAGGCCAACAACTATATAGTTCAATCTCATGTCTCACAAAAGCAGCATTACTTTTTAAGCTATTTCATAGTGCTATCCACATATTATATACTGCCTTAGAAACACTAGACATTTCCAAATAGCTCTCCACACCCTTTTTTGGGACCAATTAGCCCATGAACAACAATGGCCAACTACAGACTCCAAGTAAACAAGGCCGAAAGTTCCTAAGCCTTTGCTACCCATCAAGCTTTCTCATCAATTAACAACACATTCCATAAGTTCGGTCTCGAAAGAAATTCAGATACGCCATCAGCTAATTGAAATTGAAATTGAAATGGAATAATCAATTAATAAGATTTGGTGTTAAAAATAAATTAATAAATAGATAATAGGATTTGGTACCTGGCACAAGATAGCCTTGGCATCTAAGGGAATTCAGATAGTGTTGACATCGATTAATAATCTTACCCACTCATTGCTCTCATCTCCTCGATCCTTCATTTCGTTCTTTGTTGTCGACAACAACTTCCAATCAAAATCAAAAGCAATCGCACAAATAATCTTATGTGATCTTTTCTTTCTCAACTTCAAATTTGATATTTGATGTTTGATAAAAAAAATCGGTTACTACTATATGTAAAGATATCTGAATTCCTAAGAGGATTCGAAGATGTTTGCCATTAATTTTTAGGGGAATTCTTTATAAAACACTACTTAGACCCTAGTTATAATATTATAAATATCATTTATTTGTTTTCAGGACGCCGACCGGGATCTCAAACTCTTTATAGCTCTCCACACCCCTAGTAAATTGGCTACCGCTCCTCAGCTTAATCCCAGACACCTTGGACCCCGTCAAATTCGAAGGCACCATCTCATCGTAGACGACACCGATCCTGATATCTCCATGAATAAAAGCCCTGTAAGCATAATCCTGAAGAACGACATCAAGGGAACCACAACTCGCATTGGCGGAAGCGGACCAACAAAATTGAAGATAAAAAACAGAACCAACAAAATCAAAGATAATGAGTAGGAGATGGAAATGCGAGAATAATGAACCTGGAATTTCAAGAGGACAGGAAATTGAAGCCCAACAATTAAAAATCTGTATCTTGCGAAGATCGATCAAAGAACGACATCAGATGGAAGCAGCAAAAATGGTGATCGCGAACACAAGTAGCAAAAATGGAGAAGGTGAGCAACAGAGATGAAGAACTCGAGCGGGGATGTTGGCGATGGTCGAAATTTTCAATGCCCCGCAGAGCACAGAAGCAAAAATGAGAGTAAAAATGGAGGAGAACAAGCTAACATAAACCAAACAACGGTTAGGGATGGGGACGGGAAAGTCGTTTCCGGTCATAAACGACTTTTTTTCTTAAGTAGATACCGTGCCGCTCGGGACAAAAGTAATTTTAGAAAGTAGGTAAAATTTACTTTTAATTAACTACTTATAAAAAGTTTTTTTTATTAATTACTTTTGTATAATAATTTTTTAAAAGTAAAATCAAATACTTATTTTAATTTAAAATTATTTTTATAAAATATCACTTATCAAAAGTTAAAACAAACAAGTCCTAAAACAGTAGGCCACCACGTTATCACTAATACTCCAACAAAAACGACAATATAGAACTCGTCAATCAGCCTCTACCGCAAAGGACGAAAATGCCAGTCAACGCCACGTACCAAGCCAATCAAAGAACAATACTAATATAAATCGCGTACTAGTCTTGGAGATCAAAACTGGCAAGAAGAATAGCAGTTTTCATCGGTCAGGCAGGCTTTAGCTCAAGGCCTAAGTTAAGCACAACAAGATTTTTTAATTATTATAACCAACTTTAACGATGAATGCAGAGAAGAGTTATAGGCCTAGCATTTCAGACATGAAGGATCATCACTGAACTGAACTATAGAGTATAGTATATAGATGTTCTTTTTACAATAGAAAGCTTTTACACTTGATGATGGGTCTGCCACCGAAGAAAGTTGAATACATCAAATGAATACAATCTATCCACAAAGAAACTAAGTGCAATTAGCTCGATTGATTAGTCGTAAACAACTTATTGAAACTTTTAATCAGATAATTACGCATTTCAAATTTCAAACTGCACTGGAAATTGAAATGACAATTCCATTAGTCAGAAAATTCCACGCTGCCCAAAGATATTCTTCACATGAACCCAATTTGTCCAATCAAAATTCCAGGATAGCGGTATCCCTAACCTTCAATTGCCTGTTCACGTTGTGCCTTATCATTTGATTGACTGTTTTCAACCTTCCATCCTTCTCTGCCTCTATTTGCCTCTTTGATCATTCTTATTTGTCTTTTTTTTTCCAACTTTTTTTTTCCGTCCTTATCAGCAACAACACCTTTGATCTTTCAACGCATCTGTCGCTGTCATTCACAATGTTACTAAGAGATCAGTCTCTTCTCTACCGTTGAGTGTTGACTGTTGGTGCATAAAATAAAAACTAGAAAACTATCACCACCTCATGTGGCACCAAATTAGACAGAAGGGACTTACCGCTTGCTAGCAAACCGTCGGAATCCTCCTTATATCGAGCTTCAAGTTTTATCACCGTCCAAACAACATTCCAATAATCACAAGCATGCCCAATTCCATATCAGTCTTCCTCCTCCCTATTTTGTTCCTCAACATACTCACCTCCACCGCCGTTTCTGCCACACCTACCCTCCTCGAAACTTTCTGCCCAAACACAACTCTCTTCACCACCAACAGCCCATACCAATCAAACCTCAACATCCTCCTGTCATCCCTCTCCTCCAACGGCACCCGCAAAAACGGCTTTTACACCACCTCCGCTGGCGGAGCTAATTCTACTTCCACCGTCTATGGTCTCTTCCTCTGTCGCGGAGACGATACAACCACCACCTGCAAGGAATGCGTTCAAACAGCCGCCAAGACCCTATCCCAAAAGTGCCCAAACGAAAAAATAGCATTCATTTGGTACGACGAATGTATGGTTAGATACTCTAATGAATCGTTCGTTGGACGACTCGACGATGCTACAGCTCGATATAATCGGTACAGCCCCAAGAACATCACCAATAATGTTACTGCGTTCAATCAAGTTCTGGGTAATATATTAAATCAGTTGACGTCCGCGGCGGCTGGTGCGGCGGATAAATTTGCGACCGAGGAGGCGAATTTTACGAGTTTGCAGACAATTTATGCACTGGGGCAGTGTACACAAGATTTGTCGACCAATGACTGTAGTCGGTGTTTGAAGGAGTGTATCGGTATTTTTCCAAGCTGTTGTACTAACAGGCAAGGTGCTAGGGTTTGGTTTCCGAGTTGTGGTGTCAGGTATGAGCTCTTTCCTTTTTACCGGACAGCCACGGTGGCTACAGGGGCAACTCCTGGTGCGGTTGGAGGTGCGTCAATTTCTTATTATCTTATCATGTTAATGTCGTCCCAAGACTTACGCTCCATTATCTTATCATGTTAATGTTGTCCGAAGACTTCTGCTACAATTGGTTTGGGTTAAATCGAGATTAAGGAAGTTGAATTAATTTAAAAATAAGTTTTATTAATCTCAATTAGATAAGCTTTATTAATTTTAATTAGGTAAATCTGAATAAGGTTTTACCTTTATTTATTCTGTTAATCTTATTTTTGAGAATTTTTTATTTTGAGATAATAGAGGTAAAGATGAAAATGTAAATAAATTTTATATCTAATCGGACAAAAATAACTATTCTAATTTGTATTTAAAGAAACATATTTATTTAATATAATAATATAAATATCATACGTTTTCTTTTTATTTTTAACTTTTATTCACATCAATTCAAATAAAAATTTTAAAATATTCATTTTAATTTACTTAGGTTAAGGTAATATTATTCAAATAATATTTTAAAACATTCACTTTAATTAGGGTATGTGTTAGAGTTTAACGGACGTAAATTTTTACATTAATTTTGTTTGGTAACTCTTCTTCTTCTTCTTCTTCTTTTTTTTTTTAAACTTAATTTAAGTTTGGTTAGGTTAAAATTGCACTTCTTATCAATTAAATAAGGTTAAAGTTAATTTATTCATAAAGTTTAAATATTTATTTTCATTCATCTCAAAACAAACAATGCCATAACTTATTAAAAACATTTATATGTATTCATCTAACATTGATTTACCTACCTCGTTTAACTTAATATAATTTTATCTTAATTCAAATGAATTATTATCGAGGATTGGCTAATATTCTTCTAGAAATGTACATGCCATTGTTAAAAATATTCTTTCTTGAAATGAGTAAGTAGAGTCTTAATTGATTTAGTAGATATATAACTATTTATTTGGAGGATTTGTAATCAGATTTCTATTTATAGAAATTAATTGCAAATATATCAATTATTTATTTATCATTAATATATTATCAGGTCACTATTGATATTTAACAATATTTTTTTCACATAAAAATACTTTTAAATTAAGATGACTTTAATGCTGTTTTATTTTGTCAATACTTTAATTGTACTACAATTGAACAAAGAAGCAAAAGTTTTATTTCATACCATTATTTACCGCAATTTTATCATTATTAATATGTTTTAAAAATGACTAATTATTAGGTTGTCTAAAACAGTAAAGCAAGCATATATGAAAACAAAAAATAAGGAAAATGATAAATAATTAGGAGGTGTAACGTTAGAAAGTTTCAAAATACATATATAAAGAATAAATGTTTAGCTATTTATAATTTTTTTTATCAATAGAAGTTCAATAAATCCTACAATAGTATAAAAACATTTGTAGTAACAAATTAAAAATCAAGTGATAGGTGATTTTTAGGTGTTAACAATGAGTTTTGACAAGTTTAGACCGAGCTTAACAATGATTAATGTATTGTCTTGATTGACTTGAATGGGATGAACTAAGTTAATGTATTGTTTAACATATTCTAATATAAGTTCATCTCAAATTTTGTAACCTTTATATTAGTAGTTAAAGCATATTAAGGTTGATATTAAGATGAAAATTTATCATCCTTTACCTATTTTACCATATACTTTATATTTATTGCTGATTATTGACTATCATTGATGTGCATTGGAAGCACATACAACAAAAAATAAGTAATTTACACAAGACACACAAGAATTGAATCAAAATAAGAAAAATAATTGGATGAATTAGAAGGTTAGGGTTTTGGTTGGGGTGTTAGGGTTTTATGATTTTTATGAGGGTTTGAAAGCTTGATTTGTTAGGGGATTTAATGATGGATTTATGGATAATGATTAGGGTAATTAGATTTGGTTAATTAGTGGCTAATGGGACAATTAATTGTGGAGAAACAACATTGGTAAAGAAGAGGGTATTAGGGCTAGGGTTTTGATTGAAAGAATGAATTTTTTGGAGTTTGTGTAAATTATGATGGATGATTATGGGAATAATTTGAAGGGTGGTTAATGGCGATTATAAGCTTTGATTATGGCTGAGAAATCGTGGATCACTAGTGGTAGTTAAAGTGACAAGAGTCATGGCTAAGGATGTGTTAGAGTTAGGGTTTGAGAGGTTGAAAATAATGAATATTGAAGATGATTTTTTTGGGGGGGGGGTATGTGTGTGTGTGTGGACGAATTGGTAATCATTTTGTATGGGGTATGAATGTTTTCAATTGAACACACACTAAATCACTCAAATCACATAGAAATTGAGTAGAGAAAACTTAAAATTAAATTACACAAAAATCAAATTCAAGAATGAAGTCACAGAGAGCACCGATTGAAGAATCAAATATGATGTGGTTGTATTGCATGAATGTTTAGCATCTACAAACCTGTTGGATTCCACACCTCCTCATATCTGATTCTCCATAAAAAGATTAGCTAAAATCAAAAGATAAAAATTCACACCAAATATTGCACAATTAGCACACTCACACTAAAAGATAAAACTTGAAACTATAAGATGAATATTCCTGAAAGAATATAATTCCTTGACTTTCTCATTACAATCAAATGTCAATATATACAAACTATGCTACAGTATTCTAGCTATAGTTAAGGCTATAATCTTGGATCCTAACAGCCATATACCACGATTATAGGCTATAACAAAGGCAACTAATATTGACAAAATATTTACAATATTTCTATAATCTATCACACCCCCGTAGTTGAAGCGGGAGGAGCACGAACACTGAGACTATTCCGGAAATCTTCAAATAAAATAAGTGGCAATCCCTTAGTGAAAATATCCGCAATCTGATATCAAGACGGCACATGACAAACCCGAACCTCCCCACGCGCAACTTTTTCTCGAACAAAATGTATATCCATCTCAATGTGCTTTGTGCGCTGGTGTTGAACGGGGTTTCCAGAAAGATAAATGGCACTAATATTGTCACAATACACCAATGTAGCCTTTCTAACTGGACAATGTAGCTCTAACAAGAGATTCCGAATCCAACAAGACTCAGAAACAACATTAGCCACCCCCTATATTCGGCCCCGGCACTCGAACGAGATAGAGTAGGTTGGCGTTTCGATGAACATGAGATCAAATTGTCCCCCAAGAACACACAATACCCTGAAGTGGATCGTCGAGTGTTGGGACAACATCTCCAATCAGCATCAGTATATGACACAAGATCAGTAATTGAAGAAGGATAAAGATGTAGACCAAAGTGTAGAGTGCCCTGAACATAGTGTATGATACGCTTAAGAGCATGCATATGCTCATCGTGAGGGTCATGCATATGCAAACAAACCTGTTGAACATCATAAGAGATATCTGGTCGTGTAAAGGTAAGATATTGTGGAGCACCCGCAAGACTTCGATACTTAGATGGATCCTCATATCGATTACCTGTCTAAGCACTGACCTTAGGTTTAGTATCAACCGGAGTAAGTGTGGGTTTGCATGTGACCATACTAGCACGATCTACAATTTCCTCGGCATATTTACGTTGGGACAAGAACAAGCCACCCTTGTGACGAGTCACACTAATGCCCAGAAAATAATTTAAAGGACCCAAGTCCTTCATTGCAAACTCAGAGCTAAGACTAGCCATGATAGATTTCAGCAGATTATCAGAAGAAGCAGTCAAGATAATATCATCAACATAGAGCAATAGGTAAGCCATATCAGATCCATTCTTATAAACAAACAATGAATTATCTGACTTCCTGTTAGTGAAACCAATTATGGAAACAAAATCAGCAAACTTCTTGTACCATGCACGAGGAGCTTGCTTAAGCCCATACAAAGACTTCCGTAGGAAACAGACATAATCAGGATGCACAGGGTCCTTAAAGCCCATAGGTTGATGCATATAGACTGTTTCTTTGAGGTCACCATGAAGAAAGACATTTTTCACATCTAACTGATGAATTTGCCAATTTTTCGACAAAGAAAGACTGAGGACGGTCCGAATGGTTGCTGGTTTGACCACCGGGCTAAAAGTTTCTCCACAATCAATGCCAACATGCTGTGCTTTGCCATCACCTACAAGACGGGCTTTATGCCTCTCAAAAGTACCATTAGACTTTTCTTTATGAGTAAAAATCCACATTGACCGAATAACATTAACATCAGGTGGACGGGGCACTAAATCCCACGTCTTATTTTTAATAAGAGCATTATATTCAACATCCATTGCTAATTTCCAGTTCGGGTCACGCAGGGCAGCAAGTGGGTTATGGGGAAGAGGTGATTTTTTAACTGTGGTATTATGAGCCTGATGTGGGTGATATTTTGGATTGGGCTTATAAATACTGTGCTGGCTGCGGGTGACTGGGCGTTGGGCCAAAATTGGAGCAGGCTGAGATGAATTTTGCGGGAGCTGATGTTGGGTAGCGTGTGGAAGTGTAGTTGGGGGCTGATCTGGGCCGTGAGAAGGCTGGGCCGAAGACAGGTCTGATGGGGAAGGAGAATTAGGTGAGGAAAAGGGAGAAGGTTGGGCTATAGGAGATGGGGGATTAGAAGGGAGATGGGCCAAAGGTGATTGGGCCGCAGGGGAGGGATTGGCTGGAGTGTTTGGATTTGTAATAGGCTGGGCTGATTTTTGGAAGTGGTGTAGCGTATAAGGTGAAACTCCAGCATCCAAAAAATCATAATCATGGTTTTGTGGTTCATGCACCTTTGCAAATGGGAAAATGCTGTCATCAAAAATTACATGCCGACAAATGATGATTTTGTTACTTGACAAATCAAAACACTTATAGCCACGGTGATTAGAGGGATACCCTAAAAATACACATGGAGTGGAACGTGCTTGAAGCTTATTTATTTTAGTGGAAGGAACAAGCGGAAAACACAAGCACCCAAAGACTCTAATGCGAGAGTAAGAGGGATCTCTTTGGTAAAGAACTTTTAGAGGAGATTCATTGGCTAATAATTTACTTGGAAGAATATTAAGAAGATATGTGGCCATTTGCAATGCATGATGCCAAAACGATGGTGGCATCGAAGCATGATGAAGAAGAGTCCTAATGATATTATTAATAGAACGAATTTTCCTTTCGGCTTTCCTATTTTGTGATGAAGTATGAGGACAAGACAAACAAAATGAAATGCCATTCGACTCACAAAATTGCCAAAAGGGGTATTATCAAACTCCCTCCCGTTATCACATTGAACATTTTTAATTTCACGTTCAAATTGAGTGCGAATATGAGCTTTTAAAGTGGAAAAAATAGAAAATACTTGTGATTTTGTAGCAGTAGGAAAGGTCCACAAATATTTAGAATAATCATCCAAAAAAAGCACATAATAGCGATCTCTCGAAGAACTCAAAACGGGAGAAGTCCGAATATCACTATGAAGAATATCAAAAGGCATAAATGTAACAGATATAGAGGCAACAAAAAGCAACTTAATATGTTTTCCAATAACACATGATTGACAAATATTAGACGTAGAGGGACTAGTACAATCAATCAATTTATTTTGCTGAAGAGAATCCAAAACTGAAGCTCCCGGGTGACCCAAGCGATCATGCCAAAGAGTTGAGGCTAAAAAAGCAGAATGAGGAAGAATTGAATTTTGACTCGTGGTAATGGGGTAAAGGTCACTCGAGCTATCACATCTCATTAGTTGCGTCCCCGTCTGTAAATCATGCACAGAAAATCCAAAAGGATAAAAAATCACCGACACTTGATTATCAGTAGTAAATTTCCTTACTGGCACTAAATTTTTAATGAGATTAGGTGCATGTAGGACATTTTTAAGGTCAAGGGTGGGTGTGGGTGAGGTAGTGATGTTTGACCATAACCACGAATTGGAATTGATTGACCACCAGCAACAGTAATACCTTTATTTTTGCTCAAATTAAAATAAGACGAGAGATTACCTTGCGTGGCCATCATATGGGATGTTGCTCCGGTGTCCATAAACCAACTTGGATCGGGCTGGGCAAGAGACATTGTGTGCATTGCGGACTCGATGTCTGTTGGAGCCCATTGAGTTGCATAGGCTTGTGGTTGTTGCTGCCAAGGCTGCTGCTGCAGCTGTATAGGCCTCGGGCCCAGAATACCAGGTTGCCTAGCCCAAGGTTGGGTAGGGTATGGACAAGGAGGCAAGGTCCATCAGTCCATGGGGAAGGTTGCATCCACGTCCACCATGGGGGAGGCTGCTGCCAGATTTGCTGCTGCACCTGTGGGCCACCACCACCAGTTTGACCACCGCCACGAGCACCGCCACGTCCACCACCAGTCTGACCGCCACCACCCGACTAACCGCCACCACCACTGCCATTATGTTTGTTGCGATTCTTATTGTTATTGCGGTTTTTGTTGCGGGATTTGGGAGGACGAGAATCAGACGACTCATCAGAGTCCCTTGAGGCTACCACCATGGCCTCATCACCATCTGCAGCCGCTTGCTTCAAGCTGGCTTCCTCCAATGCCAACATAGACCGAGCCTCACAAAAGAGGGGGAGAACCTTTTGGTGCTGAATGACAGAAGCAACACCCTTATAGGCAGGGGTGAGACCAGCCACCATGCGTAGAACAAGGCGGTGGTTTGAGATTGGAGCCCCGACATTCCGGAGCTAATCAACAAGGGTCTTAAGGTGTTGGCAGTATGCTGAGACAGAGGAAAAGTACCGTAAATAGGTCGAGTTGAATTCTTCTTCAAGGGCAATAGCACGAGAATTCTCATTGTCCTGAAATAAATCACGTAACCTATCCCATAATGTCATGGCTGGAGCATCAGCCTCAATGATGGTGTTCAAAAGATCTGTGGAAATAGTGGAATAAATCCATTGAACGACGGCGGCGTCCAAAGTGTCCCATAGTTCCTGTTCTTCATCAATAAGAGTCTTGTCTTTGGAGGAATAATATGGTGAAGAACCCTGTGTGAACGGCAATGGACTTTGAACAACTCTGCCCAATTCGCATTTTGGACGTTCTCCATTGCAAGGGTGATCGGAACATGGGTCTTGATGTTAGACACAGCAAGAGCCGGATGAAAGGAGGATTTTGCGTCGCCCATATTGACGGGAAGAAAGATGGGTCAAAAGAAAAGGAGGAAGAAGGAGGTAGTATAGTAGAGTTGCGAAAGCGAGAAAGGAAAAAGAACCCTAAACTCTGATACCATGAAAGAATATAATTCCTTGACTTTCTCATTACAATCAAACGTCAATATATACAAACTATGCTACAGTATTCTAGCTATAGTTAAGGCTATAATCTTGGATCCTAACAGCCATATACCACGATTACAGGCTATAACAAAGGCAACTAATATTGACAAAATATTTACAATATTTCTATAATCTATCAATTCCTAACTAAATATTCTAACTAATACCTTATATATATGGTTGATTCTCCATAGCTTTGGATGTTCTCCTCATGTGCCTAGCATGTGATTTCATTAAAATTTTCCATAATGACTATTAAGTCCCTCCTTGATCTATAATTAAGCAAGTAAGCATTTTATTAGGCCCAAGTGTGTTAGTTTGTCTAAAATTTTCTACCAATGCCAAACTAATGGGCTCTACTATTAAATAAGCTAACCCATGGCTTGTAAAATTTATAGAACATGCCCTCGCATTAACAAAAATTGTGGAGGTAGAAGATGGGGAATGGCGAAATGCTCAGCGCATCTAAGCTAGGGAATTGAAGGAGTATTCTACACTCATGCCAATGAAGCTGTTGTCTTGGAATGTATGTAGGTTGTGTTCGAGACACAAGCAAGGACTAAGAAAGATGAGGTATCTTCAACCTATCTCTGTGTGTATTCAAGGATCAAAACTTGAAAATGATTCGAAATCTATTAAACATACATATAAGAGGGAAAAGAATTTTTTGGGTGGTCAATAATGCTGAAGGAAAGTCTGGTGGTCTTCTACTAGGTTTGGAATCAAAAGATTTTGAGATTTCCTAATCAATGGTAGCACAAAACTAGGTTGCGGTGCACGGGAAATTCCTTTCCACTTCATTTGATTATGTCAAATTTAATATATTTGGGCCTAGTTTGATATATAGAAGGATGGAGGTGTGGAATGAAATTCTAGAATTTTGGTCTGCAGTAGGGGGTCTTGCCTATTTGGTTAGCAATTTTAATTAAGTACTTGAAGAGAATTATAGAGGAAGTATGCAGATAGATGGAAGAAGAGTAGTTGATTTCAGAGGCTTCATCAACAACATCCACGTAATGGAGGTCAGACTAGGGAATGGTAGGTTTACGTGGTTCAGATGAACTCCAACAGTGCTTTAGATATGTTCTTCATAAATTCAGAATGGATGTAACTATTTTCAAATATGAAAGTTGAGATTGGAAGGAGAGGCATATCAGACCATTGCCTACTATGGGTCACTATTTATAGGTTCAATTATGGACCAAAACCATTTCAGTTCCTTGACTTTTAGCTAACACATCCCAAGTTAAGGAACTGGTACAACAATCATGGCATGTTAGTAGTAGAGATGCTCCAGTAATGACAAAGCTGCTACAGACAAAGCTAACACTGAAGAAATGGTATAAGCTCAAGTAATCATGGCATGTTACTAATAGAGATGCTCCAAGAATAATGATGAGTTTGGTTGCATTTAACAACAAATTGATGCAACAAAGAAATTAATTCAACAATTAAATCAGAAGATGTAGGATGGTTAACTGACTAAGCATAGTTTAGGAAAGGTTTGAGCACCAACAGACTTTTTGGATATGGTATAAGCGACTAGAGTTATTTTGGCCCAAGACATCTAGATATAGGTGGCTATGGGAGGAAGACAATAACACAAAGTTCTTCCAAGTCTACGCTGGAACGAGGAAGTCTCAATTGATAGAGTTGAAATAGATGGATCAATCTGTGACGGGCCTAATCTAATAAAGAAATGGGATATATGGGTTTTTCAAGGAAGCATATCGAGAAGAGAAGGAATGTAGGCCAGTCTTTAGATGGTTGGAATTCAAGGAAACTCCTAAGTCTATGAAGCATTTGTTGATAGTGCCCTTCTCAAATAAAAAAATCAAAGATGTCGTATTTGATTGTGACAACTCAAAGACACCAAGGCTTGATGGATTCACGTTTATTGAGAATGCATAGGACTGTTAAGAACAATAGTTGCAGGCTGTTTGATGAATTTTGGACCTCAGAGACCAGGGCGCCATAGATGAATTCTATGTCCATTACTCTGATGCTAAAATTAGCTTAGCCTTGCAAATTTTCGGAATACAGACCAATAAGCATGGTGGGTTGTCTATATAAAATCATTGCTGAAGTGTTGGCAAGATGTTTTAAGGTAGTTCTCCTGGAAGTTGTTGGTCTGACTCAATCAGCATTCATAGCCAACATGAGTACTGGGGATAATATCTTGATAGCCTCTGAAGTAGTAAACTCATGCCAAAGGAAGAATGTGAATTCCCCAATTTTCTAGCTTGAGTTTTGAAAGGCATATGCCAACATTAATTGGGGATTTTTGGACTAGGCGATGAAGATGATGGGCTTCCTTGATAAGTGGAGGTGGATACGTAACTAATATGGCATGACATTCGCATCAGGGCGATCCTCTATGACCAATATGATTCCTGTTCACAATATTTGCAGATTTCCTTAGCCTTTTGATCAGGAAAGTGATCAATTTGGAGTTGTGGTAGGGTGTGAGTATTGGAAGAAAGAAGCTGAAAGTTTCCCATCTGCAATACACGGACGACACAGTGCTGTTTCATCTAGCAAAGGAGGAGTATTTGGTAAATATCAAATCTACTTTGATTGCCTTCTATTTGGAAACATGTTTGAAAGTTAATTTCCATAAGGGTTATTTAAGCAGAGTTCAAGCAACTCATGAATGACTCCAGGGATGGTGAATAAGTTGCACTGTAAAGTTGTTGCAGTGCCATTTATGCACTTGGGAATTCCTATCAGGCCTATTCTTCCAAGTTCTCGTTTTGGAATGTGATAATAGAGAGGATAGAAAAAAAATTGGTAGGGTATAAAGGAAAGATGTTGTCAATTGGGGACCGGTTCACATTAATCAAATCAGTATTAATAACCAGTCGATTTATTATCTTTCCTTTTTCAAGATACCTGCAAGAGTTTTAGATGCAATAGGGAAGCTATTTCACCGAGTTTTCAACAAGGTTGTGATTCTCAGCGAAAAAGACTATGCCTAATCGGCTGGAAAGTAGTAGAGATGCCGAAAGTCATGGGTGGATTGGGGTTGGTAATGTCAGTCATAAGAATTTTGCGCTGATTATGAAGTGGTTGTGTCCTGGTAGTCAAGATAATGAGGCATTATGGAAAGAAGTCATTGAGTCCAAGTGAAAGATGCTCCTCTGCTCTAGCCTTGATTCATGGAAAGCTCCAAAAAAAGGGGGGTATGGAGAATTATTAGCAGCATGGTATTTGGTGATGAAGTTAATAGAAGCATTTTTGGTAATGGTTTGAGGAGACATTTGGGTAATGGGAAGTTGACATTCGTCTAGGAGGATATGTGGGTGGGTAATCAGATTTTAAACATTTCCTTTCCTAAGCTATTTACTCTCTTAGTTAATATTAATAAGTTATGCAAAGTGTATGAGATGGACCGACAGAGGATATGTGGACCTGGAAATTTTTATGTTGTAGAGGGTCGTTTGATTCACAGGTAGACAAGGTGCAACATCTTATGGAAACACTGAGCAAGATGCATATCGATCCGGATGTTGAAGACCTGTAGTAAAAATTATGGCAGAGATAGGATTTGAACAGTTACCATAGCTGAGGTCGAAAATTTGGATTGATGTAATTCCTTACAGGATTGAAATTTTTATTTGGCGGGCTCTAAGGAACAAGATTCCCACACATGAATTTTTGGCACAGAAGGGGTGATTCAAGAAATTTCCTGTATGTCTTGCAGTACAAGATCTGAAAGCGGGAATCGTCTTCTACTGAGATGTGTCATGGCAAGTGAAGTGTGGACATGGTGGCTGCGGATTTTAGGTTTATCATGGGTGAACCAGATCCCTGATGCAGCTTTATGATCAATGGAAAAGTCTGGGGACCGATAGTTTTTGGTGTAAGGTATGGAAAGCAGTTTTTAATATGAATATCTAGTCGCTATGGAAGGAACGGAAATGTAGATTATTCCAAAATCAGGCTAGCCTTCTTTCTACCGTTTGTGATTTAGTCTTCCTGAGAACTGGATGGTGATTGAAGGCTTGGATGCCTTCGTTACTGTATACGGCGATGAGATTATTCAAATACCGGAATGCTTGCTGAAATTTTAATCTAGGCTTGCTGACTGAGGGGAATTAACAGAGAATAAGGGATGGATACCACTGAATTAGGGTCCTCTTAAGTGGAACACTGATGCTTCAATATGTTGGGAAACAAACAAAGCAGTGATTCGTGGAATGCTGTGAGATTAGCTTGTATTTTTTGATGCGTATTGATTTCATGGAAAGAAATAGTGCACAGGTTTATGCTATTCATATGGTGTGTGAATTGTCCTTGCACAAGGAGTGGTTGAAATATATGGGAGTTGAAGTAGAATCAGATTCACATAATTTAGTAGCTTGGAGTAATGATCCGTCAAACAGGCCGTGATAGATGGGCTTCTAATTAAACTTTATCGGCAAAATGAAATCTTTGTGGCAGGGATTCCAAGTCAGGTTCCAAGGTCGGGCATCAAATGCAGTAGCAGACATGTTGGCTAAGCTAGCATGGTTTTAATCGATGGCTCTGTATGCAACTTCAGCATAAATCACAAGTTATAACACCTGTAAGCAAGCAATAAAATCGCGGCCGCGGTCGCGATTGCGGTTGCGGTATTGCGGTATCGGAGCATCGCGAACGATATTTTATATGTCGCGGTCGTCGCGGTGTGATTTTTTATTTTTTTTTCACAATAAATATTAGCAAATACCTGTAAATATCGGCAAATATCGGTCGATAACGGATAAATCACAGATAAATATGTGAAATTTTAAATCCATCGCGTATCGCCAATTTTGCATATCGGCTAACCCAAAATCCGATAAATATCGGCCGATATAGCGTATCGGGACTGATATTTAATTGTATGCAGGTAAGCTCATGTGTGTTTCGCTCATCCAAAAGATAATGCATTGATAACGTATTATATCAAAGGGGAAACACATGTCCCCCTACTCATGGTCAACAACTAGCCAAAATACTTTAAAACCATTAGAATATACACACTTGCCACACATGATCTTAGCTAATGCATTCAAAAAAATGTACTAATAATAAATATGATTGCCACAACCTGCCACAATTAATGGTCTTTAGGGAATCACCTAATGTCATGATGGGTTTGGTTGTACACACCCACCATCATGGTCATCCAACCATGGCAGCTGCCACATGCCCTAGGTATCCTAATCCTTAAGTGTATAGGTCCTCTATAGGATCTGCAGAAGGTACCAAACCATTGAAGTAATGTTAGGATCCCTTGTGTTTATCAATAACAAGAAATGATAAATATTCCGTGGACTCAAGTGTCTAACAATAACATGTAATGTGGAGATCCAAAGACATAAGTGTTTAAATATAACACGCAATATCAAGGTGTAAAGGCTTAAGTCTTAAATTATAACGTAAAACATACCAAAGTCTGGAGACTTGAGTGTTTAACAATAGTACATAACGTAACAAGGTCCAAAGTGTAACACCCTCATTTTTACCAATAAAAAATTTTGTTTTAAAATGGAATATGCGTAAGCAAAACAGAAATAGGGATGGAATTGATGTGTTAACCATGAAGAGACATGCGATCATACACTTAACTCATGCCCAATATAAGACTAAAAGTAACAGAACTTAAAAACTTTATACAGCAAATAAACTTCAAATAAGGTATCAAAATAAATATAGAGTTTTGCTAAATAGTAACTTGATAAGAATAGAACAAAATCAGCGATCGTAGCAATTGTAACAGCACAGATGGTGGGAAAGGATGATGTGTATTGAGAAATGAGAGATAATGGTGGATACAAGCTAGGCGTTCGAGGACCTAGTTCCTCCCACTTCTACCAATTCCTCCCTATCTCTCTTCTAGCATCCCTCCCCTATTTAGTCCCCAATCAATCCTAATAGAATTGCCCTTCCCCACCCGCTTGACTGCCATCAAGGTATAACAAACTAACAGACTCAATAATACCCTTCCCTTAACATGTAAAATACCCAGTTAAGTAATAGTGATAATACCTGTAGTAATAATAACAGACTCAGTTGCTGGCTAAGTCATAGCCAAGCAACACCAATAGCTCTAGCTAGACCATCTCCCCTAGCCGTGACCTTCCCAGGCCTAGCATAAGTGAATCCAACTACTGGTTTATCAATACCCCCTGCTAATACATTCACCTTGTCCTTAAGGTGGAAAGAGGGAAACTAAGTGTTAATGAGATCAAACTCTTCCCAAGACAATTCAAAGTGCCATAGTGCTCTCTAGCTGCTTAACACCTTTAGAACTCCTGTTGGTCTATAATGCATGTTATGCACTTGTTCGGGTTCCACTATCTACTCCAAATCTGGCATGATTCCAGATGGGAAAGGCTGCAACTGATTAACATCTCCCACTGCCAACCATAGCATAGACACATGAAACACAGGGTGAATTCACATCGAGTCAGGAAGATCCAGCTTGTAGGCCAGTTTCCCACCCTACTTAGTACCTGATATGGGCCAAAATACCTTGGAGCGAGCTTCTCATTCACCTGTTTAGCTAGTGTCTGCTACCTATAGGGCTTGAGTTTCCCGTACACCCAATCATCAACCTCAAAGGTCACATCTTGCTACTTCTTATCAACCATAACCTTCATCAATTGTTGAGAGCGATCTAGGTGCAGCTTCAAGTTATCCAAAACGGCGTCTTTGTCCTTTAATTCTTGATTAACAACAAACAAAAGGGAGCTACCCAGAATGTATCTTATTAATGGAGGTGGGTCGCGGCTATAAAGAGCAAAGAATGGGGTGGCACCTGTGGCTGTGTGATGGGAGGTATTATACCAAAACTCTTAAGACCTAGGTTAGAGCTAATGACTCTCTCCCTAGATAAGGCTTCACCAAATGGACAACCTACAACCACAAGGCTAATGGCTCCCCCAAATGAGTTGGGATACGCAGTGCCATAAAGGACATTAGTATAGTTAAGTACTTAGTAAAATCTAACTCATATGAGCACTTAAAGCATGATTCGCATAGTTACATGATAACACATATTTCATATAAGTATGTCAAGACCATAAAATTAAATATCGGTCGAATATTGGTCTTAATACGTGATATCGACCGATATTTATTAGATTTTGGGTTAACTGATACGCGAAATTGACGATACGCAACGGATTTGGAATTTCACATATTTATCGGCAATATATCGGTTATCAGCCGATATTTGCTAATATTTTATTGATATTTACCTATATATGCTAATGATATTTGCTAATATATATTGAGATAAAAATCTTAGCATTCATAACTTAGCATAAAAATTGTTTTATAACTTAGCATAAAGATATATCACTTAAAATCTTAAAGAATAACACTTTTATCCCTAAAGTTTGTTTAAGGCTTAACTTGTAAAAATATCGAATACATTTAAATAATATTTAAAAAAATAAGGTCAAACACCACTTTACAAAAATTAACTATTCATGCAAAATACTATTTATGGTCAATGAAAAAATATCAATTTATATTGGAAAGCTTAAAAAATAAAAGTTAATTTAAAAAAATTACTATTCATTGAGAAAAAGATAAAAGGTCAATCAATGGTCAACAATCAACGTTCAAAATAAAAGGTCTAAGGTCAAGGTTTGACTTTTACTATTTATACATTTATAATTTTATCTTAATAATGCTTAATTGGCTTAAATAACTCTAATCATGGTTGACCCTTTAATTAACCCTATAAATTATGATTAACTCTCACTAACCCTATTTATGTTGATTAGTGGGTGAATAGTGATGATCACTTTGAATACTCATGAAGAAAATTCAACTATAATTCTCTTAAACTCAATTAAACTTTAATCAATCATAAATTAAGTCATAATAATCCCAATGACAACAAATTATATATCATATAGCACTTAAAAATTCCAATAAACATTATGAAATCATCAAATTTATCAAAAAACAATATCACAAAAATTTGCCCAAAGGTCGAGCCTTATATCAAAATTGGCAGAAATGACAGCTTTACGCACTTGTGGAATTATAGTCATAAAATTTATATACTTATCTAAATCACAAACCATAAAATTTGTGGTAAACTAGAAATATGTATCTTTCATATGAAACCATAGTTTCATATTAACTCTTAGATATTTAAGAGCAAATTCTTGTCACAAAACATCATTTTTTATGCTTTCCTTAATCATTTTTGTGTCAAATCTTCCAAACAACTTCCTATGATTCTCAATATTAAAACAACTTAATAAAACATCAACTATGGCTTTGCAACTTCAAATGGTAACATATGATCCACCTTACAAATTTTATATTCTAAACATGCCAAATCAAGCATAAAACATCAAGAAACATTGAGACACATGTGATAATAGCCCAAATCATGTTTTAGCGCAAATAAACTAGATTTTACCTTGGTTGTTAGGCACATAAATGACAAGGAAGGAGCAGGTATACGCCACTCACCACCACCAAAACTACATTGAAACCCACTAGAGATTACAAGAATATAAGATAGATTCAAACTTAACGTAAACTCAACATAAAGGAATTGAAATCAAAGAGAAAAGGAAGTTAATTAAACATTACCCTTTGATTGTTTCTCTAAATAATTGAAAACAAAGAGAGAATGATTTGAATAACTTCATCAAATGCTAAGTTTTAACCCTTTCTTGTCTAACTAGATACTAAAAGGCTAAACCTTTGATTCTTAGAAGTTTGTTGAACTTGTTAATGGAGGAAAATGGAGGATGAAGGAACGAGTGGGAGAAGAGAAAGAAAATGATGGAAGAATGAATGAGATAGAAGGAAAATTGCGTGTGTTAAGGCAAAACAAAAACAAGTGAATTGAAGATAATTGTGGTACATAGAAATAATGAGCTCATTGAAGTTTTTGGTTCACCCGTTGTACATTACAAATTTTCTTAGACACATGCAGCCATGAGGATACAACAAAAGGGCTTTACATCAAACTAATAGAAGAGGAGAAGGGGGTTTAATCTGCCAAGTGTTGAAGGATGAAGTTAGCTAACGAGTAGGGAATATTTACTTGAGATTATCAAGCCAAAAGGTGTGTGTATTTGAGATATAATTCGAGCAAGAACTTAACCATAGGTGGCATGGGTGAGATGAAGAAAGAATGGGTAGATAAGGTGAATATAACATGTGTTGAATGGTGATTGGTTGTTTAATGATTGGGTAATCATTTGGAGAACATTCTCGTGCCAAAGGGTAATGCAGATACACTAGAATGAAGGGGTGAAGTAGTGTGAAATGGAAAGGATAAGAGAGATGAACTTGCCATGTGTTGAGTTATGAATGGATGAGTAATGATCGGAAGTTATGGAAGTATATTTCATACTTGCTCTCGAGGCTTGGTGCATGCATAGGATTTGAGGAAGAAGAGCATGTGTGGCATGTGAAGAGTGAGAAAATGAGGTAGATGAAGTGAGCTTAACATGTGTTGGATGATGATTGGTTTACTCATGATAAGTTCATGATTGGAGGAATATTTGGAGGATAAGAATCTTGGAAGGTAGCGACCAAGGGGCTGCACACAAGCCCAAAGAGAAAGGTGGAAGCTTGAGTTGGTGTGTGGATAAAATAGGATAGAATGGGGGGACCATTTAGCATAAGTTACAATTGTTAGAATGGTAATGAGCTAGAAATGATTAGGACTCTTTAATGAATATTTCCTAATATCACATATGCCAATTACAAATGGCACCAATAGGATTGTGCTAGTCTATATCAAGGGCTAAGATTAGATCTAAATATGTATGGGTGGTTTAGATTAAGTTCCATAAGGATTAGATACAATCAAAGTTAAAAAAAAAAAAAAAAAAAAAGATGAGTTTCAATAAACAATTATGCAAAAAAAGTCAAATAAAACTAAAAATTAAAGGTAAACTATTTTTAAATCATTTTTATCTCCGAAACATAAAAATATAATAACTTCCTAATCTTCTGATAACTAAAAAAGTTAATTCAGGGTGTAAAACGTGGAACAAAATGTGAATGGTGTTTTTTCATCATAATCTCCATTTATAATTTTGAAAATGACTAAAATACTTAGAAAAAAGTTAGGGAATTCAAACATGGATGAATTATAATGATTCAGGAAAAGTTACATAGGTAGAAATGGCTTAGAAGTCTCATGAAATACCAATCCATAAGAAGGGTTAAGAAGTAAACGCAAAACATTTTCAAAATGTTGCTATGATTTTTTAGTTCTTAAAGAATGTAACAATTCATATAAATGAGAAAATTTATTTTACCCTCACTAGTATTCTAAAAGGATCAAAAATTTGGGTATTGTAAAAAGACTCAAGTGTTTAACGATAACACACAATGTAAAAAGGTTTAAGGACTCGAGTATTTAATTATAGCACACAACATGTATTTCATATGCTAATACCAAACATTATATAATGATTATAGATAACACCAAACTTAGATCACATAACACCAAGTGTTTGCAAATGACATAAAACTCATATCAAATAAATATTTTTTGATGACACTAAACTCATATCAAGTCTTTAAGGATAACAAAACATTCAACATAAAATGCACTGATCATATTCTCCAAATTATCCACTTTTAATCAAGTGTTCTTCAAGTACTTCATCTGATATGACTAAACACCGTAAATCTTTAACTTTGATTTGGACATAGAAAACATGCTTGAATCATGACAAGTTTTATATCAAAATTCATCTGCAAACTCCAAGAATTAACATGTTAAGCTTGAAATTAATTAAAAAGATCAAGGACCCGAAGAATTTGCCCAAAAATGCAACTATGCATAACAATTACCAAAAGTTGCCTTAAACATGTTAAAACTTTAAGCCTTTATATACCATGCCATACTAATCCCAAATATGACATATTATATATCAAATTGCATCTAAAAATATCAATGAACATTATCGAATGGTAAAAATTAAAAAAAATAAAATAAATAAAGCCTAGCACTCAAAAGGGCTATTTCGCCAATACTCAAATGCAAATTCCAGAATTTAACAAATTTAGCACCTTGCACGGTTTGACCATAACTTTACATATTTATCATTTTTGAGATCCATAAGATTTGTGGTAAACTAGAAATAATAAGATTGCATTTGGTACCTCACTTGCACCACATCTTACATCCAAGTAAAGCAATTTATCGTGTCAACATTATAAAAATTTGATGGTC
Source organism: Tamarix austromongolica (assembly GCA_039764185.1). NCBI lineage: Eukaryota > Viridiplantae > Streptophyta > Magnoliopsida > Caryophyllales > Tamaricaceae > Tamarix > Tamarix austromongolica. The sequence continues at coordinate 6,046,779 of CM077813.1, forward strand.
TACAAAATCATCATTTTCATGCTTTTCAAACCTATTGTTATACCTAACTTTAAGGCAAAAGGACACACTTATTCCGATGTTTTAACATCAAAATATCATACCTCACATATTTATGTAACCATACAACATGTATATACATATGAAATCTAATACACATACTGCAATATAAATCATGCCTTAAGAAATGTAAGTAATCTTACTTGCAACTTATGCTATTAAAGTAAAGAAAAAGATCAAAGATTAAGCTTAAATCCTTCAAATCCAGCATTTGAGAACTTAGAAATTCATGAGAAAACAGAAGGAATCAATACTTAAAAATCATATCAAAAGGAAATTAAAGAGAGGGAAATTGATTAACCACTCTTGAAGCTTGAAAGACCTTTGAAGATTTAATAATGGAGGATGAAGATGTGTTGATGGTGGTGTGTAAAGGGAGAAGAAAAAGAGAACCATACACAACCAAAGATAGAAGGAAAGATAGAATTGTGGTGGTTGGCCTAAGTGAGGGGGAGTGTACGAGCGGAAATGTAAGTGTAATAAGGGAAATTAATGTAAGTAACGATGACTAATTGAGATAATTATCAACTAAGTGCAAATGAGTGGAGGAGATTAGTGCACATCTAAGGAAGGGTTAAGGATAGGGGAGTGGACTATATAAGGGATAGCTAAGGATGAGTGGAAATAGGTTAATTTAAGAGAAGAGAAGAGGGAGTAGGTAAGTGAGTTGAATGTAATGATTAGGGTGGATATTTTGCAAACCAATCATGATGGTACAAGAGGGATGCACACACACACCTAGAAGGAGAAAGGGAAATGCATGCTAAATGAATGAAGGAAAGGATAAGGAGGCATAAACATGTCATGTGAGCTATAATGATGAAGAATAATGATTAATGACTAATCATGAGTATTTTGATTCATGATACATGAATCATGGAGTAGAGAGAGGAAATGTACAACTTTTTTAGCTTACATTGGATGGAAAAGATCTAATCTTATCAAGATTGGATGGTTTAGATTGAATCTCAAAGGAATTAGATAAGATCTAGGTACAAAAGGTTAGGTTTTAGTAGCTATTATGCTAGAAAATGGCAAATTAATCAGAAAATAATACAAAATAGAGGTAAAATATTTTTTATTTATTTTTAACTCAAGAACATCAAAATATAATTGTCTCTAAATTTTTGTAAATTTTAGATACTTAGAAAAATTGTTTCAAAGCATAAAATGTGAGTTAAAGCTAATAGAACTTTGAATAGTATTTTTTAATCATAATATATATTTATCATTTTAAAAATGACTATAATAATGATAATAATAAGATCTAAGAAATTCAAATATGGACACCTTAGGGTGATATGGATAGAGTTAGGTGAACAAACTTGTGAGAAATGGTACTAATGATGAGGGTTTTGATTCCCTTAAGAAATGTGATAAATCTTTGAAAAGTATAATTTTCTCATAATTGTAATATTAAATGTATTTAAAAAAAAAATAGGGTATTAGAGTATGCTTCTCCTTCATCATCATTTTAATCTACATCTCCTTCGTTGTTATTTCCTACTGGTTCTTTTGATCCTGTCTTCTTAGCTATGGTTCTATTCATGCATATCCTAATCTTGATTATCTGCTTCAATTTTTTTTATTTCAAGTTAATTTTAGGGTTTCCCAACCTTTTCTCTTTAATTTGGTTCAAGGATTATTATCCCCCATGGTCAAAGGCTAATAGGTTTTTTGGTTTAGGGTGAATGAGTTTATTGGCCTCCTTTCACTCCATTAGAGGACAAACATAAAATGTTCATCTAGGTTAATAAATGTTAATTTTTTCCCCTTCATTTAATAAAATCATCCTTATTTTTAATAATATCCAATTTGGAAGGTAATAGTGGTGAAGGGAAAAAATATAAATTAATATTTATTTAATTGGACAAAAATACCCGTACCCTAATATGTGTTATAGAAAGGACTTTGGGTATAAGTGTCATTTGTTTTATTTTTCAGTCTTTATCCACCTCAATCCAAACGGAATTAACGCAACACTCAACTCGATTCATCCATGTTATGTTTATGTCATCCAAACAACATTTTAAAACACTCACCCCTATTCATCTTTATTCCATTTGCTTAGATTAATTTTTAATATTTACTCTCATCAAATTAACCTCAATCCAAAAGAAATTAAAATTAAAAGAACAAAAGTGGAAGTGCTTGAAAATTCATCATGTGTGTTAGTGTAAGATATATTATCTTTATGTTTTTAAATTTTATGTAAGTCTGACACAATACACACATTTGCAACTTTTTCTACACAGTGCATTGTATGCTTGCATGTTCTCATTGGTGGCAGTCATGGATGAACAAAAGTAGTCATTTGTAGCATTGTATCTCATAGATTCATGTGGGGTATCTCCCCAGCATGTTAGGTTTATAACCCATTACGAAAGCTCAACCATGGAGAAACTCTATGAAATGAGAAACAGAGAAGAAAGAGAGCTCTATACGAGCTTGTGTTGAGGAAGAAAGAAAATGGTAAAGATAATTATGATTGTTGTCTCAAAATAGTATTTGTACAGTAGTTAGTTACATCAGCTCCTGACAAACTCCTCAATCAGTTAGAGTTGTTAGGTTTAGGCAAAATTGTACAAACAGAAGTCTTATATTGCTATGTAGTATAGTATATTACTGGATGGTACAAGTTTGTAGTATCATTAATAACCCCCCCCCCCCTCAAGTAGGACTTGGTGAGATATCAACAAGAACTAACTTGGAGTTTAAAAAATGATGATGTTGAGCCCCCAATGGCTTTGTGAAAAGGTTGGTTGGCTGCAAAATTGACTTTATGTGAGTAGTGGAGATGATTGAATAGGCCTTGTTATTGGAGGGTGTAGGTTTCATATTTAGAATCTGCCTATTCATGTTTTCAATGCCATCATTTAGCCCCATAATAAATTGAATCAATTTATCTATAGAATCACATTCAAGAATTTTATTAAGAATACCTCAATTGTAGTGTGATAACAACTCCATAGTTGCATTGAATAACAACATCAACACTTTATATCTCATCCTAAAGTTTCTTCAATTTTCCATAATATTCTACTATAGAGAGATTACCTTGTGTTTGTGGACCTAAATTTCACTGCAATTGATAAATAAGAGGTCTGTTAGATTGACCAAATATTTTGGTCACCTCATCACACAATTGCTTGGCTGTTTCAACATAGCTAAATATCCTCTGTGATTTCAACAATTATAGAATTAGTAATCCAGCAGAAAACCATAAAGTCACAATGAAGTGATTTCTAATGCAATTCTCCTCGTCCATCTACAGGTTTCTTACGTGTGCCATCTATGAAGCCTAAGTAATATTTTACTACAAGATCTTGTCTCACTATTTGTTGCCAGTAAAGGAAATTTCTACTGTTGAAGATAGCATTAGTTAGGATCATACTGGGATGATCGGAGGAGGATAGGAAGTAAGGACCGTGGTAACTATTCAAAACATAGTTTAGTATGTATTCTCTTTTGGAGTGAGAATCAAATGGTTGATGTTATTGGTATTAGAATGATGAGGAGTTGTAGGCCCCATTAATATAGAAAATTTGCACATAAATTAGTGGAGAAGATGAGCTTACCATATGAAAGCTCAACAATGAAGAAACTCTAAGAAACGAGAGACAAAGAAGAAAGAGAACCATGTATGAGAATGTGTTGAGGACGAAAGAAAATGGTCGAGAAAATTCTGATTGTTGTCTCGGTATTTGTACAGTAGGTAGTTATGTCAGCTCGTAACAAACTCCTTAACTAGTTAGAGCTGTTAGGTCTAAGCTAAGTTGTCCGACAGAAGTCTTACATTGCTATGTAGTACAGTATATTACTAGATGACACAAGTCTGTAATATCATCAATACCCATAAATCTCATTGCTAGCTTCGTAAGTATGATAGCTCTGAGAAGTTGGACTCTCTCATCTCCGGAATCATGAATTTGCCACTACCCATATCTTCAAAATCCTGATTTTTGACCCATATTTTCCCTTCTATCAGGAGAAGATTGTTAATTATGCCTTAGATTGAGTTTTTCCATTCCATAGGGTTTTCAGAGGAAGATTCTGTCGATCTTCTTTCTAAAACCACCACTGTTGCTTAGGTCAAGTATGTAAAATCACATTAATTCAGTACGCAGAATTGCAAAGAGTAGATTACAATCAAAAAAGAAATTGATTGCTTTTCTAAATAACCAAGCTTGAAGTATTCATTGTTACTCGAAGAATGAAGGAAAATATCAACCTTCTGAGACAGGTAAGTGCAACCCATTCTGTCATTGCTCATTTACTGAAATCTCATCCCAAATTATGTACACTAGACAAGGGGAATTCTCCCAGCTTGTGGATAAGTGAAGGAACTTGGGATTAATGCTTTAGAGATCAAGTTTGGAGTAGCATTACATGCATTGCATAACATTTTAAAGCCTAGTAGGGAACGCAGCTTTCAGGTATATAGGGAATGGGGTTGGTCTAAAGATGATATTCAATTAGCCTTTTGCAGGAATACAAATTTTGTCTTATTTTCGGAGAACAAGATGAGGAAAAATTTGGAATTTATGGTTAATAAAATGGGGTACATGATGGAACAAGTTGCTAAACATCTAAATGTTTTAGTTTGGGCGCATTTTGACATCCCACAGCTCCAGTAAATCGCTTTGCCCCGTTCATTGTTGGTTAAAAAAGGCAACTAACAAAAGGGATCTGCAATAGCAAGAGGGGATTTCTCAATCAATGATGAAGCCAACTAACACAATCCCAAGATATTTAGTAGCAAAAGCACTCTCTCTAATGGAATTGATAGATAATGATTATAGCATTGCTACTTTTTTGCTACCTACAGAGAAGAACTTCATGGATAGATTTATGAACAAGCATCTTGACAGGGCACCTCAATTTCTAAGCATCTATCAGAATTCAAGGAATGGCCATATTAATGTATTTGGTTTAGATTATGCTAACTTGCTTGTGGTAAAGCAAGTCTGACATGCCAATGTCCAATGTTCTAGCATTGTTATTTCATCATGATCCTTCTTCCACTTCATTATTATCAACAAGGCAGATGTGTTGTTTCTCTATTTCCATGAGAACCGATTTGAAGAACACATTTAGTATATATTCAGGAAATCCAAATTTTGAAATTCTATTGGGAAAGGAGTGTAAAAAGGCATTAGATTCTTCTTCTTCTTCTTCTTCTGGTTAATAAATGGGTTATTTGGCAAGATCAGTTGGTAAATGCCTAACTGGTGAAGTTTACAACTAGGAGAAGCATTATCTCGTGGTTCAGTCTTATGGGTTATTCATTTGTTGGATTCGATTTGAATGGGCAAAGGTGTTGGGCACAACTTCCTTCTAGTAACCTCATGGAAGAACTTGAGAGATTTGTGAAGCGGTACCATGATATTGCACTATATGGGCTAAATTGATGGTTTGAGTATAATTTTACTTACTAGATCTGGATTAAGCTAGTAGTTGATGATAATTTTTCATATTGAAAAGCAATTACTGGTCTTACTATGTACTTAATGAGAACTACTTGGTTAAATGAGCATCATTTCTCTCTCCCTCTAGTGGTTTCTCTTTGTACTCCCTCCCTTCCCCCCAATCTCTCTCTCTCTCTCTCCTGGCTCTCTTTTTATCCGAGGCCCTTTATGTAGTTGTACAACATTGTTAATACCCTCATCGGTTGTCGTAGTATTAGTTAGGACATCAATGATGAGATAACCACCAAGGATTTGAGTGATCAATTTTGAAGAAATATACTATCAAGGATATGATTTTATCAATGTATAAGCTGGAGCAGTGCACACTAGATTTCTCGATTTCTGATTGTACTATGTGCTTGTACAAATTTATTTTTAGTCTCATAACTTGGTGCATTGCTTAGTCCAAGCTGTGATGTTAGGTTTGAGCTGTACCCATTTTATGCAAGTAGTAATTTCATTGTAGCTCCATTTACATCTCTTTAAGCAAGTGTAGGAGGAAGATTGGGATTTAAAATTTAAATTAGTTTATCAATCATGGTTTTACCCAGCATCTTGTAGCCTCTTTCTGTGAGTTCTGGTTTTATCCACATGAAACCAACTTGTCAGGATGTCATCTTATGAAAACTAGTTAATAGCTGTGAATTTATTTCTTTCTCTTTGATTCAGGGAATAAGAAACCATCAACTAAGAAGATCATTGCCATTGTTTTACCAGTGGTGGCTGCAACAGGTTTTCTGTTTACCATATGCATCTTCTTGCTTTGTAGGAAAGCTAAGCAAAAGGCTGATGCAGTTGAATACGAAAGTGGTAATGCTTCAAACTGTTGATTAATGCTCTCAAATCTTGTTGCTAGAATATTTCCTATTTTCTAGTTTATTGTTTGTTTGTTTCTTGATTTTTAGCAAGAGTCTTCTGTGTTCTGTTTTTTTTTAGTTTGTTGAGTTCGTGGGTCATGTCAAACCACTTATGCTGTTAGTGGGTTTAATTAATGTTGTTAGTGGGCTTATTTCTAGCCACGTTTTATTCTGCAGAGTCTATTTAAAGAGTAACTTTGTAGTTCCATTCATATGAATGAAGTTAGTGGAGTCAATTTGAAGTATACTTCCTTTTGATCCTTCATTCTCTTATACTGTCAGTTCCCAACACAAACAAGTATTATTTAGATGCTTATTAATTCGGATGAGATTTGCAACAATCTACTGGTTTAAAATGAATATATAATCAATATTGGTTCTTCTTCTTCTTCTTCTTTTTTTTTTTTTTTTTTTTTTCCAGTCAACGATGACTTCACAACTGCAGATTTCTTGCAATATGATTTGGGTGCACTTCAAGCTGCAACAAACAACTTCTCTGATGATCATAAAATAGGTGAAGGGGGGTTTGGCGATGTCTATAAGGTAAGGACTAGTTTATTTCATATGAAACAAGGTGCAAATTTCGATTGAGCACAATGATTTATCGAGTACCTATTCAGATAGGTTAGGTGATCTTATGGAAAATGAAAATTTGATAATTAGTTATTATCTGTGCAGGGAAGAAATACAAATGGAAATGAAATAGCAGTTAAGAGACTCTCCAGAAGATCAGGCCAAGGTTTAGTAGAATTCAAGAATGAAGCAGTTTTGGTAGCCAAGCTACAACACAGGAATCTGGTGCGCCTATTAGGATTTTGCTTGGGAGGAGATGAGAAGTTACTCGTGTATGAGTTTGTTCCCAACAAAAGTCTGGATTACTTCCTCTTCAGTACGTAGTTAACAATAAAAGCAAAAGAATCATCATTGTTCTCATCTCACTATACGAATGCATCTTTGTAATAAAGCTAATCATAAACTAAATATGATCTTGTAATGTTGACGTTTGCTGCCGAAATGATGGTCTACAGATCCTGAGAAACAACAACAGTTAGATTGGCCAACGCGTTACAAAATTATTGAAGGAATAGCTAGGGGGATGCTTTATCTGCATGAAGATTCTCGGCTGAGAGTTATACATCGAGATCTTAAAGTGAGCAACATATTGTTGGATGCTGACATGAACCCCAAGATTTCAGATTTTGGCATGGCAAGGATTTTTGGTGTGGATCAAACTCAAGGAAATACTAGTAAAGTTGTGGGAACCTAGTAAGTTCTTTGTTTTATAAACCTTCTAATCCTCTTTATAAAGACTAATCTACATTTTTCTTAAAGCTGAATATAAAAGATCTGATTTTTAATTTTCGGAAGCATCACTCCATACCTATTTTAATACCTATGTTGATCTTGTGCAGTGGTTATATGTCCCCTGAGTATGCAATGCATGGAAAGTTTTCTGTAAAATCAGATGTATATAGCTTCGGCGTTATAATCTTGGAGATTATTAGTGGCCAGAGGAACAACACTTTCCACATATCAGGCTACGCTGAGGATCTCCTAAGCTATGTAAGTAGGAGCGGCTCCTCTTGATGTTAAGGGATTACACATTTTGTAGCAGCATTACTGATCTAGATACTCTTGTGGTAAAACATATTGTTGTTGCAGGTTTGGAAGATGTGGAGAGATGACACTCCATTAGAATTTTTAGATCCAATCATAATGGCATCATTTTCAAGTAACGAAGTCATTAGATGCATTCATATTGGTTTGTTGTGTGTTCAAGAAGATGTAGAAAAAAGACCAACTATGGCTTCTGTAGTCCTTATGCTTAGCAGCATGTCTACAGCTCTGCCGGTGCCCCAACAACCTGCCTTCTTTATTTGTAACAGAAAAACTGTTCCAGAGAGCTCTAACATGGATAAATCCACTAGTGAATCATTCATATGGTCTGTGAATGATGCATCAATCACAGAATTCAGTGCTAGATAATGAGAGGAGAGGAATGGAATGAAGTCATGGATGAAGTAGCTTTAGTTTTGATATATGGCGTTGACACATTTTGTATGATGTTGAAGAAGGTATTTATCTGTTTAGCTGGTGTCTGCATGGAGAAATTCTTATACAATCCCACATCCCATAATTTGAGGAAAATATCATGTCTGCCTTTTTACTTCCTAATCTTTTGTTTAGCTCTCTCTGTGTTTTGTTTTTTCCTCTCAATAAACCATGGCAATAGGGTTATTCGCGCTTGGCAATGATTCTCTTCATGTGTTCTATAGCTGACGACTCTACAAGTAATATATAGAAATTTTAAAAGCCACATAATATTTTCTTTTGTACAAATCAAATTATCCTAGTGTTTTTGTAGACCTATGATAATATTCTTATCTCTTAAATAGTATAAGGATAAAAATTTAGTCCGACCTTGATTGGGACTAAACTGATGTAGTGTCTAGTATTCCCCTTGTTTGTGTGTGATTTCCGTTGATTTGCTCCTGCATAATCCTTATTATTTTACTAGGGCCCCTAGCCTGATAACCCAACCAAAACTTAGCCCATACCTACCTTCCAAAACCCGCCCTATACCTCTCTTCTTTTTCTTGTAATGCGTCTGCTTCTATGCCAAATGAAAGGCGGCATGAAAGACTAACCTCCACTTTGCATGTCACTTTAGCCTTTAAAACTAATTCATGAGTCCATGGTTACTAAGAACGGTTAAGCCTAACTCCCATCTCAATTTGCATCGTTCAATGAATAGCACATGAATATGAAATTATTGCATTCTATATTTCAAGAAATAATTTCAAATTTTATTTATTTGATTTTAATAATCAGTATGCTAAATAATAGAAAGTAGTAAAAAAAATAGGACAGAGTAGAGAGTCATACAAATTTTAATTTTAATTTCTAATGATTGATAGATTAAGTAAATGTAACAAACAATATAAATCCCCTTTTTCATGAGGTTTGGGAAGGTAAAAAATTATCCGATATATAAAGTAAATTAAGTCACCACTAAAGCAAGTTACATATACCACACTAGGAAAAGTTTGCAATGCGATGGCCTCTTAATCCTAACCTCAAGATAGGCATTAGTAAAAAATGAAAAAAAAAATTGAAGAAAGAAAATTCATGCATAAAACTCAAATAACATTTATGTTTCCCCCAAAGACATAAAAATATGAATTTACTAAATGAAATGAAGAATACCAATGAATTCAATTGAAATTGATAATAAGTAAAGAAGAAAAAAGAAAAACAAACACAAACACAAGACATAATCATTTTATGATAGTATATTTTTTACTAAGGGATATATGTATTAAAAGGATCTAACATTTATGATCTATTTCTCATTATAGAATAAAGGTATTTTAGTTTCTCATTGAGAAATTAATAATGTTGATTTTATTTTTTAAAATTTAAGAAATATATAACAACAAAGTTGTTGGATTTCATTAAAATGGTATTTTTTTTTATTTATCTTGTATCAAATATAATATACAACAATTAAAAAGAATATAATGGATTATATCATCTAATCACTATATAATACTATACTCCAAATTGTAAAATAGAAATATAAAACTCTAAAAAAATTGTGGAATATGAAAAAAAATTAAAATAATTGTTTGAATGAAGTAATAAAGGATCTTAAGGGATGCTTATTTTCTCAATAAAGAGGAATGTTACCCAGCAAAAGGCTCATTTATGCCTTTTAGGAATCAAAGTCCATACAAGGCTTGAACTTGACTTGTGCAAGGCTCACAAGTGGCTCGACTTAGCTCATTTAAGACAAATAAGCTAAATCGATTTGTTTAAATTTGATCTAGACTTGACTTGTTTAATTATTCGACTCATTTAAAATGGAATGTATAATACTTTATAATATATAAAGATATTAACAAGTATATAAAAAGCCTACAAATAAGCCAATTACTGAGTATATATAAATGAGCCAAGCTCGAGCTTTGTGAACAGACGAGCTAAGTCGGCCCTAGCTTGAACTCGACTCTTTTATTATATAAATCTAAAAATGAGGCCGAAATTCAAGTTCTTTAGCTAAATGAATGAGTTAAATAGAGTCCTTAGTAGACCAAGTTAAGTCAAATGATAATTTTAATTATAATTTATATTATATTTATTTTAAAATTAAGGGTTAAAGAGTAATTATATATCGGGTAAACAGATACGGATATAGATACGGATATGATTACAGATATGGGTATGGATATCTTATATTTATATCCATATATAAATCCGATGGGTATCTTTTTTTATCCTCTATATCCGTATCTGTATTCGTTTATCCATATCCATTTAAGTATCGATCGGATAAAATCCGTCAAATTTTTGGTAAAATCTGCCCAGTTTACTTTAAAGTTAAGGTATGATTTGATGTCAAACTACTATACGTGAAACGGAACTCTCGGGACGATGGTCTTCTATAATTCCACTATAAATATCTCTTGGGCTCATTATGCGCTTTACTCATCGGTCATCAGGCTCATCACGCATCTTCGTCCAGCTTTCTCTCCAGATACACTAATATTCATATTCACAGCTGTCTTTCCCCAAGATTTCCCTCACCATCTTTGCCTTTTCCTTCTCGCACACTGATCTCTTTCTCTCAATCGTGGCCCGCCAAGATATCATCACATGGGCGAGAATGTAATTGACATCAATAATGCAAGTAGATTTGTTATTTCCTCAGATTAGAACCACAATAATTCATGAACTCAAAGCTCGTGTACTTAAACGAACCCAAGATTTAGGCTCCAGTTAATTTGTCTTGCTGAATAAATAAACAAGGCTGAACAAAACAGGCCTTACCTGACTTATTTATATAATCAAACGAGCCAAGTTTAATTGAGATATTATCAAATCTATAGCTCAAATTTGTTCACAAACAGTTAGCCATTGCCCCTATATTTGTTTCGCTCATTATGTCGACGTCGATGGTTTAACGTATCATCAAATGGCTAATTGAAGGGACCGCATTGCTCAGACTCGGACAGAAGGCCCGGGGATTCCAATGGTGGTACCTTTTGTCAATTTGTTATTTATGTCCCCGCTAAAGAAAGCGACAGGTGTAGAAGATACAAGCCCTGCTGCTCAAGGAATTAATCTGTGCACGAACCTGAAGGGGCTAACATTTGTGCTGGATCGCAGACCTCCCAAATCTTAGCCTCTCAGTAGTGTAGCTAGCTGACCCCGTCAACGTTTTCGTGCTGATTGAAAAGTCAGAAACCACGTCATCCATCTACCCCTATTCAACTCCATTATTAAAATGGACTCGTCAATCAACTTGTATAGCCTCAGCTCCGACATGTGAGTTGTGACTGCAACACGGAGACAAAAAGTAACACGATGATTTTCTCCATTGAAATCCTGCTCTTCCTGTATATTCAGGTTGGCGGCGTTATTGGATTTTGATCCAAAGTCGGCCTATACCAATTTCTGATTGACTTATAACTTAAATTCGTATATAATTAATTATATTTAAGTATAAATTATTTGGACGGACTTGTATATATAAAAATTTTAGGTATTTTAGATTATTGATAGATCGAAATAGAATAGTTTGATAAATAAGAGAGGTATTATTTATAAATAGAATTGTGATCTTTCGCTTACATATACTTCGTCCTATTCGATTTTTTTAAATTAATTAAATCCGGCAAGTGCATTACTGATCCAAAAGACCACAATACTACCAATAAATTATTGCTTTAAATCTAAATACGGTTATTCCCGCGTTATGCTTTCAGATACACTTATGTATTATTATTATTATTATACATAAATATTAATAAATTAGTATATAATCCTATCATATCTAAAAATTTGATTGCTTAATTTATCAAGATTGATCAAATAAAATCCTAATGCTTAGAACTATTTTTTCCTTTGTCTTTGATTCAAAGAACGCCAACCGTGGCCCCTTCCCCTATCTATATTATCATATCTGATTTATATTGTGTTCGCAACTGTTACGATAAATTACTATTTTGGATCTCTGTAAGTTTTATTGGATTCAGTTGGTTGAAACCTGCTGGTGTGGCGACCGACGATGGACGGCGATTTGTGGTTTTAGTTGGTTGCAGCAGCGACTAACATGGGTAGAAGTAGGGTTGTTGACAAATCAAGCCGGCTCGTTAACGACTCAACTCGGCTCGTTTGATTAGATAAACAAATTAAATCCAAGCCTCGATCTTAGGCTCATTTATTTAACGAGCCAAACTCAAGCCTAGGTTGACTCGGCTCGTTAGCTCGCAAACCGGCTTGATTTGAACCCGACTCAAATTCGGCTCGTTTACTCGTTTATCAAATAAGTTTTGAGAATATATACAAATACAAAATAAAGTAAAAAAGAACTATTTTTTTTTTTACAAATAATTCTCATAATTTAAGTCTTTTTTTAACAAAAATAATTCTTATAAGTTTTTATCTACTAAAAATAATCTTCATAATTTAATCGGCTTGCTGGAACCGGGCTTCCAGGCGGGGCGGCCCGGGCTCGTCTCGTCAAGCGGTCGAGGGAGGGACCGAGTCACCGTCACCGAGGGAGCAGCCAGCCAATTAGCCTTTTTTTTTTTGAATTCTTCCCGTCCCGTCCCCACCCCCAGTGTAACTGTGTATGTAGTGTAGTGTAGTGTGTTTTACTTTTACTTACTATTACTAATTCCAGACGGGCGCCGACTCCCCAGTCCCCTCGACCCTCGACCCCGTCCCGACCACTACCAGCCACCAGGCAAAGAGTCAAAGACGACGCACGACACCGCTCACGCACAGCCACAGGCACAGCGGCACAGATGCGGCACAGGCCCGACACAAGCAGCACAGTAGAGCACGCAGCCGCAGGTCCTGCTCCCGCAGGCGCAGCGAGCCAGGCCAGCGACGCCCTCCAGATCTGCAGATCTCGAGCGGCTCGAGCCCTCTGCCCTCCTCACCGGGTCTCCCTCTCCCTCTCCCTCGCGGCGTCGCCCCTCCACCAGGACCACCACTACACCACTACAGTGCAGTCTTCTCCGGTCGCGAGTCCCGTCCTCTATTCCCGAATCCCGCTTGAAAACCGACTGTATACTACAAACTTAACCTAACTCTGTTTTACGTGTATTGTGAGGTATATTGCATTCAATTTTTTTGATGGCTTGAGTTATCAATAATAAACATAGATGCCTTGAGTTTGCGAGGGAATAAATCAAATCCTGTCCTCGATAGTTTATTATTGATGTTTATTATTAAATTTGTTGAATAAATCTATGCTTTATTCATTTTTGATTCTGAATCTTCAATGGTATCGGTGGTTGGCATGTGCTTTATTGAAATTTTCTAATAAACGAGCCGACCAAACCGAGCTTGAATCGAGCCGACCAAATCGAGCCGGTTTGGCTTGTTTAAAATTAAAACGAATCGAGCCACAAATTGAGCCACGAGCCAAGCCTAACGAACCGAGCCGATTTGGTTCGTTTTCATTAAACAAAACCGAGTCGAATAGCTCACGAGCTTTTTTCGAGCCGAACTCAAGGCTCAAATACTTGACTCGATTCGAGCTCGAGCTGAACTCGAGCCTTACAAAAAATTTAACGAGCCAAATCGAGCCAGAGAAGGTTCGGCTTGATTCGGTTCGTCAACAGCCCTAGGTAGAAGAATCGTTGCCGGTGTTGGTAATCCACATGAGTCGAACGAATCAGTGACGTCTAGTTCGGTCACTTGTCGCCAAATTCGTTCCTGATGTCTGTGCGTCGGTGCGCGTGCTCCTAATGGCATGGTACTTAATATTAATATTGAGGAAAGTCATAGATTAGGTGACTCGCCACTAGGCCTGAGTCTCTTTTTGGGTCAACTGTGGTGGACCGGTTCCATGATTTCTTTTGAGAACATATTTGATTTTGGTAGCTGATATATAGAAAACAAAGTTTAATTATATAGAAAAAGAAATTTACAATATTATCCTTGAATTTCTTTTTTCTTTTTGATCATCTTCAAATAATTTCGTATTTCTCACACTCTCTTCACCTCTCTGTCTTTGTCTCACTTCTCTCTCGTTATTTTTCTTTTTCACCTATCACAATTAATCAATCATATATAGTCATCACATATGTTGATTTTATTTTTCAGGAGCGTGGTTATCTTAGGATCTACACTAGACAAGAGGTTATGAAAACTTTTATCTAAAGCGTCAATGACATCAATAGTCCACATGCTAAACATGTCTTCAATTAATACTCTCCTTATGCTAGAGAAGACTACTTTCCTCACTTACCAATAATAAGGCACGGTTGAAGCAATCAACAAGGGTGGCAATGCCATCATTAGTGAATAAAATCTCATCCACCAAGTTGAATCCAAGATAAAGCATGTAAAATAAGTAGAATAATCATTGAAACTACCTATAATGCAAAGTGAGGGTGTATCATAGTTATTAAACTCTCAATCCAAATCTTATGCTTCTACAATCCAAAAGTCACTAAGCAATTCTTGATCATACATAGTTTTAACCTCATAGGTCAATCAAACTTTTCTTTGATGATAACAAACTTAATTATGAATTTGAATTATCTTGTTAAGTGTGCATATATATCATAGTAAAAATAGAAGTATTCAACACTTAACTAAGTCAAAGAAGAATAAGGAGATCATGCTTGCAATTCATATCCCAAATACAAGCCAAAGATCAATAAGGAGAACAAAAGACGACTCTAGCTTCAAGTAATTCAATTTCATATGTGAAATACACAAAATATAAAGGAATAAATAAGTGTGCTCAAGAAATCAAGACTCAAGTTTCAAAGAGTATGTTACAGTCTTAGGTTTTATATACATTTGATTTACATATTAAGCACTTAGATTTTTTTAATTATTTGATATTTCTAATTTTATTCAAAAATAATTTGGAATATCTTAAAGTAATTTCATGCATAAAAAATGTTTACAAGTATTTACACAAAAGGATGTTTAAAATTAGCCATTTCTTAAGCTTTTTTCTATCTAAGTTGACTTGTAAAATTCACCATACATTCCAAAGAAATTATTTTTGAGCAAATAATACCCTTTTGGAAAGATTAAGATGTCTTCTTTACAGTGAAAAAACAAAACTCAATTTTGTGCTATGTTGCTCAAGTTATAGTCTTTTTTTATAAAGGTGTGCAATGTTGAACATTATTCCACCTATCAACTAGTTTCCAAGCCAATTGACTGATCTGGGAATTTTTAAGATTTTTTTCCCATTGAAATTCAACCATTGGAGTACTTTTTACACTCAACAACTAATGTTGATTTTTCTTATCTTTTATCACTGTAAATCAAAGTTGTTAGACTTTAATAAATATCAATAAATCTAGCTTAAATCTTCTAAAATTGTCAATTTTACATCTTACAAAGAATAAAAGAGTGTTTTGATTTTACACTTTCAAATTCAAATTAAACTTATTTAGTGCTCAATTTATTATTTATATTTAGCTAGAGTGCTCATACACTTTTAGTTATTACTTTTCTAACTAGATCAAAATTTTCACTAGTGATTACTCATTTTTATATGCTTTCAAGTGAAGATTCTTATTATATTCATTCAAACTCATCATCTCAAATTCAAGTAAAGAATGGTGTGTTATATAGCATTCCTAAGAGAGGTTATTGAGATTACAGTCTTATAAACCCAGAGATGATAACTAGGTAAAGTGTAAATAATCTCTTAGAGGGTTATTGAGATTGAAGGCTCATAAACCAAGAGATAAGTGATCATCATCAAATATCCACTATAAATAAATAGATATTCAAATCCAAAAGGAAAAATTTTTTGGTAGTGGATGTAGAGAAACTTTATAGAGTTTCTTAAACCACTATAAATCGTATGTTTATTGTTTTCCCTCTTTCTACTTGTTTCTCACAAAATATTAATTTGGTATTATTCTTACAAAATACTCTATTCACCCCCTCTAGAGTATCCATATGAGTGTTCACGTAGAACTTTAAATAGGTAGAATTGTGGTAGGATTATCCGATCCTATGTAGGATTAGTAGAATCTTACAATCATAGGTAAAATATTATGATTTAACATACTGACTATAATTTTTTTTTATTTCTTTGCTTTAAAATATTTTTTCTCTTATTCCTACTATTTTTCCTTCCTAACTCTAAGCGTCAACCGTTGTTATTTTGTACATGATATATGTTGAGCATCAGTTAATGTGAAGGAAGCATGGGTGATATTTTAATATAACAATGAAGTCAATTAATGGAAAAAAAATAGAAGATTCCAAATGTAGTGTTATTTTTTTCATTAATTTATTTTTATTTCATAATTATCATTTTTTTATGGTGCTATTAGCTTCTTTTTGTATGCATAGTCCACATATCAACTTTTTTTTTTGGTAAGCATATGATTCAAAATTTCTTTTTAATTACTACTCCCTCTGTCCCATTTTATTTGCACTATTTGAAAATCCAACTTATTAAGAAAAGCATTAATTATTGCTTTCAACTAAATTTTCTAATACCCGATAATTTTGATATAATAATAATAATAATAATAATAATAATAATAATAATAATAATAATAATAATAATAATAATAATAATAATAATAATAATAATAATAATAATAATAATAATAATAGGTTGTAGTGGAATTTGACTAATATAGGGTTGTTATAGATTTATCCAATAATTTTTAATTTATTTACTAATATGTTACTGTCGATATATTTTATTAACTAACTATTTGTAGGGTATAATAATTACGTATGATTTAGAAATTACAAGGTAACTTGGGGAAAAAGATAATTAACTCTATAACCCTAATGGCTCTCTACCATTATAAATATTTATCTATTTCTTTGGATGCACCATTATGCCGCAGAGACAAAGGAAGATAGGATTTGCAACATAGATCAAGAAGAAACATTAGCATGCTATTACTCATCAACCCTCTACCCTCACCTAATCTAATTGATATAATGAAGGTATTTCACGACTCTACACTAGTAAATGAATCGTTGTTGATCTAGGATGCCGTAAATTTTTACTCTTGTTGAAAGGTAATTGGAAGTAGGGCTTATTCTTCCAAATATAATAACACTAATACAATCTAATTAGTTTGATAATGGTGGGTATAGATGGTAAAAGTTGATCCAATTTGACTCGACCTGCACAAAATCCGATCCGACATGACTCGATAATTTATCAACTCGACCCGATGCTTATCCGAATATAAGAAATTCAACCCGATACAAACCCGACCCAACTCCCACTCGTAACTCAACATTAACCTGACCTGTTATCAACCCAACTCGACTCGATAAAATTGAATTTGATATTAATCTATTATGATAATAAAAAATACCCATGTTTTATTATTTATTTAAAGCTTTTAAAAATAGATTATTATTATTATTTAAATTTTATTTATTTTTCTTACTTTTATTGTGAATTTACTTATTTACCAATGATATTCTAATTTTACCGATTTTTTCGGTAAAAACACAACATTATAAAGCTATAATAACAAACAAATAGCAAGTAATAACACATTATGAATCATATGCTTACATGAAGTTAAACTTAATGCTTGCTTACGAGGTTAATAATTCAGATTAATTTTGGTGGTCAATGTCCAATTCGACCTAAATCTAAAGTGATTTGATTTAGGACTAGCTCTCCCCGAACCCAACCCGACCCATTAAAACCTAAAAGATCTAATTCCTCAAGTTAACCCAAACCTGACCTGTCAAATTAACTCGAACACAAAATCACTAGAAGAAGATATTCTTAGCCCAATCCTAACCGCGTAAGTATATAAACTGGGTGGATGGGCCCATACCCGTATCTATATCCATAATCGTACTCAAATTCGTACCCATACCGGAACGGGTATCCACTTACACGTCCATATCCGTATCTGTTGGATATCTATTACCCGACAAATAATTTGTTCACCCATTAATGGATATTTTCTAAAGGATAAATCCATTTAGAGTTATGCCAAATGACAATTTTAACTATAATTTATACTATATTTATTTTAAAATTAAGGATAAAAAAGTAATTATATATCAGATAAATGGGTATCGATATAGATACGGGTATGGGTATGGGTATGGATATGGATAACACATACCTGTATTCAATGGGTATTTTTTCCATCATCCATATCCGTTTAAGTATCCGACAGATAAAATCTATCGTATTTCAAATAAAATCTATCCTATTTGCATCCATAGATCTGACCTGACCTGATAAGTTAAATCGAAATAATCTAAACTAGGTCCCGAAATGAACCGACCGGTAAAGAAAAATAACCCACAAATAATCCGACCCGAGAACGACCCAACCCACTATAATTTAGTCCGAACCCAACCCGTTCGACCTGATTACTACCTATAATGGTGGGTGGGGTATTACGTGTTGGAGTTTTATTAGAAATCTTTTATTCAAGCTTTGGCATGTTACTTGATGACCTGCAACTCTTTGCATGCATTCACAATTTTTTTTCTCTTCATGCATTCTTAACTAATCCTTAATATATATATGTATTATATTACTTAGGTAGTACTCGGGTATTCTCAAGCCTTGAGTGATCTACCACTCTATCTTCGAACTGTGTATGTTAATGACGGCAAGAGTTCACAACACTGTGCGTAGCAGAGTATTAATATTAATTATTTAATAGGTTGATTAAAATTTATTAATAAATTAAACCAATGTAAGTACATTATAGGTTAAGCGATTTGAAATCTGAATCAAGATATCCTTGGTAAATTTATCCATCTATAAATTGGTCTTAATACCATGACTATTTTAATGGAGCGGACAATTATTAATTAGTATAATTTAAGTGGTAAATTAATGTTTGTATAAAAATTTGTGTATTGTATTTAGTTAATGTTATTAATAGATTAATTTTATTACAGAAGCACTAGGCTAAAAAGGTGGTGTTGAGTTGATTACTTTTTAAGTAACATTATTTTCAACTTATATATCTATATATATGTGTGTGTGTGTGAGCACGATTTGATTTTGATTACTTTTTTAGATTCCAATTAGATTTTGTGCCATAATCATGATAGATATCGCGATTTATAAAGATCGGTTACTCCATCTTTACATATGAAATGACCTCATAAGATTCAATTTTGACAATGAATGCAAGAATAAGTTATAGGCCTAGAATTTCAAGCACAAAGGATCACCATTGAATTGAACTATAGATGTTCTTCTTTCATAGAGAAGTTTTACTCTTGACATGGGTTTGCCATTGAAGAAAGTTTGATACAGTAGAATGAATACAATCTATCTATAGAGAAACTGATTGTAATTAACTTAACTGATTGGTTGTATACTGATCATATGCAACAACTTACTAAAAATTTAATAAGATATTTAGGGGTTTCAAATTCCATACAATACTAGAAATTGAAATGACAATTCCAATTTAGTCAGAAAATTTCAGACCAGCCAATTTTTTTTTAAATGAACCTAATTTCTCTCTCTCTCTCTCTCTCTCTCTCTCTCTCTCTCTCTCTCTCTCTCTCTCTCTCTCTCTCTCTCTCTATTACAATGCATTATTAAGAAAAGAAATGTTGTATACACGACCTTTAAACCTTAATAAAAAATAAAAAAAAATCTATATATATATATATATATATATATATATATATTAATACACTAATTTTATATTTTATTAATAATTAATTAAGACAAATATAAAATAAAAGAAAATTTTGGCACAAAAATGTATAAATTTTTTTATTCTAATAACAATAATAATGATGATTATAATAAAAACAATCCTAATAATAAATTTATTATATTTTTATACTATAAATTTTTTACGGTTTATTATTATTAGTTTATGTTATTTAGTTATCAATAAACATAAAATTAGTTTAGTAATATATATTTTTAAAAGTTTTTTTGATTATATGTTTGGGTTAAAAAATTGATAATATGTCATTGTCCGTTATTAAGCGAAATCCCCAATTTTCAATTCATCGTTCGTATTCTGTCATATCGTTTGATTGACCAGTTGACTTGACTATTTCAACCTTCGATCCCTGTCTGCCATAGTTCGCTCCTTTGATCTTTCTTTCTTTCTCTTTCGGTCACAACATCTTTGATCTTTCAACGCATCTGTTCCTGTCATTCAGTGTTTCTATGAGATTAGTCTCTTCTCTACCGTTGAGTGTTGACTTCTGGTGCATAAAATTAAAACGACAAAAATATGAGCTCGTAATTTCTCACAAAATTGGGCAGCCGGGACTTACAGTCACTACCGTGGCAGCAAACCATCGGAATCCGCCTGATATCCAGCTTCAAATTTTGTCACCGCTCAAACAACATTCCAATAATCACAAGAATGCCCAATTCAATATCAGCCTTCCTCGTCCCGATCTTTCTCCTCAACGTACTCACCTCCACGGTCCTATCCGCTTCGCCTACATACCTCTACACTTACTGCCCAAACACAACTCTCTTCACCACCAACAGCCAATACCAGTCAAACCTCAACATCCTCTTGTCGTCGCTCTCCTCCAACGGCACCCACAAAAACGGCTTTTACACCACCTCCGCTGGCGGAGCTAATTCTACTTCCAGCGTCTACGGTCTCTTCCTCTGTCGAGGAGACGATACAACCACGACCTGCAACGAATGCGTTCGAGCAGCCGCCAAGAAGTTACCCCAGCAATGCCCAAATGGGAAAAGAGCTGTGATTTTGTATGACGAATGCCTAATTAAATACTCTAATGAATCCTTCTTTGGAAAACTGGACGATTCTTATTCATTACTTCTGTACAACACCCAGAACGTCACCAATAATGCTACTGGATTCAATCAAGTTCTGGATAGTACCCTAAATAAGTTGACGTCGGCGGCGGCGAGGGCGCCAAATAAATTTATGACCGAGGAGGCGGATTTTACGAGTTTACAGACGATTTATACGCTGGGGCAGTGTACGCAGGACTTGTCGACCAATGTCTGTAATCGGTGCTTGACGGAGTGTGTCAAGAAACTTCCGACTTTTTCCCTTAACAGTCAAGGTTCTAGAGTCATGTTTCCGAGCTGTAATGTAAGGTATGAGATCTATCCGTTTTACCAGGCAGCTGCGGTGGCTACACCGCCTACAGCATCACCGCCCGGGGCTGCACCTACTGTTGTTGGAGGTAAGTCAATTTTTATTTTTTTTTATTTTTATTACAATTTTATTTATTCGATTCCAATGATCATGTTATTGCCCGCCAATAGTCGATAGTCCAATAATTGTTGGTTAGCGACGAATTAGCTTCTTCCAGGCGAGTTAAAAAGTTAAAACAGCTGTCAAAAATGGTTAAAAGACTGGAAGCGATTGGAAAATTTTTTTGGTACCCCGTTTAAGCAAAACTAGGAGGATAAAAATTAAAATTATACTAAAATATTTAATTTTATGTATAAAATATTATGTACATATAATTATACTAATATATATATATATATATCTAATTATATATAAATGTACGGATAATATTTTCTACATGTACATGTATATTAAGATAAAAAAATAGATTAAATATTAAATAAATTAACTAACTTTAATTCAAATAGACTACCAACTATTTTTTCCAGAAGTGATCGGTCCTAATATCACCCAACCAGGGTGATATTAGAAAGTAATAAACTAAATTATTTAACAATGAAAGAGAGTTCTAAGGTTTAACCAAAAAAGAAAAATTGTTACATATTATTATATTAATCACTTAACCCAACCAGGGTACTTGGGATCCATTTTTGAATTAGTTTATAGCTCATAAATTAATTGCTAATTAAAAATGATGAAAGTCATATAAAAAAAAAAGAGTTAACAAAAGTAGTTGTTGAGTTAGCTAAATAATATTTAATGACAGGAAATTGTTGCACAAATAAATTAAAAATTAACTTCACTTTGAATAGTATTTTTTCCTATAAGGTTGAGTATATTTTTTTTTATTGAATTATGGAAAATTTTAAATTTAACTTTAACTTTGTAACTTTTCTACCTCAACATACTATATTTAACCTTTTGCCACAATAAATTGTATTTTAGTTTCTCTAAATCGATTCCTTCTCTCCGCATTATTAACATAATTGCACAATGCGTTTACTTTGAATTTTAGAATCCTTAGGTCGGCGTTACATCGGTGTCTCTTTCATTTAAAATTATAAAATTATTGAAGGCTTATGAAGAACTTAGAGCGGCGCAGCATCTAATCATTGCAATGATTAAGACGGCGAGAATAAAAACAATCGTAGAAACAGCCAAATGGAATAATGTATACAAAATATATAAAAATAATAATAATAATATTTCAGCGCAATTTCTAGAAAACAAATGAAAGATACAAAATGTAACCTACTCTGCAAAGTAGACTCACGCCCTCCTCATCCTTCGCTCTCTGGTTCTCAAGTTTTTAAACTCGAATACATCTCGTAACTGCAAAGCTGAAGTCATTACAAAATTGATAGTTAACGTTGTTTGATTCTCTTAATCTAATGCTTCCTCCCCTAATTATATATTGAAGATTAAGCTCAACGGTTCTCTCGTTTTATCCTCCATTTCCCACTTTATTACAGTTTTCAATGTGAACTTCAATATTCTCCATATCAGCCACACTACGGAGATGTATTTAACATAAATGCATAAATATTTAGATTGTGTTTCCAGTAAAGCATAATGTTATGAAAAATTTAACTCTAAGGTAATTTTGGTCATTTTTTTATGCATTAATAGAAACAAAATCTAATCCTTTATGCCTCAATGGGACAAAAATTAAACATTTAAGCCTTAAATTTTTTATTTAAATGTTTTTGTATTCATGAGAAACTTAAAAAATGTTTATGCCTTTTAATGGAACAAATTTAAAATATTTATACCTTTAAATATACTTTTTTCTATCTTTTATTAGTAGATATTTTTTATTTACCGATATGATATGATAATCTCTAAAATTAAGAGGTCATTTGGTATCAAGAAAGTAAAGGAAGGAAGTATAACTTTCCGAGAAATACAAAATACCTTATTATTTAATTTAAAGGATGTGAAAAGTCAAAGAAAAAAAACTATTTTTCCTAAAATTTTGAACCATCCATACGTTGAGGAAGCTATTTATTGGGGTGAGGTTTAGTAAATAATACTTCCTAAGTTATAAATTACCTAATTATCCTCAACTACCCATAATTTTTACAAAACTTTTAGTCACTTTTTACCACTTCATCAACATATGCCCATCATAACTCCATATTGCGTACCTGTTTATTGCTAAAAATAAATTTAATCCATCTCCATAGTTGTTCATTGAGGGAAAGAAAAGAGAGAGAAAATAAAATTCTATTGTTGTCCGTTATAATTATTTATATTTTTGTAGTGGTAAATAAAATTTCTATTCATGTAAAAAATAGGTAGAAAAAATAAATGTTGATATTTATTAACAAAAGATATTAGTGTAATTTTATGTCTACTTCCTAAGTAATAAAAAAATAAACCAAACAAAATAATTAAAGAAGTCATACTTTTGAGGAGGTATATACACGTAACAAATACAAATAAATGTTTCTTTCAAGGAATTACTTCTCAATATCTAACTTCTCTGAAAGTTATATTTACTGTGGAAGTAACTTTAAGTATACCAAACGATCCCTAAGGTGATTATCACAAATCCTTAGTATTATTTTAAAATAATAAAATATTATTTTTAATTATGACAAATTATTTTTAATTATGTCAAATTATTATTATTAATTAGATGTTTACAATGATGATTAATAATTTATTGTTAGTATGGTTTTTATCATTATTAATTATTACTAATTTTTATTCTAATAATATTATATTAATCATGTTAATAAAGGGTTATAAAAATAATGAACTTTAATGGTGAAATGTTATTATCAATTATTCATTATAATTATAATTTATCTATATTAATGATTAATATTTTATTATTAATATAATTTATATAATTATTAACTATAATAAAAATAATTATTCATATTTATTAATGATTTTCTTATTAATAAATATTATTATTAATTATTGATATTACTTGTAATGTATTATTATCAATTATAAATAATTATGATTATTATTATTTTTATTATTATTTATTTCCAAGGATGATTAATATTATTCATGTGAATATCATTTTTATCAATCTTAATTACAATTAAATAATTATTCATATTTATTGCTATTAAGTAATTTTGTATTAGTAGTAGTAGTAGTAGTAGTAGTAATAATAATAATAATAATAATAACCACCAATTAATATTAATAATGACTAATAATTATTATTAACTAGTTTTTTATAATTTTGATTAATATAATAATAATAATATTATTAATAGTATCAATATTTATGATTATTAAATGAAAATTTATCATTAAATATTACTACTACTACTATTATTAATTGGCACAAATATGATTACATTAGATTCATTGGTATCAAAATACATCAAATTAGATGAGTAAAAATATGACGTTGAAAACATAACCTTACTCTTTCCACCTATTCAACCCTATCCAATGGCTTTTATAAGTGTAAATATAGCTAGAGCTGGCAAAAGTTGATCCGATCAGCCCAACCCGAGCAAAATCCTACCCGATAAGACCCGAAAAATTTAGCAACCCTACACGATCTGACCCGACCCAATCTCAACCCATGACCCGTTATTGACTTGACCCGATAGCGACCCGACCCGACCCTCCATTAACCCGACCTGCTTCGACCTGAGCCAACGTTGACCCGACTCGACATTGACCCGATCTGACCCGACATTGACTCGACCAGATATCAAAATCTATAATAATAATAATAATAAATTACACATATTTTATTGTTCATTTAAACCTTTTAAAAATATAGTATTTTATAAATTGTACTTATTTTTTTTTATAATTTTACCCTAGACATTCTTATTTATTAATGATGTCCTAATAAGATATATTATTAATACATAAATAACTAAAATAAAAAAAGCAAACATCCAGTTGTAAGCCTGTAAAATAATTTCCAAAAAGTCTTCTATTACATCCAAAACATAATATTGTTAAAGCAATAAAATATAATACTATTAAAAATTATAAATATCTTTATTATTTACCTTTGTAAAAATAAAATACATATAATAATCTTATTTCATTTATCTTCACTAGTAATCTTATGATTGTATCTAATATATAAAGTGTATTAAATGATAATTATACATAGTATAGTATTGTTATGCTCACCTTTATTTTATAAAATTATCATTTTTTAAGTAATCAAATATTTTAAGTAATCAAATAAATATAATATATGATAAAATTCTAATATTTTTACTTATAAAATTTATAAATATTTAAATCAATCAAATATAATACTATTAAAACTTATAAATATCTTTATTATTTATCTTTGTAAAGATAAAACACATATATTTCATTTATCTTTACTAGTAATCTTATGCTTGTATCTAATATTTATAATGTAATAAATAATAAATATACATTGTATAGTCTTGTTATTCTCACCTTTATTTTATAAAATTATCCTTTTGTAAGTAATCAAATATTTTAAGTAATCAAATAAATATAATATATGATAAACATCTAATATTTTTACTTGTAAAATTTATAAATATTTTAAGCAATCAAATATAATATTGTTAAAACTTATAAATATCTTTATTATTTACCTTTGTAAAAATAAAATACATATAATATTCTTATTTTATTTATCTTTACTAGTAATCTTATGACGGTCTCTAATATTTACAATGTAATAAATGATAATTATACATTGTATAGTCATGCCTATGCTCACCTTAATTTTATAAAATTATATTTTTTAAGTAATAAAATATTTAAAGTAATTAATTAAATATAATATATGATAAACATCTAATATTTTTACTTGTAAAATTTATAAATATTTTAAGCAATCAAATATAATATTGTTAAAACTTATAAATATCTTTATTATTTATCTTTGTAAAAATAAAACACATATAATATTCTTATTTTATTTTTCTTTACTAGTAATTTTATGATTGACTCTAATATTTACAATGTAATAAATGATAAATATACATTGTATAGTCATACATATGTTGACCTTTATTTTATAAATTTTTTTTTTAAGTAATCAAATAGATATAATCTATCATAAATATCTAATATTTACTTGTAAAGTTTATAAATATTTTAAAAAATCAAATATAATAATATTAAAACTTATAAGTATCTTTATTATTTAATTTTATAAAAATAAAACACATATAATATTCTTATTTTATTTATCTGTACGAGAAATTTTATGATTGTCTTTAATATTTACAATGTAATAAATGATAAGTATACATTGTATAGTCTTATTTTGAACATCTTTATTTTATAAAATTATCTTTTTTTAAGAAATGAAATATTTTAAGTTATCGAATAAATCATAATAAATGATAAATATCTTTGTTAGATTCAATCATGCAATAATTTATATTATTAAAATTTATAAATATCTTTACTATTTATTTGTGAAAATAAAGTGCATTTAATATTCTTAATTCTTTTATCTACAATAGGAATCTTATAATTTTCTCTAATATTTACGATTTATGAAATGATAATTGCCTGAACCCAAGGTTGACTCAACCCGATCCGACCCATCAAGTTAATCCATAACTACTCAAATCCAACTCGTCAATTTGTATGAAATGACCCTACCTATCAACTTAACTCGAAATAACTTGGATATAGCGGGACCAACACGTTATATTGCACGAAATGACCCAAACGGGCCGAAGCCACCTACTCATGTGAATAAGAAAATGACCCGAAACCAACCCGACCCTACCAGTCAAGTTAACCCAAAATGATCCAAATTCGAGTTTTCTTAAACCGAACCCGACCTGACCCAACAAATTAACTTGAAATGACCCGAAACTAAAATGTCTCGACCTGCTATGACCCGACCCGACTCGACCCACCCGACCCGATTGCCACCTCTAAATATAGCATTGTGTGTTCAGGAATTCATAAGTACGATTTTATATGAGAAGAGTAAGTGTCCTGGAAATAGAGAGACTATAACTATGTACGATGAGTTGTTAGGTTGTAAGAAAATAGGGAAGCGAATACATAATAATAAATAATTAGGTTGATGCTTTTTTAACCTACTTTAATTTAGGTTGATCATAAATTTGTTAATCACCATATTGGATAAAGTATGTTAAGGGTAAATTTTTATCTATGAGGGCTTATTTGGTATGGGAGTAATAGGGGTTAAAAAATTTTCCCCCTATTTAGTATCTTTTATATTAAGTATTTAATAATAATAAATATATTTTTTAAAATACCTATTTTAGATCAAATTAAGATCTAAAATGGGTATTCATTAGAATAAGTAGATTATATAAAATATATAAAATATAGGGATAATTTTTCCACCTTTATTATCCCCTAACCAAGCAAGCATTGAAAGTTAATTGTTTCACCATTCACGTTCTATAAATTATTGATTATTGACTACCATATCTAATGAAAGAATAAAAATGTCATTTCAATTAATTTTTAATGCTCAGTTAATTCAAATAAAATTATAGTTATTCACCTAGCCTAAATTAATAAAATTGAAATAATATTCTAAAATGTTTGTTTTGCTTTATCTAATCTATGTTCACTTACTTCATTTAATATAATTTATGTTCACCTCAACTTAAAAGGTCCGTATTATTAGATGAGATTGTCTTGTGATGTTCTAAGATTGAGGTGCATTTGTACAAGGATAATAGAATTGGAAAACCTAGTCTCATTTTTAGGTTTATTCTCTTTTATCTAATTTGATTTGTTGTAAATTAATCTGATATTTTTTGAGTTAAACTTTTGAATGAACTATTTTTCCATTATTATATCTGTAATTAATATTTTCATTGTTAGAATCATTACTATTGTTGTTATTCATATTATTATTATAGTAGTTATTATCATTAATTTTAGATTTGTTTGATTATTCTTCTTCTTATTAAAATCTACTAATCTTATATGAATTGATTTGATCAAATTGAATAAGTTCTAAAAAAATTTGAAGAGAACAAGTCATTTGTATATTGTATAAAAAAGTTGGAATGGATTCCCCCCACCCTCTGCAAATGGTTTAGTGTAAACAAAAATATCATTTGAGTATCCACTAAAAGCCTAAAATTGTGGATATCCTTTTACTTTGGTAATCCCGTACCCTTAGGTAGCGGATATTCTTTCTATAACAATTCCGCCTCAAACGTTCCCTGACATTAGTTGTTTGCTACGAAGGTAACATAAGTTTGAATTTGTTTCATCTAAAGAAAGAACCTTTTTTAGTACAAATATAGAAGAAATGTTGGAATTTTGTTCCAATTGAGATTTTTTTATTAAAATATATATTTTTTATATAAATGGTATTTTACATATTATAAATCTATAAATATTATAACAACTCTATTTTTCAATATCAAGAAAATTCATTTAAAAATATTACAGAATAAAAAAAATACCAAATACACCTAATATATATATATATATATATGTATGTATGTATGTATTGTTATCACTATATTTAGCATAGGAAAGATGTCTACTGTTCATCCCATGTTTGATACAAAGTTAAGAAAACTACTATTACCAAATACAAGAATAATATGTGCAAAAGATATAATATATTTTTACCACAAATAAGTTTTACAAAGTAAGACCACAAAGGGTCCATAAAATATATGAAATTCATAGAAGAAAATAAATTAAAAGTATTAAAATACATTAGAGATAAAACAATAATAGGACAAAGTCCAAAAACCCTGATATATTAAGGATCTACAAAAGATATTTAGGTGTCTAGGCTTTCAAGCCTCTAAGCCTAACACAAGGAAGGCCAATTATTGACTTTCTCAAAAAACTTGTACATGGTTTTTTGCTCGTGAGATTGAGCAGGTAGCTAAACAAATTGGTACATCAATATGCTACATACTGAGTAAGCGAAGTTACTTCCTTAATAGGTAGGGATGACAATGGGGCGGATAGGGGATGGACACCCATCCCAATCCTCGAACCCGACCCGATCCCCGATATTTTTTTATCGGGGATTCCCCGACCCGATCCCTACAGGGATCAAATACCTATACCCGACCCGATCTCTAATTTATTTCCCATCTCCGATTTATTTCCTATTCTTAAAACCCGACCCAATCCCCGAAATCCAACTTTATACCCGATCCCCAATCCCATCTCCAATCCTTAAGCTATTTTTTTAATATTATATATTTAATTTATATTCTATAAAAAAGTATATTATATATATATAATTATATTAAAATATATATAAAAAAAATTTTCCGTTAAGAATCCCCGAACCTGAATCCGATCCTCGAATTCTCTCCTCGAACCCGAATCCGAATAGGAAATCCTGAACGGGGCCCCGTACCTGTAGGGAAACTTGCTATCCCTATTAATTGGAGTTACAAACATGCAAGGTTATGTCATAATTTATAAATCATACCAAATACATATCATGCTTACACGATATAGGTAGATTTATATGCTCTATCATGATCATATAATGCATTAGAATTCCATGCTTTACCAAACTTAGATAATTTATACTCACCATGCTTGTTATTATAATATAGATATCATGGGTAGCAACATATAATCATATAAGCCAATTATTCAACAATTAACTAGAGTGCTCTACAATCCGCTATATAGTTTACTCATTAAGTCCCTCTTTTAAGGTTACATAATCTTTTAGGTTAATTATTTATAAGCCATTATTCCTTTTCGAGCAATAGACTAGATTACCGTCCCATAGTCTCATAATATTATGAAAGCCATCCAAACCAGAGGATATACATTTCGGCTGAAGCTAAATAACCACCAATTGACATAAAGTTTGGCTAAAACCAATTAATCACCAATGGACATAGAGTCCTGACCAAAGCTAAATAAACCACCTAGGTGACCAGACTTTTTTTTTATTATTGATATCCTATAATATATCATCAATGCCTAAGCATAGGTAAGGTGCCAAAATCTATTAGTATCGTGCCTGAAGGCACAATAAATGTCTGAAGGTATACTAATCTCCGGTAACTAATTGATGATCGGATAATATAGTCCCATGTAATGCTCGATTATCTTTCACTTTAAGTAATTGGTGTGTTATTCTCCAAGGTTATATTATCACATAAGACCCACATAAAAACCAAAGCAATACATCTATATAATAATTCTATCTTAATCATTATTACCCTCCAAACCATGTAATGGGACTTCTATTAGTTCTTAACTAAGTTAGATCCATCTATTAAGATAATCCATTTATGCCAAGAATTTAGATTACGTTATCCATTAGTAGCATCATAGCATACATAGTCTAATTTCTTCATTAAAACCTTCCAAAGGCACTTATTATGGATACCATAAATTATGTACCAATTAATCTGTCCAATAGGTTAGTTAATTCAATCTTGTTAAAGAATCATATTATGGTATCATAGCGTATTATGAATATCATTAAAGAATCATGTTATAGCATAATACCTAATCTCAAAGGAAACAAATACAACCTTCTTTGCTTTAATCAGTTGATCAGTTTGGGTAAACCGGCCTACCGGTTTGGCTCAGCCAAACCTAAAGCTCCTTATCAAAACTAGTTGATTTGTTAGGCCAGAGCAGTTGACAACTCTAAGATTAGTTGATTAGTTTTGGTAAACTAGTTCATGGGTTAAACTAGAAACACCTATAATTTTCACTCTAGAACCAATCGATGGGTTGAGTTAATTAGTTGCCTATTGTAACAATCAGTTGATTAGTTAGGCACAATCAGTCGATGGGTTCAAATAGAGACCAACCAAAGTCATCATGGATAACTCAGTTAATTAGTTAGGTTAACCAGTCGATTGATTTGGCTTAACTAGTCGATTAGCTTGCTCCCAAACATCACATTATAGGCATTTTAAATACAATTAAAGCTCTAAAATCCAACTATAGTAAAATCATAACATCACCATTATAGAAAATAGATGTACACATGCTCATATACCAATCATGATGCATTTACATAGAATCAATCATAATTTCTCATGAAATCATACTTTTTTCTCAGAATTCTTGAATATTCTAACATGCATCATCAAAATACCAACAATATCATATGTGCATATAAAGGTCATAAATTGACCAACTATACTTGCTCACATATTCATTCATACCATATTTAAAAGGTAAGAATGATTTACTTAAAAACTTAGCAAAATTCCACAGCAAGATAGCAAAACCTTTAGCTAAAAGATTTTAACTCTCCAAACATTAAAACTCATAAATCAAGAGGGAAAACCTTCTTATAATTCTCATAAATCAAGACTTACAAATTAAGGAAAATAAAAAATAGGATTTACCACCTTTAAGGATATTTTAAGAAATCAACTGAAAAAAAAAACTCAACTTTTTTACCCAAATCTAACTTTTTTTTTTACTTAAGGATAAAACAAGAGAGAGTTAGAGAAAGGATGAGAAGAGGCAAACAAATTAGGGTAAAGGCTAGAAATAAGAAAAGTGTAGCATAAGTGTAGGAAAAACTCATAATATTTTTAGTAGCTGAAAATGGGTAAAGGAAAAAGAGGATTAGGGCTATTTATAACAAAAAAATCGGTTAAAGAATGAAGAGAGAGGTACAATAGATTGAAACCTTATTTTTACCATTCAAAATTAGACCATACTGTGCGCATTTTATCAAGAACAAGCCAAACTTTCTTTTAGATCTCCAATGGTGATTTGGATAATGCAGTTCAAAATTTTCTAAAGAAGAGTTGAATAAAAATGGGGAAATGGAAAATATCGGTGTGAGAAACAAATCCCTCAGTTGTGCAGGGAAAATTTGGATCAAATCATTCGTTCGAAGGTTGTACAAAAGAGAGGGGAAAAAGAAGATAAGGGATGATGTCATCATTCTCTTTTTTGCTAGAATAAAACATTTGAATCTGCTTGAGGCAAAGAAAAACTAGGGTAAATGCTAAAAATGGTTAAATATTACTTAGAAGATAGATTAGAGTTGGATTACCAAGGTTCTAAACCGTTAGAAGAATTTTTCCAAGAAAATCAAGATCCGAAAAGTTACTTAGCTTGACTAATTAGTCGATCGATTTGGTTTCCTAGACCATTTGATTGGTTCCATCAAACCAAAACTAAAATTAAAAGCGACTGATTAGTTGATCGATTCGTAGAACCAGTCGAGTGGTATATTAAAAAAACTTATACTCTCTCAATTTTTTCATTATTTTCCAATTCCTTTTTAAATTAAACTCAAAAATATTATTTTCTAAATTTTAAATTTTTGGTTTTGAAAATTTTAAATTCTTAAAATTTTAAATTTCTCATTTTTTGATATTTAAAATTTTATTTTGTAATTTCATTAATTTTAAAATTTTGAATACTTTAACTTGTTGATTATTAAATATTCCCCTTTAATTTTCATATATATATTTTAATTTAATATTTTCAAAAATGAGAAATAATTTGAGAAAATATAAAAGTACTTTTTTTTTGTGAAAATATTAAATAAATAATAAAGTAATTGTATATGAAATTAATATGTAGTTAATTTGTATGTGAATATTTATAGTATGGAAAATATTATATTTATATAAAATTAATATTATTTTATCAGAAAAAATTTTCAGTTGAAACAAGATTCAAACAACTTTTATTTATTTTTAATAAAATTAAACACTTTTCTTTCCTAATTGCTACCTGTTTTGTTTTACTGGTCGCTTCTCCTTCGTCGCCGTTTTCCGCGGCTTCTCGTTAGTAGCCTTTTTCTGCTGCTCCTTTTAGTCTCATGTTCTTAGCTGTGGTTCGATTCATTGTTACCTAATCTTGATTATCTACTTCGATCTATTTAGTTTAAATTGATTTTAGGGTTGATCAATCTTGTTACGTTAATGGCTCTCGGGGTCGGGGATCCTCGTCGTCCATGGTGAAGGCTAAAAGCGAAAGTGTGGCAGTGGAAGTGCTTGAAATTTCGTCATTTGTGCTTCAGTGAACAAGAAATTATCTTTACTTTTATTAATTTGGTGTGCGTCAAGCAATTTCTGCGGTACACATGCACGCATTATGTATCGTGCATGGCAGTTACTCAACTGTTCTCGTCCGAGGCAGATAGACGTGCAGAAGCAGTCATTTGTAACTTCGTATCTCATAGATTCATGTGGAGTATCGGGGGAGCGTGCTAGGTTTATATCCCATGATAAATATCATCGTCGGCTTCTGAAGTACGATACTACCGAGAAGCTAGACTGTCTCATCTCCTTCTATCGGAGTCATGGATTTACCAATGCCCGTATCTCCAAAATCCTGAAATTTGACCCGTATTTTCTCTTCTACAGAGAGAACATCGTTCTGCCCACCGTTAAGATTTTCCATTCCATAGAATTGTCATAGGAAGATTGCGGTACTTCTTTCTGAAAAACCACTGTTGCTTAGGTCAAGTTTGGAAAATCATGTCATTCCAGTATGTAGTCTTGCGAAGACTACAATGCAACCAGACAAGAGAGTGATTGCATTTTTGAAGAGCCAAGCTTGGGGTAGTCATTTTTATTCGAAGAATGTGGAGGCAAATATCACCCTTCTGAGGCTGGTAGGTGTAGCCTGGTCTGTCATTGCACATTTACTGCATTCTCATCACAGAATTATGTACACTAGGCAAGAGTAATTTTCCAAGCTTGTGGATAAGGCCAAGGAACTCGGGTTTGATACTTTAAAGACCATGTTCGCGGTTGCAGTACATGCTTTATATGTTGGTTGTAAGTCTGCCAGGAAACGTAGCTTTCAGGTATAATGGGGTTGGTCTAAAGCTGAGATTCAATCAGCCTTTCGTAGGAATCGAAACTGTGTACTTCTTTCAGAGAACAAGAAGAGGAAAACATTGGAATTTCTGGTTGATAAAACACGATACCTGATGGAACAAATTGCTAAACATCCAGCTTCTATTACCGCAGTTTGGATAAAAATGTCATCTCAAGATGTTCAGTGGCACGAGTTCTCTCTCTAATGAAATTGATGGATAATGATAATAGCCTTCCTAATTTGTTGCTAGGGACAGAGAAGAACTCCCTGGACAGGTTGGTGAACAGGCACATTGACAGGGCATCCCAACTTCTGAGCATTTATCAGAGTTCAGGGATGAGCCATGCTGATGTATTTGGTTCAGATTGTGCCGACTTGCTCATGTGCAAGCAAGTCTTACGTGCCAGTGTTCAGCTGTTCTTGTATGGCTATCTTATCATCTTCTTTTTTGTATTTCCTTCTTATCAAGGGGCAAATTGTGTCGTTTCACTATTTCCACAAGGACCGCAGTCTGAACTACATTTTTAGTACACGTTTCAAGAAATCCAAGTTGTGGGCTTCTATTGGGTGTTTCAGTTGTATGAGTTATTTCTTTGTTGGAATCAATTTGAAAGGACAAAGGTGTTGGGCACGGCTTTCTTCTAATAGCCTACATGGAAGAACTTCCTTGAGCGATTTCGAAAAAACAGACTACTGTTTCCTTGTCTTCAGTGAAGCCAATATCGGTCTCCCCGCGGGGTAACGTCCGAGCTTGCATGGCTTTCCCCTCTTTTGCATGAACTATCCATAAGGCACATCACACCCATGTCAGTTAAGTCATAAGTGTGATAATCAGGCAGCCATACATCGCTAGAAATATTGAGTTGGATTGTCATTTGGGTTGTGATCATGTACTTGCTGGTTTGATAGATCTTTCTCATGTTTCCACTCACAGTCAATTAGCGGATTTGTTCACCAAGCCTCTGGCTGGTCATCATTTTGAGCGTCTTCTCCCCAAGCTGGGCATGCCACCCCTGCTCCAGCTTGCGGTGGTGTGTTGAAGAAGTCCATATTTTCAGCCTACTTAAACTGTTCAGCTCATCATTCAATCACTTTGTGCAGCCCGTGAGTTTCATTGCCTTTTCAAGTCAACCACAAAGTTCATAAATACAGTTTATTAGTGCAGGAGAAAATCAAGGAGATGACCCAGCGTCTCCTTTTTAGCTAGCTTTGTTGTGCTTTTTTCAGTTCCTATATTCTCGTTCTGATTTCTCCCCTCATCTATCGCATTACCCTCTACAATATATATATCATGCACACTGCTGTGCAGATATATCCAAGGTTTAATAAAATCTTTTTACCTCTGGCTCCATTCCTTACGTCTATGCATGCATCTTATGTTCCATATTCAACTGTCTGATTCTGCTAGTTAGATCTAGATTAAGAGAGTAATTGATGACAGTTTCTCATCTGGCGATGTGATTATTCTTGTCTTACTTCATGCTTGTGTACTTGATGAGAATTACTAGGTCAAATGAGTGTCATTTCTCTCTCTTTCTGTGCTCCTCTCTTTCCCTCTCTCGCATGCAGCTCTGTATCTCTCTGAGCTCTCTGTTGCTCGCAGATCTCTCTCCTCTCACTCTCTGTATCACCGCAATTTGTACATCTTGTTTATGCTTCTCTTCTCATGTCATGCCGTATTTTCCATGGTGTGATTGTGCTATAGGGACCATGTTGGTTTAGTAACTCGCGGCCTGTAATGTTTCGCAGATGGCAAGAGCTGTTTCTGTCTGAGTTTCTGTTTTCGAAATATTTTTAACATAGAACGACTCCTGCTTGACGTTTTTGTGCAATTTAGATGAGTTCGTGGTTTGTTGTTTTATATGCTGTAACAGTATTAGTTGGGACATCATTGAATGAGGTAACCATTAAGGCTTTGATTGATCTATGTTGGAAGGAATATGCTATCAAGGAAACGAATTTATTAACTACCCTTCTGTTTAAAAGTTGGAGCAATACCCACTGGATTTTTCGGCTTCTGGTTGTACTCGATGCTTGCAAATTTCTATTTCCCGCTTAGCCCAACTTGTGATGCTAGGTTTGAGCTGTACCTATTTTAAGCAAGTAGTAATTCTGCTCCAGCTCATATTTATATCACTTTCAGCAAGTGTAGGTGGAATGTTGGGGAGGTAAAATTTAATCTAGTTTATCGACCATGCATGGTTTGTTGGAAGGTGGTGGGACACAACACTCACAAACCAAATAGAGAAGGAAGAAGAGGAAGTTTTGATTTTTCTGAAAAATGACTTCTTACTTTTCTGCCTTGAAAGATCTCAACACCACAAGGGTATTTATAGTAGTTTTGGTACATGGATTGAGACTCTGTATTAATTACTAATTCATGAACTCTATATTAATTACTAATTCATGAACTACTTGATTCATGAACTCTATATTAATTACTAATTCATGAACTACTTGATTCATGAATCACCAACTCCTAGATACATGAAACATAATAAATTCAGGGATACATGTATCAATAATAATTATTGCAAGTTTAATAATTAACACTCCCCCCTAAACTTGCACACTTTTGAACTCCAAGCTGCAGGCGAAGTCTTTGAAAATTGTCATACTTTAAGGGCTTTGTAAAGATGTTAGCAACTTGGTCCATAGACTTGACATACTCGAGCTCCACTTCTTTCATCTCAATACATTCCCGAATAAAGTGATATCGGGTGTCAATGTGCTTGCTGCGGTCATGGAACACAGGATTCTTAGCTAAAGCTTGAGCTGACTTGTTATCAATCAGGATCTTCGTAGCATCCCCTTGCTTCATATGAATCTCCTTCAACAATCTTCGTAGCCATATAGCATGGCAAGTACAAGATGTGGCTGCAACATACTCACTTTCACAAGTGGAGAGTGTTACAATTGGTTGCTTCTTTGAACACCAAGAGATTGCATTATTTCCCATAAAGAACACATAACCAGTAGTGCTCTTTCTATCATCAATATCTCCCGCAAAGTCACTGTCACAGTAACCCATCAACTTGAAATCATTAGAGGATGAATAAAATATCCCATAGTCAAGAGTACCTCTAATGTAGCGAAGTATCCTCTTGGCTGCCATCAAGTGAGTTTCAGTAGGAACCTCCATGAAACGACTCACGATCCCAACTGAAAAAAGAATATCAGGCCTTGTGCAAGTCAAATATCTCAAACTTCCAACAAGGCTCTTGAACATGGTAGAATCAACCTTTTCTTCATCTGTTTTCATCTTGGACAACTTTGCTCCACACTCCATTGGAGTGTTGACCGGCTTGCAATTAAGCATGTTGAATTTCTTGAGTAACTCCTTTGCATAGACTTCTTGTGAAACAAAGATGCCCTCCTCCATTTGATTTACTTGGATTCCCAAGTAATAGGACATGAGGCCCATGTCACTCATCTCAAACTCTCGAGCCATGGCCTCCTTAAAGTCTGAAAACATCTTTGGACAGTCACTTGTAAAGATAAGATCATCCACATAGACACAAACAAATAAAACATGTCCATTTTCTTCTCTTCCATAGAGGGCATACTCATGTTGGCATTTGGAAAAACCATTTTCTTGCAAATACTTGTCAAGTCGACTATTCCAGGCTCTTGGTGCTTGTTTGAGCCCATACAATGCTTTCTTTAGCTTCAGTACCTTGTCTTCATGGCCTTTGACAACATACCCCGCCGGTTGTTCGATGTAGACATCCTCGTCAAGATAACCATTAAGAAATGCAGACTTTACATCTAATTGGTGGATCTTCCAATAATTCTGGGCAGCAAGGGAGATCAATAGACGAATTGTTTCCATACGAGCAACTGGAGCAAACACCTCGTCATAGTCAACACCTTGTCTTTGCTTGTAGCCTTTAGCAACAAGCCTTGCTTTATATCTCTCAACTTCACCTCTAGCATTTTTCTTTGCCTTGTATACCCATTTGACACCAATAACTTGATGACTAGAGGGAGGAGATACCAACTCCCAAGTATCATTCTTTTCAATGGCCTTCATTTCTTCATCCATGGCGTGAACCCATTTCTCCTCACACATGGCTTCTTCAAAACTTAAAGGTTCAGAATCAACAAATAAGCAATACACGTTATCATCTAACCTTTGTGTTGTTTGATAAAGATCATCAAGGCTTCGGTATCTTGGAGACGATGATAGTGACGATGATGATGAACTTGGTGAAGATGAAATTGGTGTGGTTGGTGGAGTAGCTTCAATTTGGACTTCTTGGATTGTTGCTTCTTCATCTTCAAAGTAAGGAAGGAAATCATAAGATTCTTCCTCTTTAGAACTCCAATCCCAAGATGCATGTTCATCAAACTCCACATCTCTGCTAATCACAATCTTTCCATACTCCGGGTTGAACAGCTTGTATCCCTTGGAATTCTCATCATATCCAATGAGAACAAGCTTTCTGCTTCGATCATCAAGTTTGGACCTCTCTTGCTCAGGAACATGAGCATAAGCAATGGATCCAAAGACTCTGAAATGAGAAACACTTGGTTTTCGTCCACTCCATGCTTCTTGTGGTGTCACATTCTTCAAGCTCTTGGTTGGGCATCGGTTTGAAAGATAGACTGCACATGCAACTGCTTCAGCCCATAGCTCCTTTGGCATGTTCTTTGATTTTAACATGCTCCTTGCCATGTTGAGGATTGTCCGGTTCTTTCTTTCAGCAACTCCATTTTGTTGGGGTGTCCTGGGAACTGTCAAAGGACGTCGAATACCATGCAACTCACAAAAATCTTTAAAATCATTAGAAGTAAATTCACCACCCCTATCCGTTCTCAATGATTTAATTTCATATCCACTCTCCTTTTCAACATAAGCTTTAAACTTCTTAAATGCCTCAAATGCCTCAGATTTTCTTTTCAAGAAATGAACCCATGTTTTTCTACTATAATCATCAATGAAAAGCACAAAATAAGAGCTTTTACCAAGAGATTGAGGCTTGATGGGTCCACAAACATCGGCGTGAACAAGTTGGAGTGGCTTGGTAGATCTTGAGGTGGATTGCTTTGGAAAGCTTCTTCTTGAATGCTTACCAAGTAAACATGCTTCACACAATTGATTGGGATGATCAATCACCGGAATGTCTTTAACCATCTTCTTATCTCCCAAGGCTTTAAGTCCTCCAAAATTCAAGTGACCAAATCGCATGTGCCAAATCCATGATGGATCATCAACACAACTCTTCAAGCACTTGGCACCTCCATTCTTCAAGCTCAACAAGAACATCCGATTTTTGGTCATTGGCACTTTGGCTACAAGTTTGGACTCTTGGTCTCTAAGCCAAAGTATACAATCCTCCATGTGAATCTTGTAGCCTCTTTCCAATAGTTGACCAATACTTAGAATATTACTAGTCAACTTTGGAATGTAATAAACATCACAAAGAACTTTATGGCCTCCATCTTTTGTCTCAAGCAAAATTTTACCTTTGCCCGCGATCTCCACCTTTGTGTTGTCACCAAAGCTCACAAAGCCTTTCTTGCTTGTATCAAGCTCCACAAATTTACTTTTATCACCCGTCATATGATTGCTAGCACCATTGTCAAGATACCAGGTGCTTGTCTCATCAATGGAATCAGCCTTTAAAGCTAGAAGCAATGACTCCTCCACGATGTCTTCCTTATACTCTATGAGTTTGGCCTCCTCCTCAACCTTCTTGGATCGGCATTCCCATGCATAGTGACCAAGCTTGTTACAAGAGTAACATTCAACTTGGGATTTGTCATGCTTGTCACCTCTTCCTCTTCCTCGACCACGGCCCCTCATAAATGGTTGCCCTCTTTTCTCAATCGATGAAGATTGCTCATCTCGTCCTCTTCCTTGCCCACGACCTCGTCCGCGGCCTCGCCCTCTTCCATAACCTTGACCACGACCTCTACCACCATCTCCTTTGAAACTTGTCTTTGCTTGCAAGACTTGTTCCGGTTGCTCTTGGTTGCTACGGTTCATCCTTTCCTCGTAGGCTCGCAACGATCCATTCAATTCATCAATGGTCATGGTCTCCAAGTCTTTTGACTCCTCGATTGCTACCACCACATGGTCAAACCCTTTATTTAGAGAGCGGAGAATCTTCTCGATCACACGAACATCTTGCATGATCTCTCCAAGCCGCTTCATTTGGTTCACCACCGTCAAGACTCTTGTAAAGTAGTCTTGAATTGATTCACTTTCTTTCATGCAAAGTGATTCAAACTCTGCCCTTTGAGTTTGAAGTCGAACTTTCTTCACCTTCTCTACTCCCATGACGGAGTTACGAAGCGTCTCCCACGCTTGTTTGGAGGTGGTCTCATTTGCAATCTTCTCGAACATATCATCATCCAAGCCTTGATGGATGATCGTGAGGGCATATTGATCTCTCTTCCGTTCCTTCTCCAACGCTTCCCTCTCGTTTCGCGGAAGAGCATCTTCATCTTCCGGTACTTCATAGCCTTTCTCAACAATTTCCCAAACTCCTTGGGAGCCAAGGATGGCCTTCATCCTAAGTGCCCAATTCTCATAATTGAGCTTGGTGAGCCGTGGATATTGGAAAGAAAGGGAGGCTTTGGAATTCATCCTAGCTCTGATACCACTTTGTTGGAAGGTGGTGGGACACAACACTCACAAACCAAATAGAGAAGGAAGAAGAGGAAGTTTTGATTTTTCTGAAAAATGACTTCTTACTTTTCTGCCTTGAAAGATCTCAACACCACAAGGGTATTTATAGTAGTTTTGGTACATGGATTGAGACTCTGTATTAATTACTAATTCATGAACTCTATATTAATTACTAATTCATGAACTACTTGATTCATGAACTCTATATTAATTACTAATTCATGAACTACTTGATTCATGAATCACCAACTCCTAGATACATGAAACATAATAAATTCAGGGATACATGTATCAATAATAATTATTGCAAGTTTAATAATTAACATGGTTTTGCCCAGCATTTCCTAGCCCCTTTATATGAGTTCTGCTTTATTCATGTGTAACCATCTTGTTGTGATGTCATCTTGGTTTTGATGTCATCTTATGAAAGCTAGTTGATAGGTCCTCTGCCTTTTATGCATTGCTGGCAAATACTTTTTGAAAACTTGCAAACAATTTCTTTATCTTTCTTTTATGCAGGGAAGAAGAAATCAACTAAGAAGATCATTGCCATTGTTGTGCCCGTGGTGGCTGCTGCAGTTCTTATGTTGACCATATGCATCTTTCTGCTTTATAGGAAAGCTAAGAAGAAGGCTGATGCAGTTGATACCAAAAGCGGTGATGCTTATTGATTCTGATGAAAATCGCAAATCTACCTGGTGGAAATGAATACATAAACAATGCTGATTTTTCTTTCTTTCTTTCATTCTTCTTCTGGCAGTCGGCGATGACTTCACAACTGTGGATTCCTTGCAATATGATTTGGCTACACTTCAAGCCGCAACAAAAGACTTTTCTGATGATCAGAAACTAGGTGAAGGGGGGTTTGGATGTGTCTATAAGGTAAGGACTGTGTATTAATTTCAGACATGGCAAGTGCGTTTCTCTCTCTCTCTCTCTCTCTCCCTCACATTTTTATTTTTATTTATTTGGTGAGCATGATGATCTATCTGGTAGCTATTCAGATAGTTTAGATAATATGATGAAGAATGAACTTTTGGCAAATCCTTATCTTCTGAACAGGGAGGGCTTACAAGTGGGCAGGAAATAGCAGTCAAGAGACTCTCCACACACTCGGGCCAAGGTATAGTAGAATTCAAGAATGAGGTACTTGTGGTAGCCAAGCTACAACACAGGAATCTGGTGCGTCTATTAGGATTTTGCTTGGCAGGAGAAGAGAAGTTACTCGTGTATGAGTTTGTTCCCAACAAAAGTCTGGACTACTTCCTCTTTGGTATGTAGTTAACAGTAAAAGCAAAGGAATCATCATTATTCTCATCTCACTATATGAATAATTAATCTTCATAGTTAAGCTGATCGTGATCATCTGTTACACCACATATGATATTGTAATGTGGATGGTCTGCTGCTTCAATTATGGTCTGCAGATCCTAAGAAGCAACAGCAGTTGGATTGGCCAACGCGTTACAAAATCATTGGAGGAATAGCTAGAGGGATGCTATATCTGCACGAAGATTCTCGGCTTAGAATTATCCATCGTGATCTTAAAGTGAGCAACATCTTGTTGGATGCTGACATGAATCCCAAGATAGCGGATTTTGGCATGGCAAGGATTTTTGGTGTGGATCAAACTCAAGGCAATACTAGTAAAGTTGTGGGAACCTAGTAAGGTTTTTTTTTTTTTTTTTTTTTTTTTTTATAATTTTTTGAAACCTCTTTATGTAGATTAATCTACATTTATCTTAAAGCTGAATAAAAAAAGAGTGATTTTCATTTTCAGAAGTAAAAATCAACCTATTTTGATACTTTTGTCGAATTTGTGCAGCGGTTATATGCCCCCTGAGTATGCAATGCATGGAAAATTTTCTGTAAAATCAGATGTATATAGCTTCGGTGTTCTAATCTTGGAGATTATAAGTGGCCAGAGGAACAGCAATTTCTACATGTCAGGCTACGCTGAGGATCTCCTATGCTATGTAAGTAGGAGCGACTCATCCTGATGTTGAAAGACTGCACATTTTGTGGCAGCACTGCTGATCGTGATACTCTTGCTTGTTGATGTAGGCTTGGAAGTTGTGGGGAGCTGGCACTCCATTAGAATTTTTAGATCCAACCCTAAGGGAATCATGTTCGAGTAACGATGTCATAAGATGCATTCATATGGGTTTATTATGTGTTCAAGAAGATGTAGAAGACAGACCAAGCATGGCTTCTATAGTCCTTATGCTTAACAGCATGTCTACAGCTCTACCAGTGCCAAAGCAACCTGCCTTCTTTATTCGTTCCGGGAAAACATATCCAGAGAGCTCGTACACGGATAAATCCACTAGCGAATCGTTGCTATGGTCTGTGAATGATGCATCGATCACAGAACTCGACGCTAGATAAGGTGAGAGGAGAAAAGCGAAGTCTGGAATGAAGTAGCTGAAAATTTGATATATGATATTGACATAACGTTGTATGACGTCGAAGAAGCTAGTTATCTGCGTACGGTGTAGCTGGTATCTGCATGGAGAATATCCTACGCGATACCAGATCCCATAATTTATATTCCCAGATGAAGGGAATATGTTTCTTATTCCTGGTCTTTCCGTCCCGATTAATAGCAACATGGTTATTGGCACCGGTAAGAGTCTCATTGCGTAGTGTCTCATGTGCTTCACCTCATAATAGAGGGTCTAGGGTCGATTCTTTGTTATGTCCCCCCACCTATGTAAAATCAAGGCCTCTAAATTCATCATTACTGGAGGAATCTAAAACATAGCCCTGTATTACCAAATCGAATGACTTATAAATCCAAACACGGCCTTGTATCTTCTTGAATACATCAGACACAACTCATAGCCATTAAGTTGCCGTGACTACGATTCCACGGCTAGAGAACAAATACCCTAGAAATAAACAAGCTCCTGTTTCATGCGATGACATCTTAGGTTTTACTAAAACATGATAACATATATTGATGAGGCGAAAAAGACAAGTAATTTGGAAGTGTAGCGTTAGAATATGTCAATAATAATAATAATAAATTGATGCCAGATAGAAAATTATTACATGGATGGTAAATCCAAAATTAAGGTCAGCTCAATAAATGTTGCTACAATTAGTAAAATACTACTTTTTGATTTAACTATTATCTATCTATGCACCTATTTTCCACATCCCTAATTATAATTACTTTCATAATTAGTTAGTATATTTCAACCCAATGGCTTTCTCAAAAATCACCTTCCCAAAATTTATTAAAGATTTTCTTAAATTATATATATGCACACACATATAGTTGATTGACTTCGTAGACTATTATATGTTTTGCATTTTGATTTTCTAATGTATTTACTACTGACGAAATAATTCAAAACATTTATCATAAATATTTATATATTTTATAACATTTTTCTATTATAACAAATATATTATATAATATACAACTTTATATTTCAGGTAATCTCCGATGCAATTTGTATATATAATAAATCAAATTCAATCATTAAGAGTTTATAACTTATTACTCCACAAAATATGCACAAATCAGAAGGTTCCATAACAAAATATAGTTGTTTAAAGTTTAATTTATATTTTTATCGCTCCTTATATCGCTATAAATTGTAATGGATACATTTGTTTCAAGTGTGCGCTCACTAATGACAAGTTCCCAACTATTATTAGAATTTGATTTCTTATTTATCATGTGATTTCTTATTTTTTATTCTTGGATATATTTTCAAAAAACATACATAGTATTTGCAAAGTATGATTATGAAAAAATATCATTTGTTGTTAGTTTTGATTCCTCACTATTTTCTTTGCATGAATTCCTTTACCCATGTTTATAGCTGTAGACTTGTGTGAAATTTATCACACCTTAGATGATATTATGTAGTCCTATTTATAG
Source organism: Tamarix austromongolica (assembly GCA_039764185.1). NCBI lineage: Eukaryota > Viridiplantae > Streptophyta > Magnoliopsida > Caryophyllales > Tamaricaceae > Tamarix > Tamarix austromongolica. Next base: position 6,091,553 of record CM077813.1, read on the forward strand.
GTACAATGTTTACAAGAGTAATTACAAAATAATAAATTACAATGAATACAAAATTAATAATAGAGCAAATTAAGTAGTTAAAATCATGGGTCAAATTCAAGAGCATATTAGGGGGATCTTGATTGATTTCTTGACTAATTCCTCTATCATCCCCTCAAGCATAGCGTGGGGTTGAGACCAATGTGAATCTTAGACCAAAAGAACTCAAATAAGGGACATCTAAGACTCTTTGTAACTATATTAACAATTTGTTGGTGTAACGAGATGAATTGAGCCAACAACTTCGAGGACGAGACAAGTTCTTGAATAAAATGATTGCTACTATACCCAATGAAGATACAAGGAATGCTTAGTTGTGATAGTTTTTCATGTGCATACTCAAGAAGACAAGGAAAAACACGACAACCAAAAGGGTGAAAGTTAACATAAACCAAAAATAGTATTTTAGAGGGAGATGTGTTTCCCAATTATGGAGATGGAAGCCAATTAATAGTGTAAACTATGGAACTAAAAGCATTCGTCCAATAAATTAAGGGTAAGTGCTAGTGAAAAAGCATTGCAAGATTGGTTTCAGTGATATATCCATGTTTTCTTTCGGCATGACCATTTTGAGAAGGTGTATGTGGGCAAGACATAGTATGATAAATACAATTCAAGCAAAACAATTCTTAAAGATGATTGTTAGTGAATTTTATTCCACCATCACTACAAAAGACCTTAATGCGACAAGCAAACCTTTTTTCGACAAAGGCCTTAAATTGGACAAAAATATTGTAGAAGTCCGACTTAAGTTGCAGTGGATAAAACCATGTGAAATGTGAGTAGTCGTCGACAAAAATGGAATAATTGCAAAAACCTGCAATAGAATTAATCAGTGGGGCCCAAAAATTATAGTGTATTAAATCAAGAACTTGTTGATAGTATTTTTCATTAAGCGTAAATGGTAAGCAATTGGTCTTTTTTTTTTCCATTTGACAAGATTGAAAAACAATAGGAGCAAGTAAAATAGATGTAACAGAATCGCAATTTATTATTATTTAAAACAGAAATAAATGTAGCTTCTCCTTGTTCTAAAACATATGGACCTTGATCACATTTGCCTTTAGCCATAATTTATCCCTTGTCTCGCATTTGAATAACAAGTGAGTTATTGATAAAAACAACATCGACAGACAATTTTTAAACTAGGTATGACCAACACATTCAATAGTTTAACGAAATTAGATAAATGATGAGAGACAATGTGCAAAATAGATAAAGTGTTCTATTTCCAATTATAATACATTCATTACTAATGTACAGTTAAGTAGAGTCTAGAGAGGCAGGAGATGAAGTCATATGGGTTATCACTCCATTATTTAAATACCAATCAAATTCATGCGATGAGCCTGACAATGTTACAAGAGGTTACAAAATACTTAGCGAGTTGAGTGGAGTTTGTTGATTTGCGAACAACAAGGAAATCTACACATTTATCAGTGTAATGACCATTTGTATGGTATATAATTGATAGTGTAGAGTGTGTGGAGTGTGACAATGACACTTATTACATCCACCGGACTTGTGATTCCCCCCATTAGAAGTCGTATTGTCGTGCCGCTGTCTGAAATTAATATTCCCACTACTAGAGTTGTTGGCCTAGCCACCAGAAGGAGGGAAGAGTGGTTGATAAGGTTGTGATACGAAGGAAACATATTGCGCTAGAAACGCCACATGAGAAATAAGAGATGCCATGGATATTTTGAAGAGTTTATGGCTGACCGAATGTGAAACAAGCTCCAGAAAACACAGGAATCAGCTTGATGGCCAATTGAGTAGCTGAAAAGCTTTCGAATGACTAATCAAGGTGACATAAAAACCAATAGGATTTGTCCGATTTCGGCACTAGACAAACCATAGCAGCTAATTGATCATATAAGGCCTTAAAGTGGTGCCCATATTCAGTGACTGGACACACTCCTCTTGGAAGATGCAATTCATCTTTAATTTGGAATTCCGTGGACTTATCTTTATTGTAAAAGGTAGACTTGAGGGCTTCCCACATGGATCGAGAGGTGTTTCACCCTAGCACTTCGGACATGACTTCTTCACTGAGAGAGGAGAGAAGAAGATTCTTGAGGCATTGATCCTGTTGTTGCCATTCATGAAATTTAGGATTAGGAGTGTTGGCGCCGCTTTCGCCAGTGGTGGAAGATGGCAGATGGTTAGAGCCATCAACATACCCAATAAGGTTTTGACAAACAAGAACTGAGGTAATTTGATTTTTCTATAAGAGATAATTGAAAGAATTAAGGTGAATAGTGATCGTATGAATCATCATTACAAATGACAAGGAGTTGGCGTTGGGGGTTGAAGTTTCTGTCATGGAGAATAAGAGAAGGTTAAAGCCTCAACTTCCGCCTTAGATACATATCAAGACATGCAGTAAAACTAATCGGTACGTACCATGCACTATAAACTAGTAATAATGTTAGTAATAGAGACTTCACAGATGGAAGGGGAGGGGCGGGGGAGCTAGCCTGCAAAATATAAGACGTCGATGATCGATCTAATTATGTTGTCCCCCCCCCCCTCCAACCCCCAACGATGAGAATATATTGACTATTTAATTAATTAATGCAACCGATATATATATATGAACTTTGTTCATTGATCGCTGAGGGAAATACCAGTACCGCGATCGGGGATCCTTTCATAGGCCGGCTTGCATGCATGGAGCCTGAATGAGATTCGACTCTAAGGATCAATTGACGAACCACTCCAAATTGCAAATCTTTATAATTGATGCAGTTTACGCGCAGTTGGCCATACATTTTTCACCGACTCACAAATACCAAAAAAAAAAAAAAAAAAAAAAGGGGGAAACGAAAAGAAAAGTCGTAATTTGAGTCCAGTCCTATCGAAATTCGTGGACTATGCGAGAAAATAGCATACCTACTAATAGCAGCAGCTAGTATCAATCATAAGAAAAGAGCAATTAATTTCTCATTCCGATAATACTATCCTATCATTTTCCACTTAGTTAAATCATCATACTAATATCTCATTACACCTGTACAAATATGGGGCGATCCGCTCAATCAGCCTATTCATGACTAAAGGTTGCAATATGATCGGATACGTCGGGTCGCTTCATGTCTAATTAATTACAATTTATTTTTTTACGTTAAGTCGGGTCTTTTTAAGTTTATATAGTTTTCAATAATTTTATTATTTGGATTGCATTAGGTATGATTAATCTAGTTCGAGATTTGAGTATTTTGAATTGATTTAACGGATCAAGTTTGAATTTAAATAACTTATGCTTGGGTGATTTGGGATTCGGATTTGATTCAAATTAACACGATGGATTCGGCATTTTCAGATTTTGATAGATTGGGTTAGGTTGGAGTCGAGCCGGGTTAATTTCAGATGGAATTACTTCGGACTTTGATCAAACTGAACATTAACCACTAAAATTAATTCAAGTCATTAACCTCATCAGCAAGTATTTAGTTTGATTTTATATAAGCATGAAATTAAAAATATATTATTAACTACTACTTATTTATTATTATAACTTTTAATGTTGTGTTTTTATGGAGAAAAATATAAAATTAAAATATCGGTAGTAAATAAGTATATGCACTATAAAAGTAAATATATATATATATATATTATAAAAGTTTTGAATAAATAATAAAACATGTGTACCTTTTTATTATCACAGATGATTAATATTAAATTTAGTATTGTCGAGTCGGATTGATGTCAGATTAGGTTGATATCAGGTAAGGATGTGATCGAGTCGGGTAGTAATTGGGTCACATTGATGTCAGGTTTTAGATTAGGTTGAGTCATAGGGTTGGGTTCTAATCTGGAATATTATATTCAGGTTAATTTTATACCAAGTTGATAAAAAATTTAAATTATATCGGGTCAGGTTAGATGAGCTGGATCGACATTTGTGAACGCTATTTATGATCCTTAGTGACCCTATAAATTAGCCTTTTTTATTTATTTTATGTCCACTTAAATGTAGAATGACCCTAAAAATATAATGGTTACACATAGGTTTTCTTTATCAATCTAATCATTCTTTAATTTATTATTAGTCTATCTATTAATAAAAATAAAATAACAATCATTTGGCATCACTTTTTTTTGAATCAATACTTATATCTAAAAATTACTTCTAAAGTAATATATTTATATATTTTTTATTCATATTTTAAATAATATTAGTAATGATAAAGTTATGATAAATAATAAAGACTTACACTTTAATGGTTTCAAAGATTTTTTTTTTTATCCTGCATCATGAATGTTTTCTGAAGAACTTGTTCAAGGAACAATCAATCTTTTTTTTCATTACCGTTTAATTTCTAGATCTTTTTTTAACTCAATAAAAGAACTTCAATTCTAATGGAAGAAATGAAGAAATCATACTTCCATACAATATCTTAATTGAATTTGATGTAATGATCAATAAACTATATGCATGTATTGTTGGGAAATAAAACAAATAATTTCCCTTAGCTAGGTGGAAAATTACCTCATTGGCTAACTACACAATTATGAGAAATGTAAGAGTAAATTGTAAGTACAGAGAAATAAGAATTTATGCCAGGAAGAAGCATGAGACTTTTATTAAATATGAAGATCTGGAAAAAATTAAGAGCTTACACCACCCACTTACAAAAGGTTAAGTGATGACCTTTTATATCCTCCCTCATCATTGACCTAAACAATCAATCATGATTTATTTGACTTATATAAACGTACAAGTTATAACTTAATGATTGACCCTATGAGTTAACCCTTATCAACTTATATACTACCATGCTAATGAGTGCTAAATCCTTTATAAGGAGGGATTTTCTAACTATTCTCTAACATCCATACTTCACCCATATCTTCTCCCTTGGTCTCGGCTATAAGTCTTCCTTAACCAACTAATTTCATCATTTTCTGTTTTGGAGCCATCACTCTTTGTTGGCTAATGGACATGCCCTTGGCTTGTCGCCCCTAGTCGGCAAGCCTTAGTTGATTTCCTTAGCTGATAGCCCTAGTTGATGCCCTTGGGTGAAGCTTTTGGCTAATTTCCTCTAGCTTACAACCTAAGTATCCTTTTATGTTGAGGAAAACCCAACAATTCTCCCTCTTCCTCAACATGAAGAGATTTTCTTCATTCTTCTTTCGAGAAGAATTATACACCCTGCTTAACCCAATCTTGATACAACATAGATCATACTTACTTTTACATAAGGATTTTATAAGCATATCTGACCCGTTCTCGTTAGTATGAAAGTTATCCAGATAGACCTGTCTCTTCTTGATCACATGTCTTATCCAGTGATACCTGACCTAGATATGCTTGGATCTTGAGTGGAAGCTAGCATTCTTGGTGACATAAATGGAACTCTATGAATAACTGAATACCAAAATTTTCTCCTACCTTAAGTTAAATCTCCTCAAACAATTTCTTCATCCACAACATCTTTTAGCACCCCTTGGTAATGTCTATGCACTCTACTTCAACCATAGATAGAGCTACACCTTTTGTAGCTAGGACTGCCATGAGATAGCTCCCCATCATAAGGTAAATAGAAATTTCGATGTTAATTGCCTTATATCTATATCTCCTACTATATATGAGTTGGTGTAGCCCACCACATAGCTCAGTCCTACCAAAACAAAGTCTCATCCTAGACATTCCTCGTAGATACCTTAATATATATCCACTTCACTACCTCCCAATAATTTTTGCTGAGATTGGATATAAAATGACTGACTAGGGCAATAGCAAATGTAATGTATGGCCTCGTACATACCATAATACCCTAGTTTTTAGGACTTGAAAATTTTATTTAAAAGAGTTAAGTGTGGAAGCTAAAACAATAAAAATGAAAGGTGTTACTGCCACACTTGGTATAAGTCCATTTTCCTCTACCATTCCCATACCAAGTAGTAAGGCTAACATCATTACTCCGCCTCTAATTAATAACATGATTATAAGAAACAAAATAGAGAAGACAACATATAATTATTGTTATAAACAAAAGCAACACCAACGATTTACAAAACTCAAAAGAGAGAAATATAATCTTAGGATCTCAATTCAAACTACCAAATTTTGACTAAACTCATAAGCTAACCTGTAAAGACCAGTGCCTATTTAATAGGCAGGGGCCACGAAAGGAACCCTTTAATACAACGGTACTTAGCAACCCTTTACACTAAACCAAAATGAAAACCCAGCATGGAATGCCTACAAGGCATCACAATAATACATGGTATAAAACATCAAAATGTATATGCATCAATTGAAATACGATAATCATTCATATAACCACATACCACCAATACCGTATACTATTCATACTCATTCATCTGAAACAAACTAAAACTTACCAACGGAACATTCAAGAGATTCTCTTTGAAAAATAATTAGAAAAATTACCAACCCAAAACCAAGACAATAACAATATATCACATACCTCATTATCAATACTAATAAGTCTGATAACATAGGTATTCTCACAAGAACATACCAATAACAACTCATAGCATCACAGGTAGGCACAAAGGCTGTTATTGGACCACAGGTAGGTACAAAGGCTGTTACCGAATCACATGTAGGCACAAATATTACTACCGAACTATAGGTAGGCATAAGGGATACTATTGAAATACAAATAGGTACGAAGGTTACTATCGACCAAATTCGATAATCCAATAATCAGATAATCCATCAATCAATTTCATTTGTATTTATTCAAGGGGAGATCAATCAACCTAGAGACACTAAGGTACTCTAGTCATACCGGCGCACCAAGGTAACAAAGTATCATACCGACTATCAACGGAATGACACATGGTCACACTAAAACACAAATGTAACACAGTACCCTACCAACAATGACACTTAATCCATAAGTATGCATACCCCCTATCAGTCTGCAAAACTAAATAGAGTAAAATATAAGGTATGGTTAGGGCACTAAGGCACCCCGGCAAAAATCCATAATCAACTATGGGCTAAACTATGTATTTAGGATAGCGATCCCTAAAGAGCCACCATTCTCGATCTTGAGGTCTTTCACTTTAAGTATTTGTATTTTATTAATGTGACCATGAAATTGCATACAATCATATAGATATAATTTTCATGATTAACCATTTTACTCATTTTTAATTATTCTGATACAACCATAAACAATATCATTACCAAGGTCATTCATAAAGATATACTAAGGCTATCCTAGGCTCAATTATTCACTTTTTGGCACATTAGGCTAAACCAAAATGTCCCTAAGGTCAAAATTAATACATTAACATCCTCTTTAATTACTAAATCTATTTTATTTATAGTTTTTCATAAAAAGGCTAAAAGATAATAATTAAAGTAATTTATCATGCAGATAAATTATTAGATAAGCTAAATGATCATCTTGTCCTTATTTAAGATTTTGCATGCAAAACCCTAACATGCATATCTAATACACCCATAATCACATAATCTCTCGCTCAACAACCTATAATAAACATTGGACATGCTTGTAAGGATATATATCATATCACACATCAAATGACTAAATTGCCCCTAGGGCACCCATCCACGATTATTATTCTATGGATATAGCTAGGAATGATCAACCTATCATTTTTCACGTATATGTCATATATTATCATAAAAATAATTTTTCAATACTTTTATACCCGAAGTATTTTATGTATGATAACATGCTTTTTTTACTGATTTCCATGATAATAATAATCACATAATTTTGGGATAACGAACCATACTTAACATATTTCATGCACAAAAATCTTAATATGCTATCATGTGAAATTTACCATTTTAGGATAGTATAAAAGTTACTTAAAATCCATTAAAAACACTAATTAGGAGTATCCTACTAAATACTACAAAGTCCCGCTAATCAAACTTCATACCTAAAAATAATACCAAAATTATCAAATTAATATTTAACGAATAAAATAATAACTATAATAATAAAATATTTATTTTTTAAAAATTACTAAAATACCCTTACATTTAAAAATACGTAACAAAATTTTACTGTAAAGGAGAAAGGATTTGGTTTAGCTAAGGAGAAAAACTGAGGTAGGGATGGTGGAAATGGTGGTAATGGTTGGTGTTGTTGGTGGTCGACGGTCGACGATGGAAGGTGGTAGTACTGGCATTAGGCTTCGTGATGAGTGTAGGGAAATGGAAAGGGTTGCGACGGGGAAGGAGATGATGGAGGATGGTGGTAATGGATCGAGGTGGAGGTGATGGTGTGATGAGGCCACAGAATAGGGTGCTATAGGTTGGGAGGAGGATGGCTTGGCCTGGAAGAAGGTGTTGTAGGGTCTGGAGTTACTGTGGAGGGAGTGGCTCAAGGTGGTGGCAGCAGTGGAGAGGATTTTACTAATTTTGTCATTGAGTTTACCTTAATTTTGGATTGATCATCCACTTGATAATTGTCTATCTCGTGTCAACTTATTATTATTATTATTATTGACATATTCTAACGCTACTCTTTCAAATTACTTAACATCGTCTTCTCATCTATATATGTTATCATGTTTTAGTAAAGTCTAAGATGTCATCCCATGAAACAAGAGCTTGTTTTTTCCTAGGCTATTAGTTCTCTAGCCGTGGAAACGTAGTCACGACAACTTATGGCTGTGAGTCTACGATCACTTGTAGGCGACAAATTGTCAGCCATTTGATATCGCAACATTAATAAATGCTACAAATTGTGTCCGGTGAATTCACGAGGATACAAGGCCGTGTTTAGATTTATAGAAGTCATTCGATTTGGTTATACAAGGCCATGTGTAAATTATTAAAATAACATTTTTCTTTCTCCGTATGGATGGAGTAGAGGTTCTCCAGTTTATCAACTTGAAATATTTTTCACATCCAACAAAAGTTAAATTAGGCAAAGAGAATTACAAGACCAGATAAATATTTATATCAATGAAAAATAAACTAATAAACTTATGATTCTCGGCTAAAGACAAAAAATAATGATCGCGAACCAATCTTAGCTATATCAACCTTTTTTTAGCTTTTCAAATAGCTATGTACAAACGAAACCACTTATTATTATTATTATTATTAATTTTTTTTCAAACAAAAAGAAGATTATTGGCCACGGAAATAATAAGCTAAAAGCAATCTTACAAACAAAATTATAGGAGGGGGAGCATAACGGAGAATCGACCCTAGACCATCTATGATAAGGTGAAGCACAAGAGCCACTAGGCTATTAATAGAGAAGTAAAGACCAGGAATAAGAAACATATTCCCTTCATATGGGAATATAAATTATGGGATCCGGTATCGCCTAGGGTTTTCTTCATGCAGATACCAGCTGCACTGTACGCAGATAAATACCTTCTTCGACGCCATACAAGTAGTACCAAAATTTCAGCTACTTCGCTTTTCTCCTCTCACCTCATCTAGCGTCGAGTTCTGTGATCGATGCATCATTCACAGACCATAGCAACGATTCGCTAGTGGATTTATCCGTGTACGAGTTCTCCGCATCTGTTTTCCTGGAACGAATAAAGAAGGCAGGTTGCCGGGGCACTGGTAGAGCTGTAGACATGCTGCTAAACATAAGGACTATGGAAGCCATGCTTGGTCTGTCTTCTACATCTTCTTGAACACATAATAAACCCATATGAATGCATCTTATGACTTCGTTGCTCGAAAATGATTCACTTAGGGTTGGATCTAAAAATTCTAATGGAGTGCCGGCTTTCCACAACTTCCAAGCCTGCATCAACAAGCAGGAGTATCATGATCAGTACTGCTGCCACAAAATGTGCAGCCTTTCAAAATCAGGATGAGTGGCTCCTACTTACATAGCTTAGGAGATCCTCAGCGTAGCCTGACATGTAGAAATTGCTGTTCCTCTGTCCACTTATAATCTCCAAGATTAGAACACCGAAGCTATACACATCTGATTTTACAGAAAACTTTCCATGCATTGCATACTCAGGGGCCATATAACCGCTGCACAATCAACACGAGTATCAAAATAGGTAGGGTGATGCTTCTGAAAAATGAAAATTGGACTTTTTTTTATTCAGCTTTAAGATAAATGTACATCAGTCTTTATAAAGAGGTCTTGAAGGCTTATTATTAAAACAAATAACTTACTAGGTTCCCACAACTTTACTGGTGTTGCCTTGAGTTTGATCCACACCAAAAATCCTTGCCATGCCAAAATCTGAAATCTTGGGGTTCATGTCAGCATCCAACAAGATGTTGCTCACTTTAAGATCACGATGGATGATTCTAAGCCGAGAATCTTCATGCAGATAAAGCATCCCTCTAGCTATTCCTCCAATGATTTTGTAACGCGTTGGCCAATCCAACTGCCGTTGCTTTTCATGATCTGCAGACAATCATTTGGGCAGCAGAACATCCGCATTACAAGATCATATGCGGTTTAACAGATGATCACGATCAGCTTAATTATGAATAATTATTCATATAATGAGATGTGCATGAATAATGATGATTCTTTTGCTTTTACTGTTAACTACATACCAAAGAGGAAGTAGTCCAGACTTTTGTTGGGAACAAACTCATACATGAGCAACTTCTCGTCTCCTGCCAAGCAGAATCCTAATAGGCGCACCAGATTCCTGTGTTGTAGCTTGGCTACCAAAAGTACCTCATTCTTGAATTCTACGATACCTTGGCCGGAGTGTCTGGAGAGTCTCTTGACTGCTATATCCTGTCCACTTGCAAGCCTTCCCTGTACAGAAGATAACGATTTTTCAAAAATTCATTCTTCATCATATCACGTAAACTATCTGAATAGCTACCATAGATCATCATGCTCACTAAAAACAAAAAATTAAAAAAAAAAAACAGAGAGAGAGAGAGATGCATTTGCCATGTCTGAGATACACAATCCTTACCTTATAGACATCTCCAAACCCCCCTTCACCTATTTTATGATCATCTGAGAAGTTGTTTGTTGCGGCTTGAAGTGTAGCCAAATCATATTGCAAGGAATCAGTGGTTGTAAAGTCATCGCAGACTGCAAAAAAGAAGAAGATGAACGAAGAATCAACATTGTTTATATATTCATTTCAGACAGGTAGATTGTTGCAATTTTCATCAGAATGAATAAGCATATAAAGAATGCTTGTTCGAAGCATTACCACTTTTGTTATCAACTGCGTTAGGCTTCTTCTTAGCTTTCCTGCGAAGCAGAAAGAAGCATATGGTCAACAGAAAAACTGCAGCAGCCACCACCGGCACAACAATGGAAATGGTCTTAGTTGATGATTTCTTCTTCCCTGCATCAAAGAGAGAGAAACTATTTACTAGTTTTCGCAAAGTATTTGCTGGCAATGCAGAAAAAGAAGGGGTCCTACAAACTAGTTTTCATAAGATGATATCTAAACCAAGATGAAATCACAGCAAGTTGGCTTCATGTGGATATATAAAGCTGGAACTCAGAGAAATGGGCAACAAAATGCTGGGTAAAACCGTGGTTGAAAAACTAGTTCAAATTTTACCTCTCCTACACCTGCTTAAAGCGATGTATATGGAGCTGTAAAAGAACGACTACTTGCATAAAATGGGTCCAACTCGAACCTAACCAAGCGAGAGAGGAGCACAGAAAGAAAGAGAAATGATGCTCATTTGACCGAGCAGTTCTCGTTATTTTCCGAGGTGAGAAAATGGCATCAATTACTTCCCCAAACAAGAATAATATAAGATTTAGTTAGTAGGAATTAGATTCAAACCCACTATGACAAAAAGGGTCTACAGCGGCGACATTAATAACGGCGACGACTGTCGTGGCTGTAGATAAGAATACAACGACGACATATCGAAGCTAAATACAATTTCGTGACGGAATTTTTAGGATAAAAATTTGTTGCCGCTGTAGATATACAGCGACGACATAGTCCTCGCTATAAACATAGCATGAAAATTTCCCTCTAAAATAATAAGAAACATACAGCGACGACATGTCGCGGCTGTAGTTGTCAAAGCTGAAAGATTTCTGTGAGCGCGAATATTTCCCTCTAAAATTTTTGCCAAAAAATTAATAATAAAATTTTGGAAGCTACAGCGGCGACATGTCGTTGCTGTTTACATTGTAGCTGAAAATATTTCATCGAGAGGGAAATCTCTGTCGAAAATATTTTCCTTTAAAAAAATTAATACATCTACAGCCGCGACATGTCGTAGCTGTAGGTCTATGATTAAAATTTTCCCACCGAAATGGCTTGAAACAGAATGACGTCGTTTTTTTGGAAGCTATAGCGGCAACATTTTTCCTCTACAGCCGCGACATGTCGTACCTGTAGGTCCATTATTAAAATTTTCCCACCGAAATGGCTTGAAACGGAATGATGTCGTTTTTATGTCAACAGCCGCGACATTGTGCCTCTACAGCGGCGACTTGTGTCGCTGCTAATTTTCTTCTCTTTATAACAGCTTTTCTTCCGAGCCCTAGCCATCCGTGCGTTCGACCTTTCGCCTGCGTCGTCGTTCTCCACCGCGTATACATTTTCTTCTTCAATTTCTTCGATTTTTTTGTTGTTGTGTGCAATTAAATATAAAAAAGTATTATGATTTTATTTAGCTTCAACTTTTTGTCACAAATTTCGTAGAAAAGCAGCAAAATCGCCGCCTCTGCACCACCTCAGTTTTCGCAGAACACCGGTGGTCCACCGCCTCTGCACTGCCGCTCTTCAACTCGCTGTCTCTGCACTATTGCGGTTCGTATGAGTTTTACATTCAGAGTTTTACTATGAGTTAAGATATTAGATTTGGGGTTTGTCATGGTGTGAACCGACCTTTCCAGTGTGAATTTGCATAGCGGCCTTCAGATTCAAGTTTTGTACAAACTGGGTGAAGCTCAAACATGAACTACGTGTGTTCTTTCCACAGCTCGGATCCAATGGTTCACACAAAGAAACCCCATTCTCATCTGGATATTAGCCTGATTGATGGTACCTGAATAATTAATTTTTTCTTGTTGTAGCCTTGCCATGTCAGCTAGAAGATTTTTATTTTGTTCTTATTATACTTGAAGATGATATAAGTGCAATAAATGGGCCTGCAAATTAATCATTAGTGTATGGTTGGATTCTGAAAGATCTGGTACCTCTGTTCTAAATATTTTGTATCAAACTCATGTTTCAGCTGGCACATGTTAATTATGGATGATACTTTCTGTGTGCAAGCTGAAGATGGGGCAACTAGAGTGAAAAGTAAATTTTTTTACTTTTAGGTTTGTGTAAAAGCTGTTTTTAGGAATCAAAAATGGAGGAAAAAATAGACTCTGTAATGAGAGAGTCATGTATCTGTTATTTTGTTTTCACAATCTTACAATTACTTGGTCATATATGACTTATACAGATATGAAGAAATCAGTTAAGATCTGTCTAACTACCAACTGATCTAACTAACTACTAGTAATTACAGACGCATGAGTAGATATGTATATTCCTAAAGTTTGTAGTTATATCTGGGATTTGGATGATGATGCTCTCTCAGAGAAGAATATAGTGGACGGGGTTGACTCGGGTGCTGTGAACTTAAATGTTGAGCTCCAAGATTTGGATAACTTAACATTTAGGCGTATTGGTGTCAATAGTGATGAGGTTCATGTTATTGAGCTTGATAGAAGTGAAGCTATCGACCCTACAGATGACATGAGTGATTTCATAGTTGATGATGTTGTCAATGATGAAGAACTTTCAGATAGTGCTGGTGAAGAACATGTTATTAGTGATAGTGATAGTGATAGTATTTATAGTTCAGATTAGTTTGTAATGACATTATTGTTCTACTTTTTAATATAATTAAATTATTAAATATTGACGTATAAAATACTATCAATTACCATTATCTTTAGTCATGGCTGACACAATAACGAGATATCATGGCGGAGATGGAGGAGGATCTGATCCTTCTTGCCAGCCTAGCAGATTGCCAGCATCTTGTGAGTCATGTAAAAACATCCTAGATATTGTATATTAAATAAATAAATGGATTATTTTTGTCATACTAATAATAATACTTTGTAAAATTTGTATAGTACCAGATTCAAGGCCTCGAGCTAAGCGTCAGAAGTCTGCAAGTCTAAATATGCGGCGAGACTTTGAGAAAAATGGTCGGAGAAAATTTAAGCTTGATTTTGCTCAAACTGATGGCGCATATCAGCCTGTTGGTGATTCAGCGGTCACGTTCACAAGATTCATCGGGAATGAAATTGAAAAGTTAGTTCCTTTTAATCATCCATCATGGCTTGCTGCTCCAAAACAAGATAGGGATAAAATACTCCCTTCGGCTGAGGTAATGATTATAAGCTTTTAATTTTAAATACCACAAAATATCTTTAATTAATTTTTTATGTTCTTGTATTAATTTGTACAGTGTTGGTTTGATTTTGACGAGTGGAAGCAAGATCCAATTTGGCCTTATGTCAGTGCTGGTTTGGAAAGGTTGTTGGCCGACCGATACATACAGGAATAGGAAGTGTAAGTTGAAGCAGTTTCACAACAAAAATCCAACCAAAAGGCCCCCTACAATCAATAAGACCAATTGGAAAAGATTGATAGAGTACTGGAATGATCCTCAAGTTAAGGTAATATGTATTTATAAATTAAATATTTGGATTATATAAATATTTTATATTAAATAAAGTGATATTTATGTAGGCTAAGGCTGAAGTGAATAAAGCTAATAGGGCTAAGCAACTAAATCTCAGCCTTCATGGTTCTACTTCAATAATATTGTATCGTCATAAGAAGGTATATGAAAATTATAATTATAAATTTTAATAAGAGTATTATGAATATACTAATGTATTTTTATTAAATATTACAGGCTGACCCTCAGACTAAAAAAGCCTTAAGTGAAGTGGAGACTTATAAGGACATGCACCAAAAAGATGGAAAATGGGTTACTCCTTTAGGAGAGGAAAAATATGTTAGTATAATGACGGTAATTAATACATTTTCATATCTTATCAATCTTTATTGCAATTTATCTAACTTAAATTTTCCCTTATCTGCAGAATGAGATGTTAAAGTTTCGTGAAGAGTATCTCTCTCAGAGTCAGATAGGGAGCACTGATTGTAGCTCTTCGGACCCATCAAGTGCTGAAATGACTCCTGTAGCTCTGGATGAGATGAAGGTAGTCGAGGAAGTACTTGGTACTCATCGAGGCCATAGGATTGGCATTGGCCGAAAACCAAAAGGGTCGGCAACTAGCTCTTCTGTTACAAGCTTTCCATTGCAGCCACCACCATCGCCACCATCTGATCCTCGAATTGAAGAGTTGATGTCTACGATCCAGAGATAAAATGAAGTTATTTCCCAGCATGAAGCTACCATTAAAAGAATGGAAGAGTTTATGTCTTTAAATAGCCAGAAGGAGCCCTATGAATATAGCTCAAACTCGAGGGCTGATGTCTGATTTACATGTCTTTAATTTCAGATAATATTGTTATCTGTCTTTTATTAAACTCTTATAATTGTTTGTATTATTAAACTTTTATAACTATCGTATATTTATATTTATTAGTATAATAGATTCGCTTATTAGTAAAATAATATTGTATGTTATTTTAAGTCATGGTCGCACAAGAAAATTTTATAATTCTAAAAATTCTAGCAATTATAGATAGATATAAATGGTTGAGATATGTGAAAATTCGACGTTGTACACACCTACAGCCGCGACATGTCGCGGCTGTATTTCTATTATTTTTTAAAAAATAAAACAAAATTCAAACTTGTTGTGGCTGTAGACGCTTTCAGCGACGACATGTCGTCGCTGTAGGTGTATCCAACCACGACAAGTCGTGCCTGTATTTCTATTATTTTCCAAAAAATAAAACAATATTCAAACATGTCGTGGCTGTAGACGTTTTTAGCCATGACAATGTCGTCGCTGTAGATCGGTCTACAGTGACGACATAGAGTCGTGGCTAAAAGGTCTTTCAGCCACGAGTTTTCAGCGACGATTTTATAGCGACGACATGTCGCGGCTATACATGTACAACCACGACTTTTTCGCTTTTAGCGGCGACATTTTGTCGCCGCTGAAGACCCTTTTTGTCGTAGTGACCATGAACGTGGCCAATATAGCGCAATATCATGAAACACCTTCACGAATATTGTGTGGCGAACTGAAGCTCAGTAAGATGATGACATTGACAAACTAAATGTTCTCAAGGAGCTAAATTTAATTAAATTAATACGAGGAGAATATATGCCTGAATATTCGATTAGCTCTGATCTTAGACCTTTAGCCCTTCATTACCGTTTTTCATGCAATTGTTTTGAAGTTTGCATAAACAATTTTGATTCTTGGTGTTGATTGAGTTATAGGGTATGTTAGAAGCTACCTAGGAAAATTTGGTGTCCGGGGTGTAATCCCTTGATGCTGATGTATTAATTTAGCAATTGTAGGGATGACAATCAGACGAGTTTTACCCGAAACTCGATGGAATTTATTTATTGGATGTGTAAATGGATATGGATTCGGGCATGGAAGAAGGAGAGAAATATTCACCGGGTTTGGATTTGGATATGGATATGGGTAATGGATCCTTAAATCCGTACCCGTACCCGCATCCATTTATTCAAGATAAAATTATATTTTTACCTTTATTTATGTAACCTTAAGTATATTTTCTATCGTTAAAAGTGAATATATAATTAAATTTTACAATCTAAGTATATAATTCTAATATTAAATGATTTTTACTTCATAATTAATAGGTTTTATCCGATAGATATGTAAACGGATATAGATATGGATATGGATGAGGAAAAAAATATCCGTCGGGTTTAGATATGGATATGGGTATGGATTTTCTTATCAGGTTTGGTTAATAGATAAGGGGGTACCCGATCCGTTGACATCTCTAAGCAATCGGTTGATGCAGTTTTGATTTTGTCCAAACATATGATCAGTAGTCATTTCTATCCATTTCTAAAAGGTTAGGAAGTGGTATGTGATGCTATAATTCATGTGGCAAAATCTAATATATATTAATAAAATATCTCTACTTATCAAAAATAATGGAGAAAACATAGGATGTGTAACCTTTATCTTTCCATAATATAAGTTTTTTGTTTTTTTTCCTTTTAACACCAAAATTTACTTTAACACATAGAAAACCGTACTTATGAATTCATGGACATACAAAACTATACTTAGACGTATAATAGCCATTCGATTTGGTTGAATTGGTCGAACAAGTAAGGTTATGTTTTGTGCATCTTCTTTTTACTCCTCTAGTTTAATGTAATGTGATATGAATGGATCTAAGTAGTAATATATTTTAATAATAATTATTAATAATTAATGATAATTTTTTTATTGAATAATCATAAATATCGGTAATAATAATGATGATAGTATTAAGATAATGCTAAGCATAATTATAAACAAGTAGCTAATAAATATTATTAGTCACTAATAATAATAATAATTAGTAATTGTTGTTATTATTAAGATGTGCTACTACTACTAAAAAAATTAAATTAATAGCAATAAATATGAATAATTATTTACCAGTAACTAAGCTTGATAAAAATTATATTCACATGAATAATATTAATAAACCTTGGCAATAAATAATTAATAAAAATTAGTTATACTTGATGATAATATGTTATAATTAATATCAATAATTAATAATAATAATAATAATAATAATAATAATAATAAATTATATATATGAATAGTTATTCTTAAAATAGTTAACAATGATACACATTATATTGATAATAAAATGTTAATCATTAATATAAATAAATAAATTAATTATAATTATAATGAATAAATGATAATAATATTTTACTATCAAATATAATTAATTTTATAACATTTTATTAATACGATTACAACAATTCTATTAGAATAATAATTAGTAATAAATAATAATTAAATAATAATAATAATAAATGGGAATAATGAAATAAGCATATTCATAATAGTATTGTTAATCATTATTTTAAATAGTTTAATAATCATAATAATCAGTCATAATGAAAACTAATATTTTATTATTTTAAAGATAATACTAACTAGAATAATAATTAGTAATGATTTTTATTACTATTTATAAATAATTAGCTTTAATAATAATAATTGTAATATTAATAATAAACAATGATAAAAATCATAATATTAAGAAAATATTAATCATAGTGTGGATGGTGGACCATAGTCAATTTTGGATTGTGGGAAAGGGGGAACAAAATAATAGAGCCGCCGGACTGTGGCCAGTCTAAGGGCACATTGTAAAGTGAGTAACGTGGAACTTAAGAAAACAAAAGGGAAATTAGAAGTGGGAGTGTCACTAAGTCACTATAGTAAAAGTAACCCATGGGAACGAACAATGGAGCAATTTCAACCTTATTTTAGCCTTATATAACTAAATAAATTAAACGAGTTTAAAAATTTATAAGCTGACTATATTTATTTATAACCCTAATCATAGGTGATATGAAATAACTGTGATTCTTTAAAAATGTCTACATTCCTACTCTAAATTTATAGTCTAATTATATTATCCAACTATTTTCTTTCTTATTTTTATAATTTTATTAATTTATCTTAATTTTAATTATCTATTTTATATCTCACTACCTTAAATTTACATCACTCAATTATATTTATCAATCATATTTCCAATCATTTATACTTTATAATATCGAACCTTTAAGTTATATTAATCTATAAATATTAATTAAAAATTGTATATAATCATTTTTTAAAATTTACAATTAATTTAATTAATAACAACTATTTTTAATATATATATATATATATATATATAGAATCATATACAAACTCTAACATATATTACAAATGTAGGAACTAATTATATCTATTAGATTACATATTAATGATCTAGATCTACTTTCTCCTTTTTTTATCTAAAATAATCTAATGGATATAATTAGTTCCTACGTTTGTATTTTAGGTTAGAGTTTGTACATGATCATAACCCTATATATATATATATATATACACCTCATATTCGCTTTAATAGTGAAAAATAGTCTAAAAAGTGTACTTAATGTGCCTCAATTTTCACATTTTGGACAACTCAATTTTTTTAGGTAATCTCAAATTTAAAGTATTTTTTATACAAATTTAAAAAAATGAAACTATCTCAAATTTAAAATTATGAGTCTTTTTTCTTTATATTATAGATGCTCTAATTATGTGAACGCGTGATTAAGGGGTATGAAAGGTGTTTTCACGACGGGCAAATGGCTGCTCACGCGAGTGGGTTGGGTAGAAGGGGGTTAACCCATTGTCTTTGTGACACTAGGCCCCACATTGGCGTAGGTCGTTAATGGAGCACTCATGAGATTATTGATTGAGCCTATAAATTAATGTGAGCATTTTTCAACCTATTTTGTCTTTACTCACTTGTATCAACTTGTTTTGCTAGACTTTCAGCAGAACACCCATCTAAAATAAAACAAATTTAAATGTAAAAATTTTGAAATGATAAGTTTGGTAAACAAAAAGTATACCTTATTAACATAAATAGTTCTATCAACTATTTAAAATGGAAGTCATCCATCACATGATTGTAGGCGCTACTAATAATTTACTAGCTTAGATTGAACCCTTAGGGATGGACTTCTTCTAGCTAAAGGTTTAGGAATTAGGCACACCATTGAATTAGGCTCTACTAAAACATTGTTAGGCATAAAGTTGAAGTTAACTTTAAAAATTGCCTTTAATTTAATAAAACATATATACTCAACCTTTTTGGAAAAAGACTATTCAAAATGAACTGAATATGTGATTTACTCTTTAATTTATTTGTTTGACAATTTTCGTCATTAAATTTTATTTAGATTACTTGAACACTACTTTTTTTTTCTTTTTTCTTTTTTAAATAAAGTTAGTTGATTTTTTTTTTAACTTTCAACGCTTTTAATTCGTACTAGATTAACATTGTTGGGGTAAGTGTGTGATAATATGTAACATTTTTTTTTGTTAAACCTTAGAATTCTCTTTCATTGTTACATAATTTATTTTATCACCTTTTTAAATTAATGGTAGAAAGTAAGGGTAATGCTAGGAACAATCACTTGCAACTATTTTTTACCCATTTTTGATAAAGATAGTGTTTCAAATGTGCAAAAATTATTTTATAAGCTAATTTTTGGCTACTTTAATTATGTCAATAAGTTTCTAAACCAAAAAATTCCGTTCAACAACAAATTTATTACTTTAAAAATTATTTTTTTTATAAAAAAATATTGCTTTTAAGTTTTCAATTTTCAAGTAACTTTTCATCTAAGCTTTAAGCAGGTGTTAATGGATGCTCTAACTTTCGGCTTGTCTTGGAAGAAGCTACTTCGCCGCTACCTGCAAGTCTTGGACCGTCGACACTGGCCTGACAATAACATGATCATTGGATTGGAATAAATAAAATTATAAAAAGTCGGACTTACCTCCAACAACAGCAGGAGTTGCCCCTGGTGGTGACGCTGGAGGCGGTGCTGCTGCCTGGAGAAACGGATAGATCTCATACCTTACAAGACAGCTCGGAAACAAAACCCTAGCACCTTGACTGTTATCGGTAAAAGTCGGAAAAGTCTGGACACACTCCTCCAAACACTGATTACAATCTTTGGTCGACAAATCCTGCGTACACTGCCCCATCGTATAAATCGTCTGTGAACTCGTAAACTTCGCCTCCTCGGTCGCAAATTTAATCGCCGCCATCGCCGCCGCCGACGTCAGCTTATCTAACGTACTGTTCAGAACTTGATGGAACCCGGTAACATTATTGGTGATGCTATCGGAGTTGTACAGTTTCAATGAGTGAGAATCGTCCATTTTTCCATAGAAGGATACATTAGAGTATCTCATGAGACATTCGTCATACCAAATCACGGCTCCTTCCCCTGTCGGGCATTTTTGGGGAAAGGCCTTGGCAGCTGTTTGTACGCATTCGTTGCAGGTCGTGGTGGTCTCGTTTCCTCGACAGAGGAAGAGACCGTAGACGGTGGAGGTAGAATTAGCTCCGCCAGCGGAGGTGTAATAAAATCCGTTTTTGTGGGTGCCGTTGGAGGAGAGGGACGACAGGAGGCTGTTGAGGTTTGATTTGTAGAGGCTGTTGATGGGAGTTTTTTCTGGGCAGTAGGTGCCGACGAACGTAGGGGTGGCGGATATGGGCGTGGAGGCGAGTATGTTGAGGAGAAAGATAGGGAGGAGGAAGATTGATATTGAATTGGGCATGCTTGTGATTATTGGAATGTTGATCGAACGGTGCTTGATAAAATTTGAAGCCGGATATAAGTAAGTCGGTCCAGCCGCCCAATTTTGTGAGAAATTAGGTGCCGATAGTTTTCTGGTTTCAATTTTATTCCACCACCAGTCAACACTCAACAGAGACAAGAGACTAATCTCATAGGAACACTGTGAGTCTGTGAATGACAGCAACAGATGCGTTCAAAGATCAAAGATGTTGAAACCAATTAAAATAGAAGGAAGAAAAAAAAAGGAAGAAGAAATATCAAAGAAGGGAATAAAAAGCAGACAGGGATCGGAGGTTGAACAAGTCCACTGATCAAATAGAGGACCATAGTTATCTGTTGGTGATGGGTGTCGTGAGTGGGAGTTTGGGATTGACTTGGTATGTGGAGTCGGGAGAAAATCGGAGCGTGTCGTTACAATAGTATTGTGTGAAATTTACTGCAGGTCGAGCACCGTGAATGTGAAATTTTAGGACGAAGGAGATTTCAACAGGGAAAATCATCGTGCTACTTTCGCGCGTACGGATGGCAACCGGTGTCGGACCCGATCTAGACCCGCTAGATCCGTCTTATTATTAGTAGGTCTGGATCGGATCTAAATCTACATATATTTTAAAGGGTCTGAGTATGGGTCCAGTTCTAGACTCAGACTCGACCTGACAGACCCGTTTAATATACATATATGTGTGTGTGTATATATATGTATATATATATATATAAATACATACTAATATTATGTTTGTCATTATTGTCTTAATCTTATATAAGCTCCTTATTCATTTTTTTAAATTTTATTTTTGTATACTTACTTTATAAACAATATGTATAACATTGTATTCTAAAAGCTAGAGATATAAACGGGGTGAATTTTACCCGAAACCCGACGGATTTTGTCCAACGGATATGGATAAACGAATATGGATACAGATGTGGATGATGGAAAAAAATACCCATCGGATTCGAGTACGGATACGGGTATGAGATATCCATACCCGTACCCGTAACCATATCCGTATCCATATTCGTATCCGTTTATCCTATATATAATTACCTTTTTATCCTTAATTTTAAAATAAGTATAGTATAAATTAAAGTTAAAATTATCATTTAGCTGAACTCTAAATGAGTTTATTTGTCGGGTGATGGATTTATCAATCGGATAATATCCATTAATAGGTAAACGGATAATCCATCAAATAATGGATATCCAACGGATGCAAATATGGATATATTAGCAGATATAGATTCGGGTACGGGTACGGATTCAGGTACAAATTTTTTTATCGGATACGGATATGGGTATACTCACCCCGAATCCGCCTCATTTACATCCCTACTAAAAGCATTAAAACACAATTTGAAAAGTTAGTATAACTATTTTAATATATTTATTTTTTTACTTAGATGATTTTTTTAACAAAAAAAATACATATTAAATTATATAAAACATAAATGTATTTGTATTAGCATAGATTATTAAATATTTGAAAAAAAATAACCGACCCGTTTAGGACTCGTTTACCCGCTAGACCCGATGAATCTGGATCTGGGTCTAAACTTTTAAGACTCAATGAATCTGAGTCGGGTCTGGATTTAGATAATATAAACGGATCTGAGTCTAAATATAATTACATCCCGATCCAGACCTGATCCATTGTCATTCCTACTTCTGCGTTGCAGTCACATGTTGGAGCTGAGGCGATGCAAGTTAGTTGGTGGGTCCATGTTGTCGTTGTCGTCGTAGTACTAGAATTTAGTAGCACCGAGGCAGTCTATTGCTCTATTTTCCAATGCGACTGGGAGCAGATGGATGATGTGGTCTCTGCATTTTCATTCAGCTCTAATTTGTTGACAGAGTCAACTAGCTGCACTACTGAAACCATAGTTTTAAAAATCGGACCGGTCATCGAACCGGTCTCATAACTGGTTCACTGGTTTAGTGGTCGAACCAGTGTTTTGGACTGGTCGAACCAGTGGTACATTTTAAGTCAAAAAATATGAAATATATATAAAAATTAAACTCTACATAAATTTGACCGGCTCTCGACCGATTTTTTGACCGGTTCACCGGTTTTCACTAGTTCGACCGATTTTTTTATCGGTTTTCATTGGTTTCGAGATCTTAAAAACCGGCACATGAAATTTAACAGGTGACCCGACCGGTTCACTGGTTCATTGGTCGGACCTGCCGGTCCGGTCCGGTTTTTAATATTAGGACTGAAACGCTAGGATTTGTGAGGTCTGAGATCCAGCACGAATGTTAGTCCCCACCTATTAATTCCTTGAGCCGCAGGTAAAGCCGTTAAAAGTTAACCGATCCAATTCGATTCGATCCAAATAACACTCGATCTAATAAAATTTAAATAGTTTAATAATTCTCCGACCTAATGCTAACCCATAATCCGATAGCGACTCAATCCAACATTGATCCGACTCACCTTTAATCCAACCCGACGTTGACCTAACCCAACATCAATCGGACATGACGTTGACCCGATCTGATATTGACCCAATCAGACATTAAAATCTATAATAATAATAATAATAATAATAATAATAATAATAATAATAATAATAATAATAATAAATTACACATATTTTATTATTCATTTAAAGTTTTTAAAAATATAGTGTTTTATAAATTGTACTTATTTTTCATACTTTTACCATGGACATTCTATATAATATTATTTAGAATAAAAAAATCTCATAGCTCCAACTTTTGATGCATATTTTTAAAACAACAAATATTATATTAATTTACACAGATTATAAGTTTATAACAAACATAAAATCAAACTTAGACTCTAACAATATAATTATAGTGGTTTCTGGTTACTTAATTAAATTGTTACCAACTAAAAATTACTAACTCTTAACACCATCTTACTATAAATCCGGTTTATTTTATAACATATTGTATACTCAATTGATTAAAAACTATTAAGGAATTACCCAATTTAATATAATTAGGGTTTTTGAGCGCGAATAACAAATCCGATCAAATCTTAAATATTTAAATTAATGGTTCGAAATTGAAATTAAACATATTCTAAAATATATTGTATACTCAAATGATTAAAAAATATTAAGGAATTACCTAATTTAACATAATTAAGGTTTTTGAGCTTGAACTGCAAATCCAGTAAAATCTTATTCAAATATTTAAATTGACGGTTTAAAATTGAAATTAGACATATTCTAAAACATATTGTATACTCTATTGATTAAAAAATATTAAGGAATTACCCAATTTAATATAATTAGGATTTTTGAGCCCGAACTGCAAATTCAGTCAAATTTTATTCAAATATTTAAATTGATGGTTTAAAATTGAAATTAAACATATTCTAAAACATATTGTATACTCAATTTATTAAAAAAATAATTAAGGGGTTATCCAATTTAACATAATTAGGATTTTGAGCCCTAATTACAAATATTGTCAAATCTTATTCAAATATTTAAATTAACGGTTCAAAATTGAAATTAGACATATTCTAAAACATACTGTATACTTAATTGGTTAAAAACTATTAAGAAATTTTCCAATTTAACATAATTAGGGTTTTCGAGCCCAAACTATAAATTTAGTCAAATCTTATTCAAATATTTAAATTGGCGGTTCAAAATTGAAATTAGACATATTCTAAAACATATTGTATAATCAATTTAATAAAATAACTCAATTATATAATCCAATTTAAATTTGCAAGAGTTTTAATCTAACAACCCAATTCTGATATATTTCATACTATTTTCCCAATTTAACAATACCAACATGAAATTAAGTACATTTCATAGTATATTTCATAATCAATTTATCCAAAATAGCTTAATCAAACGAATCTGATAAATTCGAATATAACCGGGTAAAAAATCTGTATTATTTACTTGTAATAATAAAGCACATATAATATTTTTATTTCATTTATCTATACTAGTAATCTTATGATTGTCTCTAATATTTACAATGTAATAAATGATAATTATACAATGTATAGTCATATTTATGATCACATTTATTTTATAAATTTATCTTTTTTTAAGTAACCAAATATTTAAGGTACTCAAATAAATATAATATATGATAAATATATAATATTTTTACTTGTAAAATTTATAAATATTTTAAGTAATCAAATATAATATTGTAAAAAACTTATCAATATCTTTATTATTTACTTGTAAAAATAAAGTACATATAATATTCTTATTTTTTTATTTGTACTAGTAATCTTATGATTGTCTCTAATTTTTACAATGTAATAAATGATAATTATACATTGTATAATCGTGTTATGATCACCTTTATTTTATAAAATTATCTTTTTTAAGTAATTAAATATTTTAAGTAATCAAATAAATCAAAATAAATGATAAATATCTTTGTTAGATTCAGTCATGCAATGCTTTTTATTATTAAAATTTATAAATATCTTTACTATTTACTTGTGAAAATAAAGCGCATCTAATATTCTTAATTCATTTATCTACAATAATAATCTTATGATTGTCTCTAATATTTACAATATAATAAATGATAATTACCAGGTTAATAGATAGGGGGTTTTCTTATCAGGTTTGGTTAATAGATAGGGGGTACCCGATCCGTTGACATCTCTAAGCAATCGGTTGATGCAGTTTTTATTTTGTCCAAACATATGATCAGCAGTCATTTCTATCCATTTCTAAAAGGTTAGGAAGTGGTATGTGATGCTATAATTCATGTGGCAAAATCTAATATATATTAATAAAAGATCTCTACTTATCAAAAATAATGGAGAAAACATAGGATGTGTAACCTTTATCTTTCCATAATATAAGTTTTTTGGTTTTTTCCTTTTAACACCAACATTTACTTTAACACATAGAAAACCGTACTTATGAATTCATGGACATACAAAACTATACTTAGACGTATAATAGCCATTCGATTTGGTTGAATTGGTGGAACGAGTAAGGTTACGTTTTTTGCGTATTCTTTTTACTCCTCTAGTTTAATGTAATGTGATATGAATGGATCTAAGTAGTAATAGATTTTAATAATAATTATTAATAATTAATGATAATTTTTTTATTGAATAATCATAAATATCGGTAATAATAATGATGATAGTATTAAGATAATGCTAAGCATAATTATAAACAAGTAGCTAATAAATATTATTAGTCACTAATAATAATAATAATAATAATTAGTAATTGTTGTTATTATTAAGATGTGCTACTACTACTAAAAAAATTAAATTAATAGCAATAAATATGAATAATTATTTACTAGTAACTAAGCTTGATAAAAATTATATTCACATGAATAATATTAATAAACCTTGGAAATAAATAATTAATAAAAATTAGTTATACTTGATGATAATATGTTATAATTAATATCAATAATTAATAATAATAATAATAATAATAATAATAAATTATATATATGAATAGTTATTCTTAAAATAGTTAACAATGATACACGTTATATTGATAATAAAATGTTAATCATTAATATAAATAAATAAAATTAATTATAATTATAATGAATAAATGATAATAATATTTTACTATCAAATATAATTAATTTTATAACGTTTTATTAATACGATTACAACAATTCTATTAGAATAATAATTAGTAATAACTAATAATTAAATAATAATAATAATAAAAAATGGGAATAATGAAATGATAATTACCTAGACTCGAATTTGACTCAACCCATCAAAACTCGACCCTACCCGACCCATAAAGTTAACTCGTAACTATCAAATCCAACCCATCAAATTACATGAAATGACAAGACCTATTAAGTTAACCTGAAACAACTCGAACCCAACGGAACCAACCCATCATATTACACGAAATGACCTGAACAAGCTGAAGCCACGTAGTTATGTGAACTAAAAAATGACCTGAAACCAACCCGACCCTACTAGTCAAGTTAACCCAAAATGACCCGAACCTGAATTAGCTTAACCTGAATCCGAACCCGACCCAAAAAATTAACCCGGAACCAAAATGACCCGACTCAAATAAAACAACGACCCGAACCTGAAACGACCCAACTCGACCCACAACCGACCCACAAAATTTAAATGACTCGAAGTGACCTGACCCGATCATAACCCGACCTGCTATGACCCGACTGGAACCTGACCACTTAACCCGTTTGCCACTTCTAGCCACAGGGCTTATAAGGCGTACCTTCCTTGTTCCTTCACTTGTCGCTTTCATTAGTTGGGACATAAAAAACAAATTGCAATTTGGTCCCGCCGTTGGAAGCTTCGTGTCTTTACTCTTTAGTCAGAGTAATGCAATCCCTTCAATTAGCCATTTGATGATACTACAGTAAAAGTTGACCCAACCGATTTAATTTGATCAAATTTTTATAAAATTAGACTAATATAATTTAAGAAATTTATTAATTAGAATATAAGTAATTAGATCTAAGTCAAACTTGTGATTAAATATTAACTCAATCTATCATTAATTTAATTAACTATCAATTTGACTCAAAAATATTAAATTGAATATTAATTATTTACGATAATAATAAAAACATATACAAGTATTATCATTTAGTTAAAGCTTTTAAAAATATATTATCTTATAAAATTTACTCTTTTATTTTTATTTTTATTTTTATTATAGACATACTTATCTGTCAATGATATTCTAATTTTACCCTTTTCTTTCTTATAAAAACATACCATTAAAAATGCATAATAATAAACAAGTAGCAATTAGTAATATATTTTTAATCATGTACTTATATGGTGTCAAACTTCATGTTTGTTTACAAGGTTAATGAGTTAGATTAATTTTAGTGGTTAATATCTAGTTTGACTTAAACCCAAAGTGATCCGATCTAAACTTAGCTCGGCCCAAATTCAACCTGATCCATCAACACCTGAAAAGATCAGATCTGTTTAGTTAACCCAAACCTTTTATGTTAAACTAATCTAAACCTGAAATCACTCGAATACGAATTAGCTCAGTTCAAACACAACCCAACCCATTATGCTAATTACAACCTAAATTAGTTCAACCCGAACTCAACCTAATCTAACACATTAATTCTATATAACCTGGATATGCAATGACCTAAATCCAATGTGAAAATAAAATGACACGAAATAACCTAAACCAAAATAACCTAACTCAACCAACAACTAACCCGTAAAGGGAAATGATTGGCCACAACCTAGCCCGACCTACTACAATTTGAACCAAACATAACCCTTCCAACCTAATTGACACCTTTAGTACGATGTACCATCGATGTTAACATCATGAGGGAGAAAAATACGGGGAAATGACTAGATGAGTTTGACATGCTTAAAATTTTATAGAAATGTTTAAAAGTGATTCTTGACTCTTTGTTTCTAGTTTCTAGTAATAATAATCCAATATGCATTTAACAATATTTTTGTGGTCCGTTTGGAAACTTTATCAAAGATGAATTCTAAAAAAAAATTCAATAGGTAAAGTGTGCGCCCACGCGTGTGCATGTATATGTATTTACTTTATAAAATTATTATTATTATTATTATTATTATTATTATTATTATTATTATTATTATTATTATTATTATTATTATTTTATAAATAAATTATTGTATATTTTACGTATATATTAACCTTTGACTATGGTTCATATTAAAATTAGACATAAAGTTTAATCATAAAGATTATTAAATATATGTCTCAAATTAGTACATTAATCTAATTATCCCTTTTACTATTCTTTTATGGTAGACATAGTTGTAAGATGTATATGGGTGTATGGGGGGGGGGTGTGTACGTATGTATGTATATATAAGAATAAGGAAGAATAAATACATTAATTTAAATGTATATAAATGTGGTTATTTGGTTAAGCCCATTATCAAATTTTATAACCACATTCCTATTCAAAATTAGAAGTGAGATTTTTCAGTTTTATGGTTTTACACTTCTTCTTTCCTCTTCTACTCTTCCTCTCTAACATACAGTAAAGATTGATTCGCTTCTTAAAATTGAGCATAATTTAATAAAATTATAAAAGGTCACTATTATTGATCCTGCAAAAGAGACACACACCATGGAGTCTAGGATTGAGAGAATAGAACCTCAAACACTATAAGAAAATTATTTTATTGCAACAACATTTTTACAACGACAATACTTTGTTGTTGCAAAAAATTGCTTGCAAAGAGTTGTTACCAAAATAATTCATTTATATGATGATTATTAGAAAATTTTTTGCAATAATATTTGTCATTGCAATATATGTGATGGTTTATTTGAAACAACATTTATATGTTGCAATATACAAAATATTTTTGCAACAACTCTTTTTTTGTTGCAAAATGTTGATTGAATTTATTACAACAACTATACTTGTTGTAAATATTTATATTATTTTTATGTAATGACATTTATATGTTTTATAAATGTTTTACAATGAAATTTGTCATTATAATGTATTTGATGGTTTATTTACAATGACATTTATATGTTAAAATATAAAAAACGTTTTTGCAACAACTATACTTGCTGCAAATATTCAGATTATTTTAATGTAATGACAAGTTGTTGCAAATAATAAAAATTATCAACAATTTTATTGCAACATCTATACTTTATAGCTAGTGCCTTCTCCATATTCTAATCTTTCCTCCATTGTGTTAGCCCCATATAATTACATCAATTGGACACGCCAATTTGTCTCGGCATCTATCAACACAATCAACGCCCTAATTGCCAAGCAGAATTTCGGTAAGTTTTCATTCAATTTGATAATTTTTTCTTAATATATATGTTAAGAATCATTTTTATATATTTTGGTTATATTGATAGTAACACCCCAAAATTTACACATTTTAAAAAAAAGAAATACTCATATATTAAAACCGTAAATTCTGGGGATGTTACTGCCACACTTAGTACCAGACTAGTTTACTTATACCGTTCCGGTACCAAGTACTAAGGCTAAGAAAACATTATCAGTAATACCATACAAATTCAAATTTATAAAAACAGAAATCAGAGTACGCGTAAGTCTTACATAATTCGAAATACCGGCTATTGTTTCTCCTGATAATAACTAAACAACCTTAGTAAAATTGTTTCGACAATTCAAACATAATAAAAGATAACATGAATCATAAATTTAAAAAGGACAATAACCACGTCACTCTAAAGATTGATCCAGCCTAGCTATCACTCTGCCCCTCCTGATGTCCCGTAGACATCGATAGCATCAAAGTAGGTATCTCCTACCTGCAACAAATTGGATGGCCCTTCTGCTCGTGGGAATGAGCAACACCCATAAAACGGGTGATCAGTACGCTACGTACTGAGTAAGGTAACCGAATACTAAGGCCGGTTTATAACACATTAATTCATGAAGGATAATGATCACATACAATTACAACCCACACATATGATACTTAGAAGCATAAAGTGAAATCACTTATAATCAATAGGTCCATACGTAAGGCCCAAAAAGGTCCGAATTAATCATTTAATCTTTCTTTTATCAAATGTAGATACACACCATGTTCTTTATCAATCCATGCGAGTACAGGAACACCCCACTATTGTAACCGGTGGGCCGATCGTACATAAGGTAAAAACCCTTATCACTATTCCTAACCGGTGGATCGGCTTGGTTCCTGTCCGCATAAGATCCATACAAAAACAGGAACACCCCACTATTATAACTGGTGGGCCGGACACACATAGGGTAAAACCCTAACCACTATTCCTAACTGGTAGATCGGCTTGGCTCCTGCTCGCATGGTGTTCCACTGTAAGTAATTAGTATCTTTTAATAGCATTAACGATCTGGTTTGTCTTTATTGAGCTCAAGATCCCCCACTATTATAACCGGTGGGTCAGATACACATAGGACCTCATGTCCTAACCACTATTATTACCGGTGGATCGGTCACACATAGGGTAAAACCCTAACCACTATTCCTAACCGGTGGATCGGTTGGTCCCGTCTCAATATCTTCCACTTTAAGATATTAGTGTCTTAAATATTTTATTCAAAAACATTTGACATTCACAAACATTTGCCCAGACATGAGTGACTAAATCCATGAAAACCCTAACTCCCATGCAACCCTACTCCATGCAAACCCTATCTCCACGTAAACCACATTTCCATGCAAATCTTAGTTCCCTTGCAAACCCTAACTACACATGACCCATGCTTCCATGCAAACCCTAACTCCCATGCAAACCCAATCTCCACGTACCACACTCCCATGTAAACCCTAACTCCACGTACCACACATGTGCAAACCCTAGCTTTACATATACCACCCTTCCATGCAAACCCCAATTCATATGCAAACCCTAGCTCCATGTAGACATGCTTCCATGTAACCCTAACACCACATTTCATGCAAAACCCTAGCATCATGTCATTTCATGCAAACCCTAAGTCCATGCCATTCCATGCCACAATTTATTCACACCAACATACTTCAACTCTACAATCATGCCACATGCGAAATAATTAATAATAACAAACATAAAATACATGGCATATCAAACACATAGTGCATACAAACACATAAATGGCCTTAGTAGACCCTTACCTAAAACGACACCGGTCTTGGTGCACGCTCCTATTCCACTTGAGGGATTTGATTGGGTTCACCTATTATATCAAAGCATACTAGAATTAGACTCTCTTATATAATTTTATTATCCTCTAACTTATTCCAAGATTTGGTTTTTAATTAAAATACTACTACTTAAAAATTAACTATAGAAACTATTACAATTAATTTATTATTTTCATTCGAAGAGGGTGGTGATCTAAGGGTTTCTATCCTTCACCCAAAATAGAAATGATAGTATAATAATGATGATGATGATAATAATAACAATAATAATAATAATAGTAATAAAAATAAATAATAATATTAATAAGGTTTAATACTATTAATGATACTTTTTTTATTAGTAGAATATTAAATATTAATAATATCAAAATTTTTAAAATTACAATTTGGATTTCTAACCACCCCACTTTAATAATACTAACATCATTCAAAATTGTAATAATGATATTAAAAATATATATATACTTATAATATAATTTAATAAAGATAATAATAATAATATAATTAAAATAATGTTAAAAATGTTAATAATACTAATGAAAAGTAAAAGTGCGAGACCTAATTAAAATTTTAGGTCTCTTCCCCTCCTGAAATAATTACAATATCAATCCAATAATTACACTAATAATAATATTATTATTAATATTATTATTAATAACAACATTAAACATGTAAAATTTTAATTAAATAAGTAAAGGCTGAGATGAATAATATATCTTACTCAATAATACTCCCAGACCTGACAATAAAATTTAGAAAATAGAATACAGTCGATATCAATAATAATAATAATTATAATAATAATAATTAAAGTTGAATTAACACTAAAATTTAGGCTAAAAATAGAATAATTATCAATAATTCAAAAATAAGTGTTTAAAATATTTAGGGTTTCACCTTGAGTTGGAGGATGTAGGTGGAACCGGCGGTGGTTCCCAGAGGTGGCCAGAAAATGGGTCTAAGGGGGTTAAAAATTAGGAAAATAGGTGATGGAGAGGAAGAAAATTAAAATAATTATATGGGGCTGTAGAGGATAGTTAGTAGGAGTTAATAGTTGGTTTAATAGGTGTTAGAAGTGGCGGACGTGGTGGTGGACGGTGGTTCACTGTCTCGGGGTCAAGATTCTTGTCGGATCAACTAGTCAACTTTGGATGATTATAGAAACTTCCACACGATGAATCGAGGGATGAGGTTAGTTTATTTAACTAGATAGTATTGCAGAAAATAGATTGGTATCAAGAGGAGGTGTTGAAGTTGGTCAGAGGAGGAGAAAATGGCGTCTGATAGGGCGGTGGCGCACAGGCACAACTTAGGGTTTCTGGAAAATAAAATCCCGAAACCATGCAAATGAGGGGGTTTTTATAGTTGGGGAGATTATATTTGAATTAGGGAGGTTACTAAGGGCCTGTTTGGTTTGAAGAAAATTAAGTGGAAAGGAAAATATAGAGGAAAGAAAATGAAAGAAATTTATTTTCTTTCCTTTGTTTGATTGTTGGAAAATATTTTGTGGAAAATTGAATTCTTGAAAAATATTTTTAGTGTTTGGTATATAGAAAGAAAATTCTAAGAAAAGTTAAATATTGTTATTTAAATGTTATTATACATTTAATGTTATTAAAAATATTATATTGATATATAAAAAATTACATAAAATTTCAAAAAAAATTTATATAAACTCCATAAAATCAATACTAATTCCAAATTTTTTTATAGAACTATTATAAAATATTACATGAATAACTTATAATGATTTTCAAAAAAATCTGTATACAAATCCCATGAATATTTTTTCCCTCTATATCTATAATTATGTCTATTTTTCTAATGTTAGAATTATATGGAATAATCCATATTAAATAACTGAGACTCGTTAATAAATTGTTTTTGCATTGGACGTATATATATATATATATGGTCAGAGAAGATCATAGTTTTTGGAAAGAAATTTCTTAGAAAAGGTGATTATTATTATTATTATTATTACTATTTGAATACCCTTATATATGCAATAAAAATTCAAAATAAAATAAAAGATTACAATAGTCCATAAAAAAAATTATAGAGTTTCTAAAAAATCATAAAAAACTTCATAAACTCAAAACTAATGCCAAATGTTTTCAGAAAAATTCTAAAATATTACATAAAAAAACTTACAATAATTTTCAAAACAAACTAAAATTATACAAAATATCCCATATTCCTTTTCATTTAAAAAATTACACAACAAATATAGAAAAATTAAAAAAAATCTATGGCTGGTTACTAATACATTCGTTAGTTCCGTAAAATATCAATAACCTGCTATTCCATCTTCTATTTACTTGTTTGTTACAGATATTCGAACACCTTACTAATAAAAGATACAACAAATAAAAATACTTGTTAAAATGGAGAATAACCTAGTCCACTAAAAAATTATGGAACTAGGGGCATGAACATAATATAGTGTTCTATATACAAAAATCTTGACATGTTGCCCAGCCTTAGGATAAGTTCTAGAGAGCTCAAAAATAACTTTTCTAGCTTGACATATTAAATACACAACAACAGAAGGCCTTCGGGCTCTTATGTATATCTTCTTACCCTTCTTGTTCTTCATGGATGATTTAAGTGTTGATTTTAGGGTTGTCATTCCTCTTATGATGCCAAGCCATCGCTTTAATCTCTTCAAAACTACTTGACTAACCAACAATGTAATAATGTCTCTCTTAGCATGCCTCAATCTTACCCATTATTGATGTTAATCCCAAGCCACATTAGATATGATGGCAGGGAGTTGACAATGATCCATTCCTGAACTCCCATTTCCATTTAGAATGATTCTCAAAATTTGTTGAACCAATCCTGCAATTATAATCAATAGTAAAAAATATCATAACTATGAGACTTATAGAACAAAGAAGCATCAAAAACCATAGCAACAGACTAATAATATTAAATAGATGAACATAATAACCACGTAGAGAAAAAATACACTAGAAAAAACCATGGAAACATACCAAAAAATAGTAGAAACCTGAAGGAAGAATAAACAAATAACATAAACCAACAAAAAGTAGGAAAAAAACAGAACAAAAATCAGCAATGAAACAATAGGAAAATGTAAGAAAAATAACAGAGAAAAAAATCAAAAGAAGAAGAAGAAACTAGCAAAAAAAGATTCAGCTAAAAGATCCTCCACGTAAGAGATGTATCAGAAAAGAAATTTGTCACCATAGGTATAGATTTTCCAATCTGTGTTGAGCTCTATGATAGTGAATCCTGATGGCTTCTCTATATTCAAAAACTACCTCAAAAAGCCTACCTAAAGCAGTCAATGCTAAACTCTTATTGCTCTTGTAAGAAGCTTGATTTGAGTTTATATCAACGACCCTTTCATACAAAGCTAAGGCCTCGGCAAATCTTTCATTTTTATAGTCCTCGTTTCCTAGGTCCATCCTACATGACAATGTTACCCAGATAACTATGCAACATGACATTCCAAAATGAAGCACATACGAGATTGGGTTCGCCACCTCTGTACCAATTGCAACAACTGACTAAATCATCCAACCAAGGACATATTATTCTCGTTATGACCAAAGCAATATCTCACAATAACAAGAAAGCACACAACACAAATAAAGTTTCTAACAATGTCCAAAGTCCAACCAATTGAGGCACCATATGAAAGCCAAAGCAACAAGCAGCATCTGGAGGAAGTATTTGCAACAAAATGAATACACTACAATGAGACATTAGCACTATAGTTTCGACAGATGTAGACTAGTGAAGCACTAATAGAACATGGTTTGAAAGGCCAATTTCAAATACTATGGTATCCAAGCAAAAAAGAATTATGTAGCTACAAATCAAAACATAATTAGGTCATCCTATGGACCAAAACTAACTGCTAATCAGTTCTAAAATAAAAAACCATTAACCGAATCCCAAAAAGTAAAAAAAATCATAATCAATTGTACATACCATGAATAGAATATCAAATCTGGTCACTAAATCAAAACTCTTGCAAATGAGTTCTCAAATTTATTCAACAATGAAGCCATTACTTTCGATTTGACCACATACCTTGAGGATCAACGGGAGACACGCATCCAAAAACTGGAGCCGATACCTTGAAGCACCTTGAAAGACGAGCATCAAATTGTCTCACACAACCATGCAGAATGAAGAGAAACGAACTCCAAAAACCAAAACTGAAATTGTGGTCAACAAGCGTGAACCAACTATTGGAGAAGGAATAAGAACTCCAAACCAACAAAAAATCAAAGTCGAAGCAGGACAAGGCCATCAGAGGAACAATGCATAAATGGACATGTTCAAATCAGAAAGCTTCAAATCCGAAGTCGATGGATGGCCGATGTGCACGTGATGCCCTGGAGGAGCCATGAGAAGCACAAATGGTAGAGTATACAAGGATGATCGAAGAAAGAGGGGATGGGTATGGAGGGGAGGAGTAAGAGGAGCTCGGAGACCGGAGGAGGCAGTGTCGAGGAGCTCTGCGATAAATTTTCCTCGATTCTCACTCTTTTGTCGTAGGTTTTGGTAAAGAAAATAAGTTATTATAACTTTCCCATTGTTTTTTCTCTTTATTTTCTTTCCTCCTACTTTTCCAGACATCCAAACACAAGGAAAACATTTTCCACTAATTTTTTTTTCCTTTCCTCCAAATTTTCTTAAAACCAAACGAAGCCTAAGTGTTTAAATTAGGGGGGAAATGGTTTAATTCAAGCCGAAGGTCGGGCGGCAAAAATTTGAATTTTTTCCAACCTTCGCGAGGCAATAGTGCACAAACGAGCGGGAGAGAGGGGAAGTTGATGGTTTCAAATGAACGTGTAGATCGAGAGGAAGAAAACAAGCGGGAGAAGAGCCGGTCACGCCATGTGTGGCCGGCGGCGCCATTTTTGGGGAAGAAGAAGGAAGGTGGGTGGTTATGGTGTCGGCGGAGGAGGGAGAAGAAGATGGGGGCTGGCCGACCGGTTCGCGGGGTAGAAAAGAAGGAAAAAGGGAGGGAGACCGGGCGGTTCGGTGCGGAGGTAAACCACTTAAATGAAACGACGCGTTTTGGCATAAAAAAGCCTAAAGGATGGTGCTTCGTTCTACTGCGCAACGGTAATAAAAAGATGAAGCAAAACGCGGCGTTGAAGATAAAGAAGAGGTAAAACACGGCGTTGAGAGAAGGGGGGCGGCGGCGACGACGCGCGGGCTGGGCTGCGCTGAAGGAAAAGGAAGGAAAATGAAATTGGGCCGGCGCAACAGGCCCAATTCGGTGAAGAAGAAGAAAAAGAAAGAAAGGAAAGAAAAGAAAAGAAAAGAAAAGAAAAGAAAAGAAAAGAAAAGGAAAAAGGGAAAAAGGAGAAGAGAATTAATTGAGGTTGGGTCAAATTAAATAAATCTGAATGTTTAGGATATTTAAAATTAATAATATTTAAATAAATAATTTTTAAATCCCTTTTTAGGCTAAATAGTATTTTTAAAGGATTTTTCCAAAATTTTCATTTTAAATTATTAAATCCCTCAAATTTTATTTAATTTAATTATTTATGAAATTAAAATTAATTTTGAAACTATTTTATCTTTCTTAATTTGCATAAAATAATTTATTTAATTAATTTTTCAAATTAAAATCCTTAATTAGATAATATATCCAAATTTCCTTTACTTAATATATTTATAAAATTTCTTATTAATTGTCCTAATAATTTCCTTTTATTTTAGTAAAATAATTTACTAAATTAAATCTTCAAATAAAACCTTATTTAAATAAAATCTTTAAAATTAGAAAATTTTGGGGTATTTCATTGATTTAAGCGGGACATATATATATGACATAATTTATGATAATTGATTAGAGGTTTCACAGGTCATTTATTGTAATGATATTTAAACAAGTTATTGTATCGTTGCAATTGTATATCTTCGCAATGATAAAGATGGTTGTTGAAGTTTTAAGTTCAAATTTTGGCAGTGACTTTATTGTTGCAATTATGTATTTTTTGCAACAATAAAGTGTAATACTCCCAATTTGAACGAAGTGTTATAAGGATTGATATGACTACTTATATCTACATAGTATACCATGCTTTTTGGTGATTCTATCATAAGAATTCTACAGTTAAGCGTGCTTGCCGTGAAGTAATTTTTAGGATGGGTAACCTTCTGAAAAGTTTCGGAAAGAACCCGTGTTAATTTGTGGGACTAGCCGATCAATCCAAAAGCACTCCACGATAGCTCTCATAGCTCTTGTGGACCTAGGTGGCTACCAAGTGACCCCACATGGTAGTTTCGACTTGGGAAGTTAGAAATTTGTAGGTCCCGAGTGCTATTAGGTGGCCCCTATGTTAAAAATTAGTGGTCATATTGACTCGGGAATTTTTTGTTCCTAAAGTATATTCAATTTTTTGCAACGATATAAGTCGTTGCTATTAAAGTATTTTTGGAATGACAAATATTGTTGTTGTAATATGCTATTTTTTTAACAACTTTTGTTGTTGTAAAAAACAAGCTTTAGCAACGGTATACTTTGGTGCCAAACTACAACCAAATTTTTTTTCAACAAAAAAAGTTTTTTCTAATTATAGTTTTTGTAGCAACATAAATTATTGATGGATCAATATTTTGCAATGACAAAAGTTGTTCCAATATTTAAACACATGTAGTTAGGTAAAGTGATGTACTGCAACAACAATTTATGTTGTATTTAATTACTTTTTTGCAATGACCACTATTGTTTCTTATTTTTATAGTGTCATAATGTGCAATGACTCTACAACAAAAAATGTCATTGAGTTATATATTTTTTGCAACGACTTTCTATCTTTAGCAACAAAAAGCATCATTGCTAAAAATTATTTTTTTATAGTAAAAATTGTATCTTGATAATTACAAATCACGCTTTCAATGTTATTGATTCCGTACATGGTTGGAGGTAAGTTAATTATACTTGCTATAATGATTGTTGAAGATCCTATTTTTCATTAAGGTCCAATTTCATATGTTTAGGGTTTGTGTGAAATTGATTTGATTTGTGCATGAATTCTTAAAACTAATTGTATTATATTCATAATTCATGCCA
This sequence comes from Tamarix austromongolica, assembly GCA_039764185.1. Lineage (NCBI taxonomy): Eukaryota > Viridiplantae > Streptophyta > Magnoliopsida > Caryophyllales > Tamaricaceae > Tamarix > Tamarix austromongolica. The sequence continues at coordinate 6,130,542 of CM077813.1, forward strand.
TATATAGTCTTACATTTGGTGTTAGATCCTCTAATGCCTCTATCTTGATTGAATTAATCATTGGTGTTGATAGTGTACAATTTTGGTTTTTCGAATCAAGTGAAATTATGAAAAAATACATTTCTAGAAATAAATGTGATCCGTGCTTATAAACACAAGGGTAATCATGTTTTTCTCAGACTCTCGACAATCCTTGAATTTAAGAAAAATATAGGCATGGTTTATTAACACACATGCCTTGTGTTTTTTCAACATAGTCATATTGTCCAACACTGGCGACCCATGTTGATGGACTTTTCATTTGATTTTTTTCCCTTTCTCTTATGGTTATATTGTTAGGTTTATATTCAACATTAGACTTATATGCAAATGAAATTAATTATGGGTTATTGTATAAATTAAGCTCGTATAAAGTGATCATATTTACGCATACATTATTTGAGCTTAATGTATATAGATGTTAGTTGTCTTTGGACCGAACTAAAATAGCATGATAGATAACATGTTAATTGTCAATATGTATGGTTGTGGTCCCTAGGTTACACATGATCTGTCTAATTCGATTCCCATAAGTCAATAAAGACTGACAAGCGTGTGCCTAATCTAGAAGACTATAGTACCGCCTATATGGTTATTATCTTGAATCCATCGACATACAGTTATTCCAGCATTATAGATCTAAGTACACTTTTGCATTATTCTTATATATGAATCTTGATGAATGGACATATGATCTTATCAAATCTATAGATTAATTTTCTATCAATTGGTATTATAGAGTTTATGCTTTAATTTATCAAGACTGAAAATCATACTATTCGGAATTGATTTTTCCTTGTCTGTGATTTGAAGAATGAAAACTGTCATCCTTTCCCCTTGTTATCTCTATTATTTAACATTTTTATTTTCTCTCTAGTTTCAATTGTCTGATTCTTTCATTGTCTCCTTTTTGTTGTTGATTGGACCATCTATTATGAATAAACGATTGTTGTTGCCTTGTCCAATTTTTTTATCTAGCATTTGTCATTGTCAAATGTTTGTTTGGCTTTAGATCTTATTCGTGAAATTCTAGTTTTTGTCATATTCATCTTGTTTTCATCTCCCTTCTATAGACCTTTGTTGCTGCTCGTAGTGTCATTGAGCAAGCTTTCACTGGTTGTTGACGTTGTTGAGCAGTGTTCACGGTTGTTTTGGGTGATCATGTTCATGGTGGGTGGCAATTATAAAGGATCTATGTGAAGTAGAAGAAATAAGAATTAGATTGGGGTTATATTATTAAATTAACCAATTAAAAAAGAGGGAGGTCTGTTTGGTCAAGCAAAGATTTTAAACCTGGGACTGGACTAACGGAGGAGTTGCACCCGATCAAGTTGCTAGTTGATCTTTGTTACCTTTTTGTGCAGCCCATTTTTGACATTCTTTCAGATTGTTTTGGTCTGCCCTTCTTTTGGACGATTGGGGAATTTTTTTTGGTCAACTTAGGTCAACTTTTTCCTTTTGATTGTTATAATCCAACTTTCAATAACTTTGGTACTTTTGAGCTATGAATTTAAAACTCATTTATTTGTTATTTATTTAATAATATGGATAAATAATTAATTAACATAATTAATTTAATTTATTTTAATACAACAAATGCTAATAAGGTCAGATTTATTGTTTTATGAATATTAAATCTAAATAAAGTTGGTCTTAACATTATAGGCCCAAATTTATAAATGAAATTAAGGGATCAATTTATTTAAATAATTGGTTCCCTAATATTAATAGATATGATAATTGACATAATATATTGCCAAAGTGACATCTTTTGTGAAAATTATTTTATTAAAATTATTAGATGTTTATGTATATATATATTTATTCATGTTGATCATTAGTCAACCCAAAGAAAGGCAAATATCTAGCAAAATTTCATATATACCTATGGTAATAAATAGGTGGTAATTATTTGAATGCTATGTAGATAATGAGTAAATATAAATTTAAGGCTATTATCTAATAAACCTTATTAACAGTACTTGATCACTGCAACAAGAACACCATCTATAGTTAATGTTACTATCTAAAGACTTAATATTAATGTTTCACTGGTTTCTTATGATGAGATTGCCATTATTTAAATTTATTGATTGTGATTATGCACATTTTATATGAGTATGTATATTTATGTTATTGCTGTGTTTTCTATATACCTATGTCTGCTACTACTATATTTGCCAACCTGCATTTTATTCCATGTAGAACGGGAATAACTTTAAGAAGGGACGGAGCTAGGGCTTCCGCATGGTGTCCCGGGACACCACGAAGCCCTGGCCGGAAAGTAGGAAATATGCTTGATTTTTAGGTATTAGATATATATTATATGTGGGACACCATAACAAAGAATTATAATGGATGAATGGTCGGGCAAGTTTTGTTCTTGATATTTCGATGCCAAGGTCGCAGGATCAAGTCCCATGGTCAACTCGTTTTGAATTCCCCCCCTAAACCCTTACCCTCCTCTTCGACTCTCTATTGCGGGTTGCTACTGCTTTTCCTTGCTAGATAGTCGACCCTCGAGTCCTCGATGCATGCCAGCACACAGATCTCAGCAACTCATCCCTCGACTCCGCGCCACCAAAGCTCGTTGTTTCTACTACCGACTGCCTCCATTTATTCTTCTTCTAGCTCTAGTAGTCACTGCTGCGGTTGTCTACTGGTCCAACCATCCGAGCCTGCTATGGTGCATTGGCGTTGCCTGCTGGTCGTTGCTGCCGCCTACCACTGCCTTCCAATCTCAACCCTCGACCGCGCACCACCGAAGCCAAGATCAGAAGCTACAACCTGCAACTACAACAATTTAACTAGCCCGAAAACTTCAACCGAGCCACACGTTGATTAGGTAAGATTTAAGTTAATTTTTAGTTTATTAAATTATTTATCATAAATTTATAAATTTGTGAAATTAGAATGTAGTTAATTTTTTTATATTTATTATATTAATTGATTGTATTTTTTAGTGTATAGAAATTCTAATTTATTTTATTAATGTAGAAAATAAAAATCCTAATTAATTAGGTAGAAATCAAAATTAGTTTGTAGAAATCAATTTTTTTTAGATTTATAGATTGAATTTTTTAATTTATTAGTTATTTTTTTGAATGATTTCATTATAAAATTATATTATCGATTAATTTTTAGTAAATTCCTTAGTTAATTCATTAAATTGTTTAATGTCTTAATTTAGGATGTAACGATACTTTTCAATCCAGCCTAAACATAGCTGCTACGAATCTAATTATGTTAATCAAGTTGTATTACCAACTTCCGAAAACCAAGCACTCCTATCTTTAAGCCAACCACAAGAATCAAGATTCACTAATGAAGGTAAAGTTGATTTGGAAACTTTAGAAGCAGATCCTGGGTTAAGATTTTAGATTTTCATCCCAATATTTAAGATGAGGTAAGAAGAGTGATCTTTTAAAAGTTCCTTGTCAACCTCGTACTCATAGCTTTCCTACAAAGGTTACGGGTAGAAAAAATCGTTGATTTGTTTCATCTTGGTTTGATGAATATGATTGGTTGGAATTAGGGCTGTAAATGAGCTGAATCGAGCCGAACACTACTAAGCTCGGGTTCGGCTCGTTTATATTTTATGAAGCTTGAGTTCGGCTCGAGCTCGTTTAGAGTTCGATTAGTCATGTTTGGATTCGGCTCGTTTAGTATTCGAGAACTATTCGGCTCGGTTCGTGTATATTAATCGAGCCTTTTGGGCTCGTTTACTGCTCGTTTTGATACTCGTTTGAGGTTTGTTTGGGGCTCAAGTTCGTAGTCCGTTCATAGTTCATTAAAAGCTTGTTTGGGCTCGTTAAAAGCTCGTTCGGGCTCGTTAATAGTTCGTTCGAGCTCGTTAAAAGCTCGTTTACGCCTTATTTACAGCCCTATTACAACTAGTATAATTACCCTTAATAAATCAATATTTGACAAAATTCAAGCATAATTTATCTTAATTATAGCCTGAACAAATATTAACCTGTTTCAAAAAAAAATTGCAATGCACTTATTGCACACAAATTTAGGTGCAAACTGCAAAGTTTCTCCCCTGTTTCAAATTTTTTTTGCCATGCACCTATTGCATACAAATTTAGGTGTAGAATTTCTCCCCAAAACCTGTTTAATATTACAATAAATCCATAAAAACTAAATAATACAACTAGAGATGTAGATACATCATACATCAATAGATTCAATACACAAACAAAATGGCTTCAAAGCTCCATAATAATCATCACAAGCACATCCATTTCCATTGACCATTGAGTGATATGATAAAAATAACCTGCACCAAATTAAAAGTATAAAAATAATATTAGCATAGCTTAGAAGTTATGATATAATAAAAATTACTATGATAAATATACCAATAATAATAAATCACAAAATTTATTTATTGTTCATATTAAATTGATAACAATCAATGTGTGGCTAGAGGGATTACATTAGGTTGGGACTTGGGAGTAAATTTATATTTACTAAGATGAAAATATAAGCAATAAAAAATCAAATGATACTACAGTGTTTCATGGAATAAGATTATGAAGCATAAGAGAATGTTATACTCTGTTGAAATCAATTTTTATATTCTGGAAAATTTCTGATGGAAGACCAGTTGCATCTTGTGTTATACTTTCAGGTATATGACGTATCTTGGGCACCTATAGATTCAGAGGATACACCACAAAGAAATCTCAATGGAATGTTATACTTTCAGGTATATGACGTATCTTGGGCACCTATAGATTCCTTCACTAAGCTTTTACCACAAAAAAGTTTTTATTTTACCAATTCTCTTACTCCTCGATTCTCTCTTCTTTTCTGGTTCAGGAATACCAAGACCTACTCATCAAGTGTATATCCCAAAACTTGGGATTTTCTGATGGAAGACCAGTTGCAGTTTGTGTCATATACAAGTGCCTTCTTCACTGGAGGTCTTTTGAAGTTGATTGGTGTATGAAAATACCATCTTTTAAGTGTTGTATTTGTAAGCCAAGATAAAATCTTATTTTTACTATATCGTCCATATCAAGTTCTGTCAACAAATATCTTGCACTACTTTCGAGAATGCTATATGTTCCAATGATATTTTGGTCCTCGACATGAAGTGCAATAATGGCAAACCTAAAATGGGATTGTTTGATGAAAACACATGGGCTAATTGGAAAATTTTTAAATCCTCTTTCAAAAGATATTCAATGAGTCTAGTGTACCACATATATCCACATTATTTTAATCCTTACAATGATTTCCTTAATTTTATGCAAAAACATTTCTCAAGGTTTCGATTTAGGAGATTCAAAAATTTTAAGTCCCTCAAGAACTGTCATATAGATGTATGGATCGATGTATGTATCAAGTGATCCATATACATATGCAGTCACAACATCCATAAGGCACACATATCTAGGCTTTGATAAACAACTAAACTAATTTAGAATCTCAATGTTGTTGCATCAACAATTAAGCACTATGTATCCTCAAAAGATTTTCTAAGAATATGAGAAAAACCATATGCTACAAGTCTTACCTTGTATATTTTAATTAAAATTTTCTCATTTTGTTTGTGCACATTTACCAAATAGGACATAATTTATACTCTATTGAAATCAAATTTTATATTCTCGAAAATTTCTGATCAAGTCACAAGTCTTCTCCAGAGTGAAGTAATAGGGAAAACAACAATAAATTTCAGAGTGAAATCAATGTACATGCTTTCCAGAGTGAACTAATGGAATGTTATACTACACCTATTCTGAAATCAATGTACATGCTTTCCAGAGTGAAATAACAGGGAAAACAAAACTAAAAGTAAAAAGAAGGCAAAAAAAACATGAATGAGCTAATTTTAGAAAACATACTAAGATACCAAAATAAATCATAACGAGACTTCGGTAGCCAACAAAAAAAGACACGATCCACAATCTGCAAAAAAATTATTAAAATTATAGTCATTATAGAGGCAAGTACCTTATATTAGAAGTTATAACATTACCAACCAAATTATGGCAAATCAATTTCCTGCATAGCTTCATATTCTTGTGTGTGTGCCTATTTTTTTTACAAAAAAGGGAGCAAAAAAAAAATAGTAGCTGCACTTAAATTGAAAACATAGATTAAATAACTAAATTTAAATAATAGTAAAATAATTACCTTTTTCTTAGGCAAGTTATTATTACGAACCCAATCATCGGCGCAAAGTAAAACTTCAACAGTCTTGGGATCTAAAGAGGCCCGATATGGATCAATTAGCCTCCCACCGGTACTAAAAGCAGCCTCCGAAGCAACTGATGTGATAGGAATTGCTAAAATATCACGTGCTACTTGTGATAATATAGGAAACTTGAAGGTATTTCCCTTCCACCATTCGAGTGCAGAAAAAGGAGAACCTAAGCCATCTTTACACATATACACACTTTCCTCTAGGTATATATCCAACTCTGATTTGCTCGATTGTTGGGTGCTAGCACTCATAACAAACTTTTCAAACCTTGATTTCCTAGATAATAATCCTTTTTCAATAACATTATTAGGCCCAACCTCATTCATGTCCTTCTCCAATGCATTCTCAACACTACTCACATAATGTCCAGCATAACAATAAAAAATCTCCCTCAATGTTTTTTTTACCTCTCCAATATTTTTCTCAACCTCAAATTCTTTGTAAATGATAGGAAATGTATAATCAATCAACATCATTTTGTACCGAGGATCTAAAATAGAAGCAAGAGACATCAACATATTGCATTCACCCCAATACTTATCAAACTTTTCTTTCATTTTCATGTCCATTACTTGCATAAAAATGTCATCATCATTTACTTCTCATCTAATGCCTCTTTTATCACCCAAATCTCCAAAAGATACAAGTTTGATGTTGGATATTCACTTCCTGAAATAACTTTTGTAATCTCATTAAAAATAGCAAGAAATCCACACACACCCTCCACTTGTTTCCATTCATCATGATTCGGTAACCATTGGTATCTCATATCTTGTTCAGCATATCTAGAAAATACATCTTTAAACTCTAAAGCTGTGGACAACATTGCATAAGCCGTATTCCATCTTGTTTTAACATCTAACACTATTTTTTTGTCAAACCCACTTGCTTAGCAATCTTACTAATTAACTTTAAACGTGCTTCAGAATCTGCCAAATACTTCACACTTTCTCTAACATTTGTAGTAATATGTTCAATACATTCAAGCCCATCTTGAACCAAAAAATTTATTATATGGGCACAACATCTCACATGAAATATTTTTCCATCAAAACAAAGCTTATTCTTAGAAGAAAAGCTATCTCTTGCTATCTTAACAACCCTATCATTAGTAGTTGCATTATCAACGGTAAGACTACAGACTTTATCCTCAATTCCCCAATCCATAAAAAATTTGTACAAAGCATTGAAAATTGTTAGACCAGTACAAGGAGGGGCCAAGTGGAAAAAATTCAGGATATATTTATGTAAGACCCAATCATCACCAATAAAATGTCCGGTCAAAACCATATAATGGATTTTTTTAGCATCCGACTTCCACAAATCAGTAGTGATACTAATATTCTGCGTCTTATCCAGCACATTCTTAATTTTTTTCTTGTAATGATCATAAACAGAAAAACAATCTTGTTTGACCATAGCACGTGACACTTTTTTGTAATGAGGATTCAGGGTTTTTAAGTATTCATTGAACATTTCATGTTCAACCATATTAGATGGGTACTCGAGGACTAGAACGGCTTTAGCCCAAGCCTATCTTGATTTTGCATGGTCAAATCGAAAGCAGGTAGCAGAACTTACCCCCATTGATTTTGTTAAAGACAACTCTTACTGACCTTTTGGCTTGCGAAGTGCACAGGTAGACAAGTTTCGTCTTAAATGGGAGGTAGTACCGCCAGCGATGATGGAAAGCTTGTCATGACAATGATTACATTGCACCTTCTTCGTTCCATCTTTTAATACAACCTCTTTAAAGTCTTCCCATACAAGTGAAGTTTTCTTTTGAACCTTTTTCTTTATCGCACAATGCTCATCATCTTCATCAAATCCACTACAAGCTTCAACACCTTGCTCCCCATCCTCATTACAAGCCTCTTCTTCTCAAACTTCCACCATATTGTTATTGTCTTCTTCCATAGCTGGACTTATAGCAGAAGATCATGAATGTGTTGAGTTTGATCCTTGTTTAGAAGAAGAAAATTCTGAATATATTAATTTTGACATAGTCAGAAGTTATATATGATAATTGAAAAAGAAAACAAAGAAATTTGGGAGTAGGAGCAATAGCAACGCTTATAACACTAATAATTTAATAAACAATCTGATTGTGTAAGTTATACATACAATATTATTTTTTATTTTATTATACACGAGAAAAAAAAATAATATAATTAAAAAAATTACCTACAAAGAAAAGTTCACACTTCTAACTTTTTTTGTTAAAACAAAAAAGACAAAACATGATATAAAAGAACAATTATAAATATAAATACCATAAAACTAATATTGTTCTCTTATATAAATAAAAAAAGTAGAAGCATCTATAAAAAAAAGTTCTTTATTAAAACAAAAATAAATAAAACATGATATATTAAACAGGATTATAAATAAATATACTAAAAAACTAAAAGTATAATAAAGTAATTCAAAAAATAAGGCGTTGCTACTACTACCTACTGACCAAATATTTTTGTTTACTTTAATTCTTCAACCATCAATGTCTGTTAACTTCTTCAACCTAAGACCAAATCAAAACAATATTATTCAGATGAGCTTTAATAAGTAATTTAAGCATTAAATGTTGACTATATATTTAATAAATACTTACGTCATAATTAAAAAATAAAATATATACTTTTACATCTTACCTTGGAAGATGTAGTGACAAACAACACTAACATCAAAGGAGTTAAAACAAGAATTTCGAGAGGAGGAATCACTTGCTAGACGGATTTTGGTCATGGAAATTCCAAGAAAAAGGAAAGGGAGGAAGTTGTTCTTATCTCAAGGGTCTTATGTTCATAAAGTGCTCAAAATTTTTGGTTGTTTTGAGGTGAAGCCTGTGTCAACTTCAATGACCGTGAAATTTAAATTGAGTAAGGGACAAGCCCCAAAAACAGAAAAGGAGAAGAGGTATGGATAAGGTACCTTACCAAAGTGTTGTGGAGAGCTTGATGTATCTTATGATTTCTAATAGGCTAGACCTTGCTTATGCAGTGAGTGTGGTGAGTAGGTTCATGTCAGAACCTGGGAAAGAACATTGAAGGGCAGTAAAATGGATCATTGGATACTTAGCTGGGTCTAGGAAGGTTAGATTAGTGTTTGATGTGGAACAAAGTGACAGTTGCAAGGTTATACTGATTCTAATTATACAGGAGATTTGGACACAAGAAGGTACCAATCAAGTCATGTCTTCTAGTTAGGTGGCTGCACCATTAGATACATTATGATTATACTTGTGTGAGTTAATGTGTTATTATCTTGGTAATTGTGAGGCCTGGTGAATTGAAAATTAAACAGAGAGAGAGAGAGAGAGTTGTATTTACACATAAGAGTCTGGTGATTGACAGAGAGAGTTCAATCAAGAAATTTAGTGAAAAGGTGTTCTTGATATTAACTTTGTTACTATTGACGGTGAAATTAATACAAACTAATGCATTTCTCTTAAATCTCTATTACAGGTTTCCATGTTTGTTGCTTAGTTTTTTTAGTTAATTTCTTTCTTCTTAATCTTTTCTTGTCCAAACTTAATATAGTAAGGAATTGGAAGATTGAGTCTTCACAGATGGTAGCAATCATTTTAAAGCTAAGAATTTATAGCTAGGCATTGAAGCCAGAGAAGTTGTTGATAATTCATTCAAAAATGCTATCATGAGCAAATATAAAAGGGAGATTGGAAATCATTGAAGCTTATTTTGTGGGCAAAGATGCATCCAATTAAGTCTTTTTGCTCATCCTTATTTGCTGCATGCTTTTCACTTTTGAAACTATAAAAGAGAAGAGTGGTTTGAGGATCCTTTGAGAGGCCTTTGGGGAAAGGAAGAACCTCAACCAGAATGGAAAGAGAAGTTGATGATATGCCATGACTAGTACAATAATAAAAAATCCCTGAAGCTCCTATGTCTCATTGATATATCAAGAAAACCTATTCAATAATAATTCCATCGAACTAGTTCACTGGGTGTTTCAAGAATAGCAGTTTGATGCCGTAATGTATAAAAGTGTTTCATCTTGCTTGGATTAACTTAATATGAAGTTTACCAATGAGTTCAGTTTTTTTGTTTTAATTCCATGTTCTATAATCACTAGCAAATGGAGATGCCTCAAGATCTTGTCTACCTTCTATGCAGAAGAAGCCAAATAATAATAATAATAATAATCAGATTCTTGTTCAGTTCAAATCAAATAAGCAAGTTCAGACAAAGAGAAGAAGCCAACCCAAGCATGTAGAAAGCCAAAATTATAAGTTGTGCCAGTAACATCAAGCATCATGCATGAAAGTGCAAAATTCAATTAAATCAGTCAATGAAAGTGATAAAACCGAAGTTCCATGTATTGAACATTATATTATCATCAATAAACACTTAAATCATCCCATAAATTGACATATAATATCCAAATGATAGGGTAGATTCATTTCCTCACCTAAAAATATATTACATATAAAAAATGGGCTCACTTATCAAGCATAAGACCTAGAAATATTACCTCACTGCAAAATTTAGTCCACACTCCACACAGAATCAGCAAGCCTGCAAGGTCTCGAACAAACTTGGACCATAAGACCTAGAACACATCAAAATCAAATTAATCATCTAACTCGTCAAAAATTGTTACACGATTCAAAAAATAAAGAAGGAAGAACACATACCTGGGGGAAAAATTGACGAAGACCGCAACTCTGCAAGGGTTTCAAAAAACACCAAATGACCTGCGCGGCGATTGGTGATTGCTTAGTGTGCGAACTTCGATTCTCAATGCATGCTCAGGCAGGCTAAGATTCGACTATGTCGACTATCCAGTGTCGACAATTGAGAATCGAGAAGAGAGATGGGGTGCGACTTAGGAGTTGGGAGCGTTGGGCACTGGGAGTCTGGGGCTGTGTTTAGGTCGTTCGGGGTCGGGGGAGCAGACGAGTAGAAGTGTAGAAGTAGAAAAGTAGACAAAGGGCAAGACGGGAGTAGTGTAACTAGGGCAACGTGTGCTTTTACCAAAACGCGGCGTTTTAATGTAAAACGCTGCGTTTTGGTTTACAACCTTAACGAGCTTCTACCGAGCTCTTAACGAGCTTTTAACTAGCCGATTTTGAGTTGAACCTTAACGAATACTAAATGAGCCAAGCTGAGCCGAATATACCTATGCTCAAAATTGGCTCATTTAATAAACGAGCCGAATACGAGCCTCAATTTAAGCTCATTTAACTAAATGATCGAGCTCGAACGAGCTTTTAACGAGCCGAACCCGAGCCGAGCTCGAACTGGCTCAGCTCATTTACAGCCCTAGTTGGAATATAGTATAGCTAAAGATGTTGCATTTTGTCTGCCTTATTACTTATTTAAAAGTGAATCTGAAGCTGGCGGTGATCATTTTGTGGGGAAAGGATTTGTACACTAGAATAAAAAATTGAGGTTCAAGGCTCATGTGGGTAGGTCTAATATTCCTCATTTAACGCTACTAAAAAATGTGAAGATCTTATCAAACAGAAGCAAAGCATTGAAGCCTTTTTTATAAAGCAATTGAAAAAAGTCAAATCATATTATCTTATTCGTTAAGATGCGTCTATTCAAGATGTAAGATTTCTTCTTGAGGGGGGAATGGCATTTAGAGGACATGATGAGTCAAAAGATTCTCTAAATCGAGGTAACTTTCTTCGTTTTCTGGAGGCTTTATGGCATAACAATGAAGCTATAGCTAAAGTTGTGTTAGGAAATGCTCCAAAGAATAATCAGATGACTTCACCTGAGATTGAGAAGGATATTAGTTATGCATTTGCATATGAAATAATTAATGAGATTGTTAATGAAATTGGAGATGATTTCTTTAGCATATTAGTGGATGAAGTAGGAGACATAGCAAAGAAAGAAAAAAATGGCCATTGTTTTGCGTTATGTTGATGATTGGGGTTTTGTTATGGAAAGGTTTGTTGGTATTGTACATGTCAAAGATACAACTACTTTATTACTTAAGGCTGCACTTGAATCAATGTTGAGTCAATATGGATTATGTTTATCAAAAGTACGAGGACAAGGGTACGATGGAGCTAGTAATATGTAAGGTGAATTTGGTGGTTTGAAAACATTGATTCAGAATGAAAATCCTTGTGCCTATTATGTTCATTGTTTTGCTCATCAACTTCAATTGGCTCTTATTGCTGTGGTAAAATGTCATAATGAAGTTAGTTGTTTTCTTAGCAATGTTACACGGGTTGTGAATGTTATTGGATCTTCCAATGAGCGTCAAGATTCTCTTTGAGATAAACAAGCTACTTACATAGCAAATACATTAGAAGAAGGCTTGATGGAATCTGGTCGGAGATTGAATCAAGAATCTATTCTTGCAAGGGTCGGTGATACTCATTGGGGTTCTCATTTAAGGATATTTTTGAGTCTCAAAAATTTGTTATCTCCTGTAATCAAGGTACTTGAAGACTTGGAAGCTGATAGGACATTTGATAAAAACAGGGATGCTACATTCTTAGTATATGGATTACAAAATTTAACTTCATTTTCATGTTACATTTGATGATAAATGTTATGGGAGTTACAAGTGATTTATCTCAAGCATTGCAAAAGAATGATCAAGACATTTTGAATACCTTAGCACTTGTTGAAATTGCTAAGGAGTGTTTCCAAGAGATAAGAGATGATAGATGGGAAGGTATTTTGAATGAAGTTGTTTTATTTTGTAACAAGAGAGATATTAATGTGCCCAACATGAATGAGCAATATGTTAAGGGGAAGAGATCGGTATGCCAAGCTCTAATCATCACAAATCTACATTATTATAAATATGATTGTCTCTATAGTGTTATAGACTCGCAGCTAAAGGAGCTTAATTGCAGGTTTGATGTGGCGAGCACTAAATTGTTGAGTTTTGTTGCATGTTTGCATCCTTCATCATCATTTGAAGCTTTTAACAAGAAACCTTTAATTAGATTGACCGCTTTTTATTCTGATGATTTCTCTAATGTTGATGTTGTGGTGTTAGACAATCAATTGGAGAATTATATTAGAAATGTTCGATCAGATAGCATGTTTCATGGCTTGAAAATGCTTATTGATCTGAAATAAAATTAGTGCAAACCAAGAAGTATAAGACATATCCTTTCGTCTATAGGCTTGTGAAATTGGCTTTAATTTCACAGGTAGCAACTACAAGCGACGAACGAGTATTTTCTGCAATGAATTTCATCAAGACTACATCAAGGAATAAAATGTGTGATCAATGGCTTCAAGATTGTTTAGTAACATTTATAGATAGAGATGTATTTAATTCTCTTAGCAATGATGTTATTATAGATCGATTTTAAAGTATGAAAACTTGATGAATACTGTTGTAAAACTATGTAAAATTTTATATTTAAGCGCAACATATTGATATTATTTAAGGATATTATTTTATATGAGGACACCATAAAATTTTTATCCTGGCTCCGCCACTGAGGAATGGAATAATAACATTACCATATAACTTATTTATTTTAAACTTAATCTTTTAGATTTAATTATTCACGGTCAAAGTAAAGTTGACCACAAGTAAAATAGATCCAACCTATGCTCAACTTACTCACTAAGTAGACACATATTTCCATTTAAGACCAAAATATCTATATATCTATAGAAAGGATACAAAATACTTCTTTTAACAATCGATTTCTTATATAATAAATTATATCACCACAAAAATAAGGGCACATACCACTTTTTTTTAAATTACTATTTATGAAACACTTTATTCACAAAATATAGAAAATATTGAAGTATACAAAGAAACACTTACGTAAAAAAATCATAAATTATAAAATCCCATTAATCACAATTCACATCAATCACTATTTAAGAAAATACATTATTCATGATAAGGTCAAACATACCAAAAATATCTCAAACTTCTAAAATATCTTAAAAATATTCACAAATATCTAATCTTTTGTAAAATATCTATTATATACCTTTTTATCATAAAAAAAATATAAAATACTTAAAAAAACCATTAGACATGAAAATTTTAACCTATACTCAATTATAATATCTAGAAAAAATCAAAATAAAAACTATGCCAAAAAAATTAGAAAACATGAAAAATGACTTAATTACCCATTTAAATGTGCAAATAAAATATAAAACCCTTAAAGGATTTCATGAAACTATAATATAAGCATGCTTATATAGAATATAACATACTTTAGCTAAATTTTCATCTCTAAAAAGTTTTTTTTTTTTTAAAGTGAAAGGGTCATTTCGCCCCAAGAACCCTAAAAACTTAAAAAAATTCATATCTTTGCACATAGATGGAAGTAATTTGTGAAAAACTTTAAACTTATAGAACTCATAAAAACACCTCACATATTTTTGCACATAAGTAAAATACAGAAATTACCCCTAAACATGCTTAATTTGAAAATAATTATAACTTTCATATTAAACAACAAATATTACCTAACATGTTAATGAATCCGATTTTATCAACAAAATAATTTAAAAATAATAAGAACTAGCTAAAAGGGATGAAATTGGAGAATCACCCAAAATAGAGCTAAATGATCAAATCATCATCAAAACACATCAAAGGATACATGCTAACACATAATTTCTATTCTCTATAGAGTTAAGTTGGGTTTGCCTCTTTACCAAGCATAAACGAAAGAAAATAATACACTTACAAAGCTAGATTCAAAGCCCTCTTGAAATCCCTTTAGTTCATAAAAAAAAAGATCTATAAGAAAGGTATATTAACAACAAGAAGAGTAAACAATAATAAGATTAAGAAAAATAAAGAGGAAAATCTTACACCCTGCAAAAGAGGTATTAGAACGGGAGGAAACAAAGTGCTTATATCCAAAAATGGCTAGAGATCTAACCTTTGTTACATAATTAAAAATAAGAAAAGAGAAATTCAAAGGATTCTAGAACATAAATGATGAAGAATTAAGGAGACCACGGAGGAATAGAATCGTGAAATTGAGGGGAGAAAAGAAAAGGGAAAATTAGACCAAGGGTGGAAGAAAAGAGAAAAAAGATGAACCAAATGGTTAAAGAGTAAAATACTTAAGTTTTAAGATGAGATTGAAAACTTAAGTCTTGATTTTAGATGATATTTTACAAAGTATCAAGTCAACATGTGGTGGGGATGACAACAGCTATATAGGAAGAAATGGGTGGCTCACAATCAACCTTATCAACAATGAAAGTCTATTATGCATTCTCATAGAGTTTGGATGAAATTAGAAAAAGGAAATTGAGATTTGGTCACTTATTATGCCTAAAAATGGATAATTAAATTTAAATATACTAAAAATAATTACATAACTTAGTAAAAAAAATTATATCTCAATAATGCTAATATATAGTGCTCCCTATAGTTTAATTTTTTTAAAAATTAATTAGTAAGGGCTTTTATGGGCTTAAAATCATAATTGAGGCACATTGGTACTATAAGGAATATCTTTCTGCTAGCAACTCAGTTTGACATTTTAAAAAGTCTAAAATATTTAGAAAAATATGAGGAACTCAAATATCCACATAAAATAAGAGTCTCAAAATAGTTAGGAGGCCATAAAGTATTTTAGAAGTCTCACGAAAATTGAAATTGTAATAAATATTAAGAAGTCTTAAATGAAACATTTAAGAAACATAATTATAATTTGTAATTCTTTAACAAAAATTTATAAAACATCTCAAAATAAGGAACTTTATGTCTAAATAATACAAATTTTGAATACATTATATTGTCAAAACGACTGAGATTTCATCTTTTTGAGATTTATATCTCTACGCCCTTAAAAGTGACTTCATCTCCGAAGTCAACCAAAACAAAATTAACCCACAAAGGTCCAAAGATCTAGGGTTACTACCCCCTTAAAAAATTCTTATTCTAAGGCCACAACCACACCACTCAAAAATTCATACGCATCATCAACAAGCCATGTACCAACCAAATCTCCACCCAATATCAATGCTCTTCAAAACGCTAATGTATGCCCCAATCATAATATGATTTAATACACAACCCTAATACAACAATCATCCCAAAACATCTCTCATTCATCCAAAAAATCTCATAACCTCATAAATGATCTCACAAAGCATTTAAACCATAAAAACAATCAATCCCACAATGCAAGGAACCTAATGTCAAGCAAAGGTCAAATAGCAATACAGCCCATTTAATAGATATCCTAGGGTATTCCCAAAGGATAACTGATCACATAAAATGAACCCAAACCTAAAAAATAATACCAACTATAGTACCACACCTATATAACTACACATTTGCCAAACTAACCATAAGACCATGGAACCAAATACAAGACCAAATATAAGACCAAACAACTCTCTAACTTATATTTCTCACAAAGCTAATTTGAGTTGTCAAATAAGACCAAAAGCTTAAGAACAAGTTACGACTGTAAAAACCAAACATGTAAAATAAAACACAAATTTTAAAATCAAAAGTTCTAATACCAACTTGCTTCTCAATTTTAAAATATATTTGAAGGAATTAATGCAAAAGAAAATAAAAAAGGGGGATGGAACCACCTTATTTAGCATAAAGAGAAGTGTGTACATCACCCAACATATGTTAGATATAAGGCTAAAACACCAAACTTAAAACTTTAACTAGAACTATAATACACATAAATAAGTTCAAAGAGTACACAAACCTTACAAAATCTCAAAAGTTTGGGAGGGCTTTAGTACAAAGGGAAATGACTTAAGAGTTGAAAAGACATCTGAAACAAAAGTACCAAAATTAGAACACAATATAACCCTCACTGTCATCCTACTTAGACAATTAGTGGGGACCCTCAACCCACTGATCCATCGAAATCTTGGATCCCTTCAATCATTGCATACACCACATATTAATCTAGAACAAGTATAGTATCAACATGACATTTTATATTGAGTAACTACAATACATCTAAAGAGGTAGCATGCTCACATAAATATATAACAAGTAAAAGCATAAGATCATAGATAAACTCAAGGATAAAATATGAATCCACATGCAATTATATCAATCTATCTTAACCATCCATACAAGATGACATTCATTATCTAATAAGAAATATTAACTACAAAAAATCTCAACTTTATTCCAATTATTAAGCCATATCAAGGTGATCAACTAGTCCCGTGAACTCAACTTTGAGAGGGAATATAATATTATTTCTAACATCACTTGTCAAGGAAGCCACTAACTCACACACTTCTAAGACCACTTGTCAAGGAGGCCACACGATAATTAGTCATACAGACACGATCACTAAAAACTAAATCCTTTATTATGCAAAACCCCCCATAGGATTTCTAATTTCACTACAGAAGTAGATGTGGGCCCTTCGACTTGAAGGTCCTTCTAAGATATCCAATCAAGGAAGCCACAAATAGCACTTAGCATTGAAAGGCCAAAGGTTAGGTAACTAGCCATAACCTCCTTTAATGACTCAAGGTCACAAGTACCTCTTAGCCCTAAAGGGCTAAAGGTGGGGTAATTAGCCATAACCTCACCATATAAATAATTTCTTTCAATCTTAATCATTTATATTAAATTGTTCAAGGTCAATGTAAAGTTATAAAAATCCAAACTAGGCTCAAATTACTCACTACTTAGACATATTTAGCCATCAAGACCAAAATGCCCATATATCTACGAAAGCATACCAAATGCTTGTTTTAACAAAAACAAATCTAATATAATTAATTATATGACCACAGATAAGGACAGATACCACTTTTTGAAAATTTACTATTCATAAAAATACTATTTCCAAATGACAAATAATGTTGAAATATACTAAGATATTATTGTCACTATTTTCCATTTAGATTCATCAGATTATTTTACTAAGTAAATATGAGATTACTTAAATTATTTTTAAACGTAAACAATATGAATATCCAATAAGTTCTTAATAGGAATTTACAATATAGTTCTATTTTAGTTTGGTAACGCAAATATATTTTTCCTATTCAACTAATGTGTAAAAAATCATTTTAATGCATCTACGAGAACCATAAGAAAAGTGTTACTATGTAAAGAGTTGGAAAAGCATCTTACTAGTGTATTTTCATGATGAATTACTTATTTGGGAGACTAGCTTTTAATTGGACATAGTGAGCAAACTGTTGAGTTCCTTTTTACTTTTCATATTGTAAATTTTAGTTGAGTCCTATTTTTTACTAATTACGAAGTAAAGATCTTTCTAGGCGAGTTTGAGAAGTAGACTTGTGCATAAGGCTGTAAATGAGATGAAGCAGTTTGGTATTCGGCTCAACTTGGCTTGTTAAATGCTCGATTTAGCTCATTTGTATAGTTAAGTGAGTCAAGCCCGAGCATCACTATTGGGCTCCTTTATTAAGCGAGCTGAGTTCGAGTTAGAAAAAGTAATTCTTGGTTTATTTTTTTGGCTTAAACTCGTGAGCTTGACTCAACTCAATAAAATCTCGGCTCGATTCGTTCGTTTAATTAAATAAACCAAACCCAAGATTTATTGTAGGTTTGTTTAGTAAAGGAGTTGAACCCAAGTCTGGTGGTATTTGGCTCGGTTCGACTTGGCTTATTTACAGCCTTGCATTACTTCTTAGAGTTATGGTGGGGTTTGACATCTAGATTTGATGTGTGTTTGGCAATTCTAAACAGAATTGTATTGCACTACTTCTATCTGAATTATTTTTAAAAAAAAGGGATAGAATTAGGACCATGGATGTATAATACTTAAGATAGGCGTATCTCTTATGTAGACGGATCTCGAAATATCTTGTAATAATTCTCTCAGTATATTTTTGTTATAAGGAACTATAAGCAAGGAACCATAAGAGTAACATATTCAAAATTGAAGTAGTCCACATATAAATAAACGTATTATCAATTTCAAGGAACTTAGTGATTGAGTTTCCTCATCACTACCGGAAGTTTAACTTTTATCTTCATTTGTCTTGAATATTTTTAAAATTGACAATAGTAAAATCAACCCCCCTTTGTTGAGTATTATAAGCACCCAACCGCCACACTAACTCTTACAATATTTATTTTTTTGTCGATTATTTTTTAATAACATTAGTTGTTAAAAAAAGATAGCAATAAAACTAGAAATACTATATACACTACTTTTACTTTCAATACTATTTGAGTATATGTTTATTTACTGAATATGATTTATGTCTTACTTTTTCAGATTATCAACTTCTAAGTAGCTTATTAAAATGAAACTATATTTTTTTTATAAGGTTGGTAATATTTATCGGGCCACTATTTACATTTTTAATCATTTTTCCTATAAATGTGTGTTTGACCGAAGGCAAAATTGATGTTATTTATGAAACTTATATTTATCAACACTTTAGTTGTATTTCAAGAAGAAGAAAAAATAAAAGCTATTATTTCTTACAATTATTTACTATAACTCTATCTTTATTAATATTATCTAAAAATAACTATTTAAAAATATATTATTTTAGAAGTAATTTTTAAATATTAATCATCACGGAAAAAGGTAGTATCAAATAATGGTTATTATATTTTTATTAAGAGATGGATTAATAAATAATAAAAGAATGCATGATTGGGTCAAGAACAAAAACTCTCGGTGTCTATTAATTTTTTAGGGTTACCCACTATTTAATTGGATCTAAAAATGAAAGAAAGATCAATTTATACATATGATTAAAATCATGATCCAATCGAATTGGACCAGGATCACGTGTTGTTATTATTATTTTAAAAGCATGCCAACACTTACAGAAAGCTTTAATTTACAATGTTAGTTACCGCACAGAATGTTTTGTCCTTCTAATACAAAAATAAAGTGTAATAAATACGGTCGCCTCAATATCTTCTTCCTGTCCGTTAGTCTTTCAGAAATGGTTACTCATAGTCAAACCACACGGAATTTGAACCATGACCGTGAACGTTAAGTGGGTGTTCTCCTGGTCCCGTATTTATAGGTGTTGAAAGCCGTGAAGGGTTGATGATGACCATAGTATGGTCTTTATATTTTATCTCTTTGTACAGACAGACAGCAATAAAGCGTGGCACTTTGCCATGTCTGTCAAATCTCCGATCCAATTGATGCGGAAGACGTTAATTCAGAATTTCACTCAGAAGTTTTGTGTTTATCGTTCTGGCGAAATATAAAACAAGCAGGTAATTGTGAATTTCACTAAAAACAAGCTGATTCACTGATCTTCTGTGGAATTCCAACCGAACAACAGACGGATATGTTGAATGTTTTAACTGAAATTTCAATGAATGATTCGATTCCTGCCGCCCTCCACACCTACTGTTTGGTAAAATGCCCGCCACGAACATGAAACGAGGAGCGACTCTCCCAGTGCCCTCACCGTATTTCCTTATGTTCTTTTTGCAAAAGAAACCACATGGATAGACATCATCTGTTTTGCGTGCACAAGGACTGAAATTGGGGCATAGGTAGCTTTTATATAGCAGCGGGCAAACACAGAAGTATGCGCTTACATATATGGCCATGGGGGCAATTTATTTGCATACAAAACCATTAATTGCCGTTACTCTACAAGCCCAGATCGAAGTAAAAAGAACTTATTTTGATAAAAGCATAGACATGCAACAGTAGGAGCCCCAGACATGAAACACTGGACATGTTGTGACGCGCTCCTTGGTTCCGAGGTTGGTTTCAAGCTCTAACCTCGTCTTTAGCCTGACCAGCATGGGGCGGACGTCGGGGGTTTCCATAAGGCACCGTAGGAACGGGACCTCCGTAGGGCGTAGGCAGGGGACCTCCGTACGTAGGTGTCTGATCTCGACTAACATTCTCTACCATGGCTGTCGCAGCTACACAGATCAATACGGTATGCTTTTAGTTTACACATAAAATTAACGGGGTTTATCTCAACTTTGAATTCTTTATTTTTCCCCCTTTATTTTATAAAATAATATATTTATAGTACCCCCTGTCTATATAATACTCTGTAATTACCTTCACACACCTTCTATAAATAAATAACAATAAGAATATATTAACTAACCTTTTTCATAAGGATTGGATACTTCAGCCAAGTCTCTTGCTGCGGAGGCGATTAGAAACACAGTAGCGAGAAGAGCTAGGAAAAAGAATGCCTTGGACGCCATATAATTACTGGTGAATTAACTAACTAATTAATTAATGCAGCCGATATGTGTATATATATGAACTTTGTTTAATCGATCGCTGATGGAAATGGCAGTGTCCGTGGGATCCTTTTATAGGCCTTTGCATGCATGGAGTCTGACTGTCTGAGAGAGATTTGACGTTAAGGATCAATCAGCGAGCCACTGCAAGCCGCAAGCCATTATAATTGACGCAGTTTCCGCGCGGTCGGTCGTAGAATTTTCAGCGACTGAGACATGCACACACAAAAAAAAAAGGAAAAGAAAAGCCGACGGATATCGAAATGGATAATGATAAACGGATATGGATACAGATATGGGTAATGGTGAAAAATATCCGACGGATTCGGGTACGGATACGGGTACGGGGTATCCATATCCGTATCCGACGGATATCTGTTACCCATATCCGTACCCGTTTACCCGTTATATATTTATCATTTTATCCTTAACTTTTTATATAAGAATAAGTTATAGTTAGAAATTAAATTGTCATTTTACATTTAACTTGGATTATATATATATATTTTTTATTTTTTAATATCAAAAAATAATTTTTTAGGTAAATTATATATATTATGACAGGTAAACGGGTAATTTTAATCCGTAGGATAACGGGTTTGATATACCCGACGGATATCCGTCGGGTAACGATATCCGTCGGGTAACGGATTATCCGTCGGATAACGGATTATCCGTCGGGTAACGGATTATCCGTCAGATACGGATATGAGTACAGTAACGGATATCCATGCGGGTACGGCCGTACGGGTACGGATATGGTTATCAAATTTCTTATCGGGTTCGGGTATGGATAAGGGATACCCGATCCATACCCGCCCCGTTGTCATCCCTAGATGGTATCACGTTAAGTATATGGAGGGCCGGTGTCATATATTTTGAGATTTAAATGGTGTCTTTTTAAATACAATAAAAAATTAATTTATACACAATTTTTTATTTAAAATTATTTTTTTTCTTTTAAGATACAAATTTATTGATTAGAAATTGAAAATTAAGTTTTGATATTAAATTGTTTTATAATTGATATAATGATTAATCTATTTAGTTGTTCTTGAGATATAGTTGATCGTAGAAAGAATTTTATTAATTTTAACTTTATAGAAATACCAATATATATGTCTTTGGCTCGTAAGGTCTTACTAACTGCATTAGCAATAAATACTAAATCAAATCAAATTATTATGTAAGCTAAAAATTTAAAATTTTTAACTTCATGTACATCCAAACAATAAGCTTCACTTTTTTTTCCCTTAAGATCATCATTAGTTTCTGCTAACTCAAATAGGACATCTTTTATTTATAAAACTTGAAATCTAAGCGTTTTAATGCTTTTAATTTGACTTTTCCAACTTGTTTATGATAACGGTTTCACTATTAAAGAGGATACGTGTTCTTTTATAATTTTTCATCTTTTAGTAAAATAAAAAAAAATGAATAAATATTTTGCAATGCTCCAAAAAATATAACAATTTTAGAACAACAACTAACCATGTTAGACAGTAATAAATTAATGCTATGGCAACTACAAGTAGTATAAAATGCTCAAGGATTTATATTGAATAACCTCTTAAGCAAATCTTGATGGTTTTCCATTCATATTAGAGCCATTATAATACTTTCATCATTTCACATCACTTATATCAAGGCCAAAGTTTTTTAATGCATTTTTAAGTTCATTAAAAAGTACTTAACCTGATGTATCATTAACATTTAAAAAGTCTATAAAGTATTCTTCTATTTTTATAGGCAAAGATGATATATCTACACTTCTTAATATTGGAGCCATTATAACACTTTCATCATTTCACATCACTTGTATCAAGGCCAAAGTTGTTTAATGCATTTTTAAGTTCATTAAAAAGTACTTAACCTGATGCATCATTAACATTTAAAAATTCTATAAAGTATTCTTCTATTTTTATAGGAAGAGATGATATATCTACACTTCTTAATACAAGAAACATTTGTTCTTAATGAATTATATTAGGAGTACAATCAAGTATAATAGAAAAATACTTTTCTACTTTAACTTTTCTTATAATTATGTATTTTATTTTATTTGCCAACTAATCAATTATTTCATTTTGTATCCTATGACCAAGATAATGATCTTGAATTTCATATCCCTGAATATGCATAAAATATTCTTGCATTATATTATCAACTCCACAATCATTTCAATAAGACTTGAAAAAAAATTCCATGGCTATCATTATAAATTTTTTCATTTCTTCCTCTAAATGCCAAGTTATTTTTTGCAAGAGTCTACACCAATAATTCTCAATAATACATTTTTCCAATGTTCTTTCTATTTATTTATATAATTTTATAGCCTATTATCAATTGTTTTTTCATTTTGTAACCTTACATTTGCATCGATCCAAAAGTCATATTAATGATATCATCATCGTTTGTTTCGTGTGCCTTAAGCTTAGCACCAAGATTTTTTCAATCTTTGCAACTATCATATGCTAATTGAAAATTAAAATTTGAATTTAAAAATAATTTATAACAAAAGCAAAATACTCTATCTAATTTTTTGGAGTAAACTAACCATATTCGATCGTGTAGTTCTTCGTTTCTTAATTTTCTAGTATAATGTATTATGAAAAAATGTCTTAACTTTTTATCCTTTGGAAAGTCTTGATTGTCATATCTAATAGGTTCATTCTCAACTATCAAATCTCTCAAATTATTACTAATATTTTTTCAATTTCTAGGATCATATATATCAATATCTACATTTGAATCTATTCTATCTATACATTCATTTTTCTCTTGACATCCTTTAACTTTTTCATTACATTCCAAAGTATCACGAATATTATCATCACGAATAGGCAGTTCATTTGTAAGATTTTCACATGTATTTTTTGAAGTATTTTTCTTAGTAGTACTAATAAATCTATCAAGTGCACCTTTTTTAGACTGAATAAATTCTTTATTTTTTCCTTTTTTTTCTTACATTTTTCATATCCAGATTTATATTTTCTAGTAGACATTAATAAATATGAAAATATGTAACACAACATTTAAAATAAGCTAATGAAATAGAAATTGGAGAGTAACACATGATCTTTATCTTGAAAGAATTGCATCTTCTATAGATTGTTATATTGTTGTTATGATGCCTACACAAAATAAATTTAGGAAAAAAAAAGGAAAATTGGTAATACAAATGAAAATGAATAATCAACTTGACAACCTACTACTAGAATACAATTAAAAAGTGGTCGAATCTATCTACCTATTGTCTGCTAAACTACAAAAATAAAAATACTAAACTATAATTAAACATATGAAAATTATTGAAATACAAATAAATAAAATGATAAAGATACTCTCTAATTTGTTATTTAGTCATTTATATTAATTTCACTAGCTTTAGTTTTTATACAAATCAAAACAAAATCATATTTGAAGTTGGATACACCTATCTAGTAAAGGAGATCCCTACTGCCGTCGAGGTGGAAGACTTGGGGAGATACGACCTATAGAAGATAAGCAGTAGGAAAAAATTGAAGACGACAAATGCTAGGAAATTAGGAAAGGGATATATTGGTATGTGAACCAGAAATTTGATGACTTGCAAGAGTTTTAAAAAACTCAATATTGCCGAATGGGATTGTGACAGAGCCTTAAGACCTTAGGTTATTTTTTTGAAACTGATAAATGTTGGTAAATTAGGGATAAAAAAACTGAAATACTAAATAAAAAACTAATTAAAACTGCAAAGTTATAAATCAAGAACTTTAAATCAAAATCTAGTCATCCAAGTTTTCTTTCTTGAAGTTTAACTTGATAGCAATTGTGAACGATCGATGAACCATAGATTTTTGTTGAAAAAAAAAGCCAGTTATTTATTTATTTATTACTATTAATGATAAAATTCACAAGTGAAAGAAGAAGACTTTACTCATTTATTTTCTTGCATGAGTTGTAGAGAAATAGAAGTAAACAATCAATTATTTTTCTAGTTGAAATTTGGAATTTTTTTTCTTTTGTATTTTGTTTTCAAAATTCAAGCACATAGCATGCTTCAGGCTCTATGCTACAAACCTACGGTAACAAAAATGTAGAGGTAGCTTTTATATATATACATACATATACACACCATAAGTATGGACTCATATTTTTCTGTGGCCCTAGGCCTATGCCTAGTTGGCTTAGCCCAAAGGCCTGAATTGAGTATATGACATAAAGCATTAATCCTTTATATCGGTTTTTTTGAGTAAAACTCATTGAAATAGAAATAGAAATTCATTTCTAATACATAATTTAATTTTTATTTTTAATGTTTGATCATTGATGAATAATAGACAAAGTAAAATTATATATATATATATATTGCTATTAGGAAATCCATGAACCAGAATGAAGTAACAAATCTCACTAGTTATTACAAGTTTTATATATATTTATTTATTTTTATAGAAACATAATCCCTTTTTTTTGTATCCTTTTTAGTAACAAATTTCTCATAATTCTCAAACTTCATTTCCGTTTCTATATGTTGTAAGCATAATATTTTGTTCATGTTGTAACATCAATATGGATATTAATTCTCTATATTAATATGAGGATAGTGATTGATAGATTGACAATAATTTTGTATCAATTACATTTTAGCCTTAATCGCCTCACTTTACCCTTGTTTTATTTTTTTCCTTCTAAGTCTAACTTTTCTTCTTTCAATCCTTCATAAACCATTGTCACTTTTTCCAACTCTCTCCAAAATTTACCTTTAACATCATAAAATTTACAATAGAATTTTTATTTATTTATTTATAAATAAAAATATTAACATAATTTAATGTAAGTCTAAGACATTAAATGTAGGCTAAGACATTAATGTAATAAATTTTACCTCCATACTTAATACAAGCCCATTCCATACCTTTTTTGTATTAAATGTAAGGCTAAGACATTTAAAATAATAAAAGTCAAAACTTAAAGAAATAAATAAAAATAATGAAAGATTTTAATAAATTAAACATAAGAACAAAGTAGGTTTGAGTCAATTTTGAGGCTCATTGAAATCCCTAGGTACTAGCCCTAACTAACTCACCCAGAAAAGTAACTATACCACCAAATAATATAATATCTAATCATTTAAGTAGATATGTCCTTTTTAAGACCGAAACATATCAAGATACCTATAGAGTAGAAAAGGGTCTCATAGACCTCACATACAACACTTGGTACCATAAAAGAGAAAAATACTAAAACGGTACCAAGTGAATACCACATTAATACTCAAGCAACTACCTCAAATACTACTAGTCCTAACTCAAGATCTTACACTTTAATGATTAATATTTTATTAGAGATTTAGGCCAAATGAGAATCAAGGGCCATAGAATAATACCTAATTACTTTCACAAACACAATCTCATTTATTTATTAAGTTACAAAAGTATTTACTCACTTGATCCACATAGAAATAAAGACCCGACCACTTAGAGTACAAATACATACTAACATGCCATTAAGGCTGAATTTTGATAAATGAAGCATTAAAGACCAAGCTTCATGCCATGAAAGGCCCACTCTTAATTTAGATAGCCATATTCACTAATTCTAGTTATTTAAGATGATAAACACCAAGTGAACGGTGAACAAAAGTTAACATTCAATAAAAGTCAATGGTTGACCAAGGGTTAACATTTGACCACAAGTCACCTAATGGTCAAAGATCATTTGAGGGTTCACATATAAGGCCAAAACCATATTAAAGTAATTGAATATGACATAAAACAAGAAAAATTCCCGGAAGGTTAACTAACTTATGTTAGTATTAAGGAAGATATATATCATTCTAAAAGGCTTACACTTAACCAATTATTTTCCTACGATGGAACAATAAATATGGATATCAGGTTTCAAATATTAAGACTACTCCTATGTATCCAAAATATCATTTATTAGCTTAATAAACTATTTTAATTAAGGTATCCAAGTCTACTCATCCATTACCACCCAAATATCAAAATTATTCATTTGAAATTATTTTCTTAACCTATTATTAACTTAGATTGAAAAAAATTTCAAAAATTATGTATATGACCCATATGCCCTTATTTACATGAAATCACCTTTTAACTTTAAAAATTCATAACATCCTCTAAACAACATTGAATCTTATCATATTATGCATCAAATTTAATGTAAAAGACTTAATAAACACAATGGTAACCTCAAAACTCACAAAAAAAATATGAAATTCTGCCAAAAAAGCCAGATATTACCCAAGAGAAGCCCCATCAATCACTGTCATCGTTCACTGCACTTCCACCATTTTCCCCCTTGGCTACGGCCACTCCCACTGAAACCATCACCACACAATTGACCATCCCCTCTATTCAAACCCCTTTTTTGTCCCAAAAAGCTACCACACCTCACCCTCCACTATTGGCTAAAGTTACTACAACTCTCCCTTACCCTTCGGCAAAAATCCTCGCAACCACCACCCTTACTTCAGCAAAGGATGTTAATCCCCACCCCTTGCTACACTAAAACCATTAGTTACCCTCTTTTGGATTTGACTAAAGTTGCCAAAGCTCCACCCTTAGAAACGACACATATTATTGTTTCTCACCCTTTTCCTTGGATCCTTCCGCCGTTACTAACCTCCTCTCTTCAGATCCTTTCACCGGTTGTCTTCCTCTCTTGGTTTGTGAGTTGTGTTGTTGTCCTCGTTGCCTTGTTTACCTGGTAATGCTTGAGGATCTTCAAGATGATTTTTAAACCTTTTATGTAAGCTTGGATATAGGTAGATTTAATCACTCATTAAATGATAGAAGTTGTGTGAGAGAATGTTAGGATTGTTTAGATTTAGAATCATGTTAGAGTTTTATATCTTTCAAGTATCATGACATGTAAGGTGAAATGATGACATGATAAATAAATAGTACACACATTCATTGTTAAGTTATGTTATACACATGAATAATATGTTAAATGATTTACATATACATGTCTAGGGGTTTGTTAGGATTTGGAATCCTATAATACTATGATTTAAATGCCATGATAAATATCTCATAATTATTATTTTATGGTAGCTAGGGTTGTTATAAATAATATACATGCATGCGGGTTAGCATAATATAAGTATTAATTGCATGTTCTATAATGTGAGATATTTTCCTCCTTGTATTGTGATATTAAATGCCCTATTGAATGTCATATGATGCTATAGATCTATATGTATGTGTTGCATGGAATATATGATGCGTTAGAAATGTATAATTAGAGTTTGTACATGTAACTCACTTAATGCATGAAAAGTAAAAAATATAGTCAGTTGCTAAATCATAAAGATTACTCATGTGTTAAAATATTATGAATTAGTGTCTTTTAGTATTTTCGTGACAAGTTGATTATAATAAAAATGCTCGGTACAAAATTTGGATAATAAAGATGAAATTAGTGTTTTGAGGGCTTTTTAGTTATTTTAGACCTAAAAAATCTTTTGTGAATAACTAGACACATGATGGCATTATAATATCAATAGTTTGACCTTTGTGTTGACTTTGACTATGAATTGGGCTGTTGGCCTTAGGGTTGACTTGGATAATAAAAAAATATAAGAAAAAATGAATAATTGTGGAAATGGGAATAATTGTGCAATATGCACTTTCTTTAGTCATTCTATAAAATACTAATACTTAAAGTGGAATACCTCAATTTTGAGAATGGTGGCTCTCTAGGAGTAGCTACCCTAGGGACGAGGTAGGAACTCTAAGTATTTTTGGTTCATTGGTATGCTGTTGAACCCCAATAAGGCCCTAATCTACTCTATTAGTGACCTGCGGGTCCTATAGGGGGTAATGATACTTAAGGATTAGATGCCTTAGCCCTAGGTGTGGAGGGTACCCTGTTGCCTTGTGCACTAATATGACTAGATTATTGTTATACCTTTAGATTGGATGGTTAGAAGGGTACCATGTTTCCTTGCGCGCATATGACTGGTATATTTTTATGTCTCTAGGTTATTATTGTATCCCCCTCAAGAAAATTTAAAAAATTAGAATTGATTATTATTGGATTATTAGCTTGGTTGGTAGCTACCTTAGTGCCCTATCTTGGTATTTGGAATTGATTTGAATGTGTTGATTCAGTAGTTGCCTCATTATCCTACCTTAGTAATTGGAATTGATTTGGATGTGTTGATTCGGTATTTGCCTCAGTAATTTACCTTGGTATTTGAAATTGACTTGGATGCATTGATTCGGTAGTTGCCTAAGTATCCTACCTTGGTATTTTGAATTGATTGAAAACTATGATTTTGGTATTTGCCATAGTGACCTACCTTAATATTTGGAACTTATTTGATTAATCAGACATGTCTATTGTATCTTGGAATGATGTGAAGTGAATAAGTATGTTTTACTACCAAGCTTGAGACTTGATGTTATATACATTATCGTATAATTATTGCATGTGTTTATGGTATGTGCTTATGATCGAGTATGGTTTCTAGATTATTATGTAACTATATATAATGTGTGTATGCTACCTTTTGTGAGGTATTATAATTTACTCAGTACAAAAAATTCGTACCGATACTTTATTTGTAGATGATTATATGACGAGTTTGGAATGTTTGAAGGTGTATTATAGGGGCAAGGATAAGTGGAGCTCTTGGTAAGATGTCTCATTCTTGAAATGGGCTTATGAGTCTATAAGATAGGGCAAACTGGTGTTTTACCTTCGGATACTAGATTTTTCAGTAATCGATTTTCCTTCTGAATCTTATGTCCTTTGTTATATTTTAATTATCATTGTTGTACAAAGAACATTACTCATAACTTTTATATATGTATTGTCTCTTAGTTCCATTTTTTTATTTTGGGATATGACTTGTTTTTAACCCTCAACACTTACTATAAGAATGGTAGAGAAAGCTAGACTTATACCGAGTGTGATGGTAACATCTATTATTTTTGTAATTAATGTTTTTGCAAAACTAAACTTTTATGTAGTAAATTATGGGATGTTACAAAATTCCCTGAATATTAATTGCATATTTAAATAAAATTAAAGCAACCAAAACCCATGTAAAATAATGAAGCCAAGATTTCATACCTATGCTACCATATTCATTTTTCAACTAAAAGTCATGAAATTCATGGAAACAGTCTGGCATACCATAATATGCATAAAATCATGCTTAGCTAAAATTAAAACAAACATGATCATGCTGAACATAATAGGGCCGAGAGCCACAACAAGACATTCTAAATCCACAACTAAAACATGCTTGCATACATTATATTATACATAAAATAAACATACTTAACTCTCATACTTAAAACTTAAACACATTTCCAAGCTCTACATATAAATATAATCATACATATATATTAATAAACTAAAAACCTAGCATATAATATTATTTCTAAATACTAGTTTAATTACCAAAATCCTAAGCTTCTAAGCAAAGAGAAACCACGTTAATCACCACCTAATGAGCCTCTTGATCACCTTTACAATAAAAAGATAAAAAAAAATATCAGATAAACAAAGAATAATAAATATGGAAATGGAAATGTAAAGAAAGGAAATGAAATGGAGGGGTTTAGAAGAGGTAAATGATCAAGAATAAAGCAAGAGGATGAAATATTGGAAATGGTCATCCTGTAGGGACTAGAAACCGACCAAGAGGAGGGGAGAAACCTGTTGGGTTTTTATCCAATGTTAGACTTATTTGTAAACAATACGAATTACTGGTTATCATATAAATTAAGCTCTTATATAAGTGATCATACTTACGTATAAATTATTTGAACTTAATGTATCTACTTAGATATGAATCCATTTGTGTAGAGATTTTAGATATTCTAGATTGTTGATGCACCGAACTAGAATAACAAGATAGATAATATATTAGTTGTCTATATATAGAGTTGTGATTATAGATTCATATATGTTTTTACATTATATTTATATATAAATTTTGACTAATTAGTATATGATCTTATCGGATATAAAGATTAAATGAATATATCAAAGCACACCCAAACGTCACTACGCAACCAAGGGTAAAAGGGGAAGCAAAAGGGGGCTGTAGTTGGTTGTTTACTACAACAAAAATTAATGAGAAGGAAAAGAGGAGCAAAGGCACGCTGGCAGTAGCAGAAGTTGGCTCGAATCTGCAAAGAAAAAAAAGGGGGAGGGCTTAACGCATGGTATCTTACTGCAAATAGGGACTTTATTGTGTGCTAAACTGGGCAAAGATAAGAAGGGGAAAACAAGCTGCTTAGCCCCGATCACAGCAGCAGAAACAAGAAGAGCAAGGGTAAAGAAATGGAGATTTAATGCATGGAGATTTTTTTCTTTTTATCTTTTTTTTTGTGCGCAGGAATGAGAGAAAAACTGAAGGGAGGGGCTCGGTTCTGCAGAAATAAGCCACGGAAGTCTGCGGAGGAAAAAAAAAAGGTAAAAAGGAAGCTAAAAGTTAGTGGACATGGACGAAAATGAGAGGGTGAAAGCTAGGTCTTTCAGGGGATTAATGCAGGTAGTATAAAGCAAGACCTTAAGGAGGATAAAGAGCTGCAGAAACAAATCATGATCACAGTAGCAGCAACTCTATAAAAATGGAAGAGCAAAAAGAAAAACAAAGAAAAACAAGGCACAAACACCCGGAATAATTTGGCAAAAGAATGATGATTCATGAGGGATGTGTTTTGGGACAAAAGGCAAACAAACAAAAGAGGAAGAAGTGAAGAAGCTTGCATGCAACAGGCAGAGGCATAATCGGGCCTGAGGGGAAAAGACAGGAAAGCGTAGTTAAGTCAAATTTTTTTAAATTGTTAATTGAAAACGTGAGGTATGGCTAGAGCCGTCAAAAGTTGACTCGACCCGAAAAATCCGACGAATACCGACTCGATCCGCCCGAAATTCGATCCGATTTTATCCGAGTAATTAAAAGCCCGAAACCTATCCGACCCAATCCGATACATATCCGATATCCGATATAACCCGAAAAATCATAAGTCCGAAATAAACCCGACCCGACCCGCTATTCACCCGAAACCCGATATAACCCGAAAAACTATAAATCTGAAATGACCCGACCCGATCTATTATTTATCCGAAATATGATATTATCTGAAAAATTATAAATCTATAAAGATACAATTTGGTACTACCCAAAATTAACATTAACCCATAACTCAAAATTTTTAAAACTTCATAAAACATGAAATAATATAGATGTGCAACTAATCCATACTAGCACTTACATCAAAATCTAGAAACAATATGCTTTCATAAAATTTATATCACTTATGTATATACAAATACAATATCCATTGATACCAATAGAAATAAAAGTAGAAAAAAAAAGAATAACACTACTATGCCATTTAAATATTAGTTCACTTCCATTATTCTATCTAGTACCATAAGATAATAACAGTGCAGCGTTGAACACTATATGTTGGTATCTATACGGCCATACCTTGCAATATACCACCTACAACATCATAGGAAAGTAGGAAAAATCTAGAGTAAGAATGTTAGTTATTCATTATAAAAATTGAAGATTAATATTTATTATTACATCAACAGTGTTAAATAGTAAGAAGTCAATATTAGTTGGTCTTTTGTCAATAATAGTCATTATTACTTACTTTATTTAATTTTTATCTTATTTAGCTTGATATAATCTAATCAAAATATATAATAAAAAACTAATATGTTGTTATTATTATTTTTTCCATAATTGATATTCATTGATTACTATTATTATTGTTATCATTATTTTTGTATTATTATTATTATTATTATTATATTTATTAAAATTATGTTGATATGATGTGATCAATCTCTTTTAAAAATAATATGAGAAGTACAACCTTAGAAGTCTTCATTTGTTATCAATTATCAATGACTATTATAAGTTAATATCATGTAAGGAGCGTATATGATATAAATATAATATAAACTTAAAATAATACTAGAACTCAATATGATCAAGCTAATAATGGAGTTGAATTATAAGTTATACATTAACATAAAAAGAAAAGTGATACGATTTGAAAGCTTTTAAATTTGAAACGTCAGATACATCTCCAAATATAAAATAATGATAAAAAATTCTAAGGCCCCAAAACAAATAATATAATAATTCACTTTTAATTGAATAAGATAAATTAAAATAAATGATCTCTAAATCATTAGCTTTTAATAATATCTTGGAATAAAAATAAAGAAAGAAAATGACACAAGCATGGCTCAAATATGAAATGACCTAAATTTAATCTAAATTCGACCCGAAAATATAATAATTGAAACTCAACCGAGCCCGATCCGAACCCGAACCGAAATTAGAACAACCTAAATTTACCCGAATCCGAGTCCATCCGATCTCAACCAGACCTGACCCGAGAGCTTAGAATGACCCGAGATTATCCGATACTAAGTTATTCCGAATCAAACCCGACCCAGCCCGACCCGACAAAATGATCCGAAATTATCCGAAACCGATATGACCCGATTATAATGTTACCCGATCCGATAGTGACGCGACCCGCCCGATTGCCAGCTCTAGGTATGACACGTAAAAGACAACTAGTATCTCTCCCCTTTTCACCTCAACGCTGCCTTTAATGAGGCCCGGAGGGGAGTAGGGGTGTGTTTGGTATGCAAAAAACAAGATGAGAGGAGACAATGAAATCGCGGTTTGTGTTTATGGTCGTAGCTGTGGTGTTACGGTATCCAAGCAAAGAGAATAATAAATCAGGTGTCACGGTTGTTATGACATAAAGTTTTATTTTATTATATATTTTAATTATTTTAATATAAATATTTAATAAATTAATATTTATATTATATTAGAAGTATTTAAGTGAGTTATTATATGTTAAATTATTTTAATAATTCTAAATTTATCTTAGAATGAAAAAAAAGCTATTTAGTAGGACATATAAATGTAACAAATATTAATACTTTATTATTGTTTAATAGTAACTTGATTTAAGATATAGATAATAAATAAATAAGAAAAAATTATTATACATATATTTTTAATAGATTTATTTTTTTTAATAAATAACCAATTTATTAATAATTTATTCTAATTTATCACCAATATTTTTTTAATTTATAGGTGATACTAATTTATTAATAATTTACTAATAATTTATTAACCAATAAATATAAAATTTTGAAATTATAGTATACTGATAATTTTACGTTCAACTACAAAAGAAATGCCATTTAAATGGATGGATGAGAGTCACTACAACAAATATAGTCAAATAGGGCAATTTTAGGATATTAAATAGGGTAATTATAAAATTTCCCTATTATAGATAATCAAATAGAGCAATTAAAATTTTCCCTAATTGATTTTAACAAATGGGGCAATATAAAATTTCCCATGTTTAATCCAATCTAATAGGGTAATAATTAAAAATTCTCCTATTTAATCATAATAAATAGTGCAATACTAAAATCCCTCCATTTATTCTTATAAAATAGGGCAATGAAATTTTCCCCCCCATTTGGTACTATCTAGTAGGGCAATATATTAACATACCCCTATTTGATTCTAATATATATAATAAGTTATGATATAAAATTATAATTGTTATAATATTTATGTTAAAAAATATTGTTCTAATATTATTTTTAATATTTTTATTTATATATACAAAAAAAAATATATTAGTAGTTAAAGTTTGTGTTAAAAATGTACAGATGCTCGCAACTAATATTTCAGAGAGAAGGACAGTTTGTTTGGCAACTCCCACGGCCAGGACATGCACATTTGCCCGGCACAGGATCGAGCCATATTTGCGATATTCTGTTCTGTTCATATTTTTGAAATCCCGACCTCCTCAGTCATTTCCTTGCCTTCTGCCCTTCGACCCCGGCCAATGTCGCACCAGTCACCACCAAACCACCAGCTGTTGTCCGTCGCCACCACGACAGGCTGCAGAAACCAGTGAGGCGCGACGGCAGAACCGCACAGCTGAGGACAACAACAAGCAACCACACGATCCATTTTCCATCTCAGGTGATTTCCTTACCCAACCCTTCATTCGTAGCTGAAAACGTTATCTCAGCCACTTGTTCTTCCTCTACAACCTTCCAATCTATTTATCTTCTAATCCTCTCCCGTTCTTCTTCCCCATTAGTATCTCCATAACTTCAGCCCTCGATTCGAATTTTTTTTTTTCGTCGGCAGAGGAAAGGTAAGCGCTCCGGACTGATTCAGTTTCTAAGCTTATCAAAATTGTTAATAGGTTCTGGAATTATTTTGGTAACATAGTAAAAGGAGAGCACGGGCACCGCAAACAATGAATATGTGTAGTTATTGAAATGACCTGGTAGAAATCATAATCGCTCATCATAGTGTCATTTGATTTTTTGATGCATTTTTGTTGAAGTTGAAAATGAACAAAGAAGAAGTTGGGAAGAGGAAGATAGAAATTATAAATAGAAAGTTGAAATTCCTAACAGTAGTTCGTCCACGTATAACAAACTAATGACAGGATAGTTAGGGAAAACAGGAATTTAGAGCAGAGACAAAGATACGCAGAAGTCGGGTGATCACCCCTTCAATAAGAATAATAATAATAAGGTAATAATAGCAGAGACAATGATGTTCCCCTAACATCATTTGATTGACCACAGACCAATTTACATATATCCGTTTTCAAGCTTCAAAATTTATTGCCGTCGAAACTCATTTCAATAATAACAATGACCTGCTAAAGCCTCATCAGGCAATTTTTCCCACAGTTCGGGACTCCATAGGGAATTTTCTATTCGGGTTTATATTTGGATTCGGAGATAAAATTTGGAGATTAGGTTTAAATTCAAAAATTTTTAATGGAAATTATTTTAAGGATGGGGCAGGGAGAGGTTTGGGGTCCCCATCCCGAACTCGCCCCTAATAATGTATATATATATATATATATATATATATATATATATATATATATATATAATATGTTTTTTAATATAATATAAATTAAAAGTGTATTATAAAAAAAGGGTTTGAGGATCAGCGATGAGATTGGGGATTAAGTATAAAGTTGGGTTTTGGGGATTTGATTAGATTTCAAGGTCGGA
Source organism: Tamarix austromongolica (assembly GCA_039764185.1). NCBI lineage: Eukaryota > Viridiplantae > Streptophyta > Magnoliopsida > Caryophyllales > Tamaricaceae > Tamarix > Tamarix austromongolica. The sequence continues at coordinate 6,167,044 of CM077813.1, forward strand.
GAATAAATCAAAAATAGAAAATAAATTAGATATCAGGTCAGGTATAGGAATTTGATCCCCCTGGAGATTAGATTGGAAAATCTTCGATAAAAAAAATTAAAGATCAGGTTTGTTTCAAAAATTATTTTTCTTATTGAGCTCGGAGATGGGGATGGGATCCTTGTCCCCATCCTACCCCGTTGCCATCCCTACTCATCACACCTAAACATATATAATAACATGCTTACTGTTGTAGAAGAAGAGAAAAGAAAACATGCTTGATCATGGCATTAACCGACAACATCAAGAAATTGATAAATATTGTTTCTTACTAATAATAGCAATAATTAATGATAATCAATATTAATAATCATTCATAATCATTAATTAGAATATTTATATTTGATGAAAATATTAAAAATAGCAATTGCTTGTATAGTATCAGTAGTAATATTATAATAATAATAATAATAATAATAATAATAATAATAATAATAATAATAATTACGTTAATTATATTCATAAAAAACTAATATAAATAATAATAATTAATAATAATGTTAAGAAAAATATGTGTTTTTGTTTGTTTTGTTGTTATTATTATTATTATTATTACTTTAATAACATTGAAAAATCTTTACAAGAAAATTAATATTGATAACATTTAATTATTATCTATAATTATGATTAACATTTTTCTCAATAACAATAATAGCGACAATCATCATTATAAAATTATATCATAATCATAATGAATTATGCTTTGATTATCTTATCAATTAAGGAGTTGGGAGGCTCCAGCATTACAAAGTTGAATATTAAGGTAAAGATTGTATTACCTAGATTCATTAATTCCTATGTTCATTTGCAACCAATCTACATATCTGATTTTACATATATGAAATGACTTATTTTCCATTTTATAAGCCTTTTTGGAGCTTCAAATACTCTAGGGAATTTAGTCACTGAGTGTAGAATTAAATGTCATAAGTTTAGATAGGTTTTTATGCACTTTTGGAGGCAATTTTTCCATGTTTGAGCTAATTTCTATAGTTTATTCCCATATCTCATCTTTTTTTTTTTACTATTATTTTCAACATGGTTTTTACAAACTTATCATAAGTTAGTGAAAAATATATCTAGGTTAGGGTTGAGTTTGAGGCTACTTGGACATTAAAATTAACATAGTTTAATCCTAAATCTAATTTCTATAGTTTAATCCCAGATCTAATTTTATGTTTTTCCATGTTTGAGCTAATTTCTATAGTTTTGTCACATATTTTATTTTCTATTTTTTACTATTATTTTTAACATGGTTTGACGGTTAAAACTTAGCATAAGTTAGTGTAAAATCTTAGGGACATATATTACTAGGTTAGGGTTGAGTTTGAGGCCACTTAGACATTAAAATCTACATTTTTACATGAGATTTAAGTGTTTTGATTGATATAGATGAAGAAATTTTGGATTTTAAACCTTTGGTAAAGTAAAACAATTGTATCAAAATTTTAGATATGTTTGTTTAGATATGAATGCATAGTTGTTTACGATGAACACCTAGTTTGACTTTAGAATTTAAAAGTGCACTTTCTTTATAAGATCAACTCTTATTCACCTAGTATTAATTGCTTATATTATATTTTGGTTAAAAATAAGAATCTAATTTGTTGTGCTCAATGATATGCTACCATTGGTATTGTTGCAGGTCTATTTCCATTTGGATTTCTCACCTTGTGGTGTTGCCTAAGATTGTTCATGTTATGTCTTGCAATATTCAATTATAGAGATATATGGTATTTAGGGTTGCTTCATGAGTGGGGTTGTAAAGCCAATTTCATGTACTCTTTTGGAAATGAGAGATTATGATAATTATTTATAGTAAATGTGGTATTGTGCTTTGTCCTTGCTTATAGTATTCGTTTGAAAAGTTTTCTTTGCAAGAGATATGAAGAATGGCAATTTGTTAGATAGTTTACTATATAAAAACCATTGATACATATGCATAGTTGCTAATGTATGACATTTGATAAATATAACTCTATACCCTAACCCCAGGGTATAAATCTGCATTACTCTATCTAAGGAACCTCCTCAAAGTCAGTAGAATCATCATCAAATACTTGTGACATAACATCTACAGTTTTGTAGTATCAATATGCATCTTGTATTGAGTAATATAACTATCCTAAAGAGATAGCATTATGCACAAGGCCCGTACAAAGAAATCAATAGAATATATAATAACAAGATGATAGCAATCTTACATATATGTGGCAATTGAGAAGAAAAAAACTCAACCATCAAGTATAAAATAATATAATATGAATGTACGTATAGAGGAAATTCATTGATTATTATATTTTATTATCGTAATCAAAAGTAATATATTATATTAAATTGAGGATGGAGACTCAAAGAAATCATAACAACTAATCTATTACACTAACAGTACTAGCCCTAACTAGCTCGTCTAAAAATATGACTAGACCACCAAATAATAGGATGCCTAAGCACTTAAGTATGTATACCCCCTATAGTGCCAAAATACATCAAGACATCTATAAAGTAGAAGAGGGCATCTCTGGAACATATAAGGTATTGAGGGTCATAGAATAGAAAACACCAAAATGATATCAAGCAAATGTCAAACCTAACTCGAATAGCTACCCCAAGTGGTATAAGTCCCAATTCAATATCTTTCACTTTATGTGATTAATTTTTATCAAATATTTAGGGTAAACGAGAACAAAGGCCATGCAATATCACTTGATCATTTCTATGAACATAAAATAATTATTTTATCAAATTTTGATATTATCAATGAACTTGATCCATATAATCATTAAGGATCAACCATTTATAGCACAAAGGCACACTAACATGCAATTGAAGCCTAATTGAATATATAAAGCATTTAAACCCAATGAAGATTATTAAGGCATTAAAACCCAAGTTTCATGCCATTAAAGATCCAATAAAATTAGATCTTGATATATGTTAACTCCAATTATCCATAATAAGGATCCATAGCCAGCATTTAAGCCAACCAAGGTTCACTTATAAGGATGAATTAAATAACAAGTCTAAAGGCACATAAAATGACTAAAATATCTTTAAGGTCCACTAATTTACCTTAATATTAAGAGAGGTGTATTTCATGCTAAAAGGATGATACTTAACCAATTGATTTCTTAGGATGAAATATCAATGGGACACCAAGATAAAAATACTAAGATTACTTAATGCACCCAAAGTGTCTCTTTCTCCTTTCCTTTTTCTTTCTTAATCAACTTTTTTAATTAAGGTATCTAGGTCTATTCATCAAATTCCACCCAACTATCAACTTATACATTTTAACTTAATTTATTAGCATAATATTCACTTAGGTCTCAAATTTTTTAGAATTTACTTGTAATTTCCAAAATACCCTTCTTCTCCAAAAATTACCTTAAATTTCTAAAATTCATAACTTAATCTAAATAACATCAAATACTAAAATATCATATAACTCATTTTATGCATGAGACCCAAATAATAAAATGGTACACTTAAAACTTTCAAAAACAATCTGTAATGCCTAATGTACCTATGGATAAACATGTCCAAAACCTTTAAAAAAATCATTTCAAGTCTAAAGGATCCAAAATTCATAGTCTAGATTCTATACCCTACTATAAACACAATGAAATAATTATATATATATAAACTCGAATAAAATAACAAGAGAGAGAGATGAACAACTCAAATCTAGGCATATTTATCGCGACTATGTTGAATATTCAGCACGATTCTACTAAAAATATAGCATGACTCCACTAAATTTTAATACTTATAATTATAATAAAAACAAATATAATCATGCATAAAATAACACATAATACACCTAGCACAAATTTCTATTTCTAAAAGTTTGTTTAGTTACCAAAATTCATAAGCTCCTTAGCCCTTAGCAAAGCTAAAATAATAAATCTAGAAACTCCTTCTCTATACCACTTGTCCACTTTCAAGAATATAATATTAAAAATACTTAGATAAGCTAATAATAATAAATATGTAAAAGGGAAATAAAGGATATGAAATGGAAGAAGTGAAATTACAAGATTAATCTTGAATATAGAGGCTTGAAAACCACCACCAAAACCACCAAACCCACCAACTAATGATAGATTATGGTTTTGGAGGGTTAATAGGAAGGAAAAATTGAAGGAAGTAATGATTTAAGGTATGATTTTTTTGTTGAACCAATAAAAAAACAATAATAAGATGGTAGGGGCATAGTTTCTTGGATAAAAAGGGTTACTATATGAGTTATAACATACAAGGAGAAAAAAAAATGAGAATTAACTATAAAGAAATCAAGTTATAGGTGTGTTAGCTACTAGAAATAACAAAAAAAAATAACTTTGCTACAGTTGTGTAGCTGGTCGGGAAGCGAAAGTTAGGGTAAAATAAAGCTTGAAGGAGATCAATTTCATGGATTTAAATGGTATAGATTTGTAGTATGAAATGAAATATTTTATATGAAATAAAAACAAAAGGAAGAGAACAACCAGAGAGAGAATGAGTTGCTGTAAGTTGGAAAGAAATCAAAAATGTTGTGACTTTATGTGCATTATGTAATGGAACACACGATTTAACAAAAATAGAGTGAGATTTGATGGGGAGTATTGTGGAGTGAGTTTTTCGGTTTACTTTGGCCTTAATTGAGTGCTAGGATTTGGGGTGTAAGAGAGATGTTAGGCTATAGTTGAGTATGTAGGAGAAATGTCATAAAATCATGATTATAGTACTTTGTGCACTTTTTGGTTGGGTGAAAGGTTACTAAGTTACAAATATTATTTGGTTTAGTTAGGAAACTTGTTAGGAGTAAAATAAAGATTAAAATATTGGTTACAATTTATTTTAAATAATAAAATTGTAAAAAGTCAAATAAGTGGCATTTATTGGAAAAAATATCAATTGAAATCCCAAAATAATGAAAATTTATGGAAAGGTGTGGAATAATTTTAGAAAATTAAATATGAAGTAAATATTGGGTGTTGAAGTTGTTTTGAATCTTGATGGATTGAAATGGAAAAATGGTTAACATCGTCTACTTGTGTGAACAAAATTTTCTGTGATTTAACGATTCAGAATGATTGGGTAAACATATGAATGGATAAAATTTATGGAATTAGATAATGATATATATATATATATATATATATTGAAGACATGTTATGAGATTAATAACACACAGTAACTAGGGTTTGAGAGAACAGGGTATTACAGTGATCCATTATACATATAAATGTAAAGCCTATATGGAACACATTAAAGGCATCATAACAAAACATGGTATAAGATATTGAAATGTATATGCAATGAACAAAATATAGTAATCATATCAAATAAGAAATAATCACCATGACCACATATCACTTATACTTATTCATTTAGAACATAATGAATCTTATCAACCAATTATACAAGATATGCTTTCTGAAGTAATGATTTGAATAAATCTCAATAAAATAGGCATAATATTCACAATATATCTCATATCTTAATATCAGACTAATAATATACATAATACCATAGATAGGGCTCAAAGGCACAATATCAAATAAAATCCATACTATCATAGATAGGGCTCAAAGGCACCATATTAAACCATAGGTAGGCACAAGGCTACCACAGAACCAATCCGATGACCATTTTGATCTAATAATAACCATTTCCATTTTTATTTACTCAAGAGGATACAGTACTAAAGCGAAGATATAAAAGTACACCAATTATACCTTTTCACAAGGTATCACGTTGCTCTCCCAATCATCCAACCTAAAGACATAAAATCTCTCTAATCATATTCACACACAAGATCATATAGTGCCCTCCCAACCTAGGGAATCTAATCCATAAGTATCGATGCTACCTATAAGTTCTGTAGGTTATCTATGGAGTATATTAGGGCCTTACAGAGGCATAACATCACATTAATGGACTAAACAAATCGAGGGCTCGCACCTCTTCTCTATGGTAGCTAGCCCTAGAAAGCAACCATTTACAAATTCAAGGTTTTTTGCCTTAAGTATTAATATCTTAAAAGGAAATCACAAAACATCACATATTCACAATTGTTCCAATTCCATACTTAACCATTTTCCCTTTATTTTGGATTATTCAAATCGACCCCCATATCAATGATCCAAGTCTAATTCAAAGTGAACACTAAAGTCAACATATCAAAATGCTAAGTTTATCTTATGTCTGATTATTCATGTTAGGCGTATGGCCAATATACCCTTAAGACCATTATTACCACATTATCATCCATTTTAAATACCAACTTTATTTAATTTGTTAATTTGTCATGTAATGGTTAAAAAATTATAATTAAATTACATAACATATAAATAAATTAGCAGACATGCCAAATGATGATTTTTGTCCCTATACATGATTTTACATGTAAAACCCTAACATGTGTTTCTAGGACATCAAATCACATATTAACATGATCGACAATAAATAACACATATTAGATACACTTATTGAAATAGTTATCATGATATAATTAAAAAGACCAAAATACCTCTAGGACATTTAACAACAAAAACAACAATAATAATAATACAAAAACATACATTTCTAGATATCAAATTATATATTTCCAAACTCAACAACAAATAACTCATATAAGGAACACATATTAAAATAAAAATCACAATATGCTTAGAATAACCAAAATAGTAATAATTATGCTAAAAATGCATCTAAGCATGATCAAACTATCATATTAGATGTATATGCCATACATAATTTATTTATGTTATTTCACCCATTCTAACCAACATTCGTACACATACTAATTTACACAAATTATCATGCTCCATTTCTACCAAATTCAATGCCAATACTTTAAGGCAAATAATTAAAACATCATGAACATAATTAATACATTTTATACATAGGCAAATAATTAAAACATCATGAACATAATTAATACATTTTATACATACAAAATTCTAATGTGTTATCGTATAATATCTCACATTTTAGTATATTAGAAAGGTTACCTGATATAAAAAAACATATATTACAGGTAACTTACTAAAATTTATTAGGCACTACAAATTAAACTATTGTACCTAAAAATAATATCACATTAACCATAGTAATATTTAACAAATAAAATAATATTTTTTATTCAAATAATTATCAAATGAGAAATTACCAAAATGCCACAAATATTAGTAAGGGGTTAAAATTTTAGATATGGATTGGGGCATGTTTGGGAGAGGGGAGAAGGAGGAGAGAAGAAGAAGAAAAAGAAAAAAAAATAAAGGATGAAGAAGAAAGGTAGGATGGGGATTGGACAAGGAAAGAAGAGAGAGAAAGAGAGAGATGGGTTGGATTGTGGTGTAGACCGAAGAAAGAATATAAGAGAAGGAGAAGGAAGAAAGGAAAAAGAAAAAGGGGAAAGCGAAAGGAAAAAAAAAAGGAGAAAGGAGAGAAAAAAGGAAAAAGAAAGAAATAGGTTTAGAGTAAGAACTAGATTAAATTTAAGATTAATATAAAATTAGAAATAGAATTAGATTAAAGTAGGGTGAATTTGCCGATTGTAGGGGATTTGGGGAAAGCAGAGTGGTTGTTGGAGGTGGTGGTTGGTGGTAAGGTGCATGGTGGGTGGCTGGGGATGGTTTGTGTAGAGAGGAGGTGGTAGTGCTAGATGGTGCTAGGGGGACAGGGATGGTGGTGTGTTGTGGTGGTGCGGCTTGACACAAGGAGGAAAGGAAAAAGAAGAAGGGGGCAAGGTTGAGGTGGTTGGGGTTGGTGATGGTGCTGGGTAAGGAGTCATAGTGTAGGGGAAAAGGTGTTTGGGTGGTGGTGTGGTTGTTGGCTAGATGGGAGTGTAACACCCCCCAAATGTATGAAACATAAAAATTTATATTTAAAAGTTAAATGTTGAAGTTAAAATAGTAAATCATAAAGTACTACCACCACACTTGATACCGGTCCAATTTCCTCTACTATTTTGTTACTAAGTGGTAAGGCTAAAAATTTTATTCTAATTAAATTAATAATAAAATTGAAAATTAGAGTAGTGAGAGACTTACAGAAATTTAATAATATTTTGAATAGAACTAACTATCAGTGATTATAAAATGTTAGTGAAAAGATATACATAAAGATGGTAACAAGTACGAAATATTTTAGTTTGAAAGACACCAGACAAAATATCGGATAACTTTACACTCTCAACCCAAAGGATAGGCTTCAAAAGATCTTATGAGCTAACCTATAAAGGGCACTGTCCATAAACTAAGTAGGGTCCTAAGAAAGGAATCTTTTAGTAAAACGGTGCGAAGTAACCTATTATGCAAAACTAATATGAAACGTACACATGAAATACATACAATGCATCACAATAATACATGAATATTTAATTATGCATATATTAATTGAAATATGACAATCATTCATATATCCACATAAGATCAAGACCATGTACTACCAATGCTCGTTCATCTATAAATAACTGAAACTTACCGAGGGAGTATCCAAGAAATTCTCTTTGTAGTATAGTTAAAAAGAAGCATCATTCTGAGTCATAACCATGGTCACAATTCTCATTATCAAACCCACCACTTCTCATAACATAGGTAAGCTCATCAACATAACCAATAACAACACACATCATCATAGGTAGGCATAAATGTTACTACCAAACCACAGGAAGGCATAAAAGCTACTACCAAAAAACAGGTAGGATCAACGAATACTAAAAAAAAATAGGTATGCACAAATGCTGATAGTGAACCATAAGTAGGCACAAAGGCTTCTAACGAACCACAAGTAGGCATAAAGGCTAGAACCAAACCAACTCAATAATCATTTCAAATCAAATATCAATCATTTTTAATTTTTATTTACTCGAGAGGAGATCAAAATGAACCCGTAGACACTAAAGTACCCTAATCATATTGGTGTATAAGAGCAACATAGTATCCTAGTGACTATCAACCTAGGGATGCAAAGGTACCTTGGTCACACTAGTATATGAGGGTACTCAGTATCCTACCAACCTTGATACCTAATCCATAATTATGCATACCCCCTAATTAGGTATGTATAGCTAAATAGAGTAAGATATAGGGTCTGGATGGGGTACTAAGGCACACTAGCAAAATTCATAACAATTGTGGGCTAACTGAAACACCTCAAAACCCTAATTTCGAGAATTATAAAAAATTTAGGGATTTATTAGGAAAATTATTTTATTAAAAAAAGAGGAAGTAATTAAGGTAAAATCAAAAGGAAATTAATAAATAATTTAATTAGAAAAAATTATGGTGTTTTGCTAATTAAAATAGAATTTAGAAAAAATCTTTTAAAAATCCTAAATTAGCCTAAAGGAGAATTTAATTAATATTTTATTAAAATATTATTATTTTTAAATATCCCAAAATACTAAAATATTTTAAATACCCCCAACCCACGTATTTTTCTTTTCTTTTTTCCTTTTCCCCCCATTTCTTTCTCTTCTTTTCTTTTCTTCTTTTCCTCTCCTTTGTTCTTTCCTTTTTCCCTTCCTTTCCCCTACCTGAGCTAACCCATCCATGTGGCCCAAACCCTCTCCCCTCTCCCTTCCTCTTGCATGGCCCAAGGCCCATCGCTCCCCCTTCTTTCCCTTACCAACTGCAGGCCCAGTATGGTTTCTTCTTTTCTCCCTAAACCGATCAACTGCAACTTTCTTCTTCCTTTCCCCTTCTCCTCGAGCCTCTCTCTCCCCGATTCCCAACAACCCCAATTCCTAGCACAAGCACGCGACCTATGTGTCGTCGCACGCCAACCTGCCGCCCTATCCTCTTTGTCGTCACTCCCTCTCTCTCCTCCACCCAATCACGTCCTCTCTCTCTCCTCACGCGTGCCTCTCTTCCCCTTCCTTTTCCTATTCCCAAGAATGATAGACCTTGTAATTCAAAGGCCTACCTTGGCCATTGGGTCGTAGGCCGGTGACTTGCACATGTGCCACCAACCTTCCCTCTTCCCCCTCTATTATTCCCCGTCATCCATGGCCTATAAATACACTTCATCCACCCCTATTCAATCTTTTTCTCTCAACCTAGATATCTACACCCTTGTGTGCTGCTGCCTGTTCAGCCCCCACCATCCAACTTTACTACCCAAACCACCACCCAAACTACTCCCTATACCACCCTCCATTGAGCTACACCCCTCACCACCCTCAATACTCCCTACACAAGCCACCTTGGCTGTGCAAAGTTGGCCATTCGACCAACCTTCACCCAACCACCGTTGCCCTTTGCGCCGCTGTCCGTCACCACTTCTGCCACAACCACCACTCCCTCCACCTCCAAAATCACCAACAGATCCTCCCCTACCTTCCGTTTTCCCTACCTCCTCTCCATCACTTTTGGCCACCACACTGCCACTGCCTACGACGCCGCCTTCAGCCGTGTCACCACCACCATTCCAACCCTCTCCACCTAGGCATCCTCTACCAACTCAAATCCCCCTCTCCTACCCTAAACACCCAACTTTTCTATCTTTTTCCCTATTTTTCCACAACCGGTGTCGCTGGTCACCACCAACCCTAGGCGGTACCCTAACCCCTCTCAATCCTTACACCCTAATTGTGCAAACATTATTCTTTTTTATTTTTATTTATCTTATTATTACTATTACTATTATTATTGTTGTTGTTGTTTTTTTGTTGTTATTATTATTATTATTATTATTATTATTTATCACATTTTTTATTATTTACAGCCTCGTGATATTAATTCTATTATTATTGTGCAGGGTCGGAACCCCATTTTTATTATTATTTCAATTATCACTATTATTGTTAAATTTATAATCATTATTGAATTTTTATCACCATCACCATCATCATCATCATCATCATTATTATTATTATTGTTATTATTATTATTATTATTATTATTATTATTATTATTATTATTAATGCTAACTTTGGCACATTATCACTTTTGTTGCTATTATAAATATTCAAAACCTATTATTATTTACTATTCAACTATTAGTATTATTATTAACACTGTTATTATTATTATTGTGGTTGTTACTATAGTTGTTATTATTATTATTATTATTATTATTATTATTATTATTATTATCACTATTTTTGCAACAACCAGTATTATTGCTATTATTAGATGCAATAAAGCTATTAGCTTTAATAATATAAATATGGCTAAAAACACTTATCATGAACCTATTTTGACTAGTAATAACCTAGTAGGCCAACTTGAGAAAAAAATAATATTTTTACTTGTAAAGTTTCTTTTAATATTAGTAACCCTAATATTAGAATAAAGTAGGAAATAATAGTGTTTTTGGTATGAGGGAAATTAATCCTTAGTTTTCCCTCTTATAGGCGAACCCAATCAAAATCTTAAGGAGGTGTAGGAGCGTGCTCCAAGACCGGTGTCGTGTTAAGTAAGGATGTAGCTAAGGCCCTATGTGTGTTATGTGCCTTGTATGCATTGTATGCCATGTATCAAGATATGTTATGTATCTTATGATTATCATTATAACTGTTTTATGTGTAACACAACTTGGAGTTGAGGTACACTCATATGTTTTCTTATGGTATGTGTATAATATGTATATGTTGTGATTATGATGTGGCCCTTTAGGACATGTATGCTAGGATATTTAATGTAATGATATGGGATGAAATGATGAAAAAGGAAAATGGGGAAGTGAGTGGACCAAGGGGAAGTAAGTTGACCAAGTGACATGGGATTGACCTAAATATCTCATGATATATGAAAGGAAAAATAAGAGAGGACTATGAATAAACTAAAATAATGGGTGAACTCTGCATGGGAGATTATAGAGTTTGCATGGGAGATTCTAGGGTTTGCATAGAAATTCTAAGGTTTTGCATGAAAACTTCGAGAGTTTGCATGGGGTGGATGGAGTTTGTATGGGGATGAACTTTACGTGTGAAAAGTTGCCTTGGGGTGTAAGGAAGGTAAGGGAAGAGTTGTTTGGGTAATTGAAGGCTTTGGGTGAAAAATAGTACGTGAGTTAGTATAAGGGTGTATAGGAAACCTGGCTAGGGTTTGGGAGAAAACCCTAATTTGAGATGGTGGTGAAAGTAAAAATAATTGAGGGTAAGTGGAGTATGAGATGAGGGTGGAGGAATTTCATATGTAGGGTGAGTGTGGGTATTATAGGAAATCAAGAGTGTAAGGTGAGAAATTGAGGGGTAACTGGTGGAAAGAAGAATGCTAGGGTTTGGTGTGGCTAACTAGGGTTAGTGTGGCCAGCTAGGGTTTGGTGTGGCCACCTAGGGTTTTCTGGTCAAATGTGTATTTGGGGGAGTAAAGTGAAACGATGAGGGTTGAATCTAAGGGAGGTGATATGTGGGTGTTAAAATAGCCTTAGTTGTGTGAGGTAAAGAAGGATGAGCCACATAGGCCAAAATTAGGGTTTCTAGAGAAAACCCTAGGGTAAGGTAGTGGGCCTTGACCCACATGCCTAGGAGTTGGGCCTCTAGTGTGAGTAAGTGGGATAAGAAAATGATGTTGGGATGTGTTAAGAGGTGTAGAAGTCTCAAGATATGGGACAGGCCCTCTTGGGAGGATAAGTATAGATGGAGTCTGTCATGCATGTCTAAGGTAAAACTTGTCGAATAAGATATGAATAAGATATTAACCATTTACAGAGGAATACTATTGAGTTCTGCCCAAACTTGTCCACCTGTGAATAACAGTGGTCGGGTGCTGGGGTACCCTGGAGACCGATCTACCAGTGAATAATAGTGGCTAGAAGCATTCTACCCTGCATGTTGTTGGTCCATCGGCTATAATAGTGGGGGATTCCGTGATCAACAAATAGAACTTAATTATGATAAGACATGGAAAAGACACTAAGTACTTATAGTGAAACACCATGAGAGTTGGGGCTAGATCGATCCACTGGCAAATAATAGTGGCCAGGAGCACTTTGCCCTAGAGACTGATCCACTGGCAATAATAGTAGTTAGGAGCGTTATACCCTGTATGTTTTTGGTCCACCGGCTATAATGGTAGGACTCCCACACTTATATGGAATGATAATAAGTGTGGTGTGAAATGAATATTGATCAAATATTTAAAGAATCGGATGATTCAAACTATAACTTGGCCTTTATTTATCTGTAATGATTGTATGATGTTATGTGATCAAGCTTGTATTATATGTATTTGTGCGTTGGCCTTAGTTGTATGGTTACCTTACTCAGTAATTAGCGTACTGACCACCTGTTTCGTGTGTGCTACTCATTCCTAGGAGGAAAAGGCCCGTCTGAGTTTGTGTAGGTTGGTGATACTATTTTTGATGCCTTCGATACTTACGAGGCATCGGGTGGGGCTACGTTTTGAGCATAGACTTGGTCTGGGATCGAGAGCGATGTGGCCGGATTTACTTCCTATGTTCTTTTATTTTGTACTGGATTCTTAGACTTACTTTTTATCGTACTGTAGCCTTTATTCCTTTTGAGGAATTTTAATTATGTACTATGGATTGTAAACTCTTTTTGCGTACTCTGATTTCTATCTTATGAATACTCAATGCTTTTATGAAGCCTTTCTTTGAGTTTAAATTATGATGGTTGTTAATTCTTCTTTAGCCTTATGGTTAGTATGAGATCGGCCAAGGACAAGGCTTGTACTAATCGTGGTAGTAATATCTTCGAAATTCACAAGTTTTGATTTATTTACTTCCATAAAACTCTTTAATAAATGAAATTTTTTAGAAGTGAATTTTGGGGGTGTTACACTAACCACATATTTAGAGTAGCACCGCTGGAAGAGGAAAAAAGGAAAATAAGGTAACATAGGAGAAGGAAGAAGGAGGGAAGGATGGAAGAGGAAGGTAGCTGACGATGGAGGCTGGGATGGTGGTGAAGGTGATGGTCTAGCTAACAATGCAGAGGGAGTGGAGGGTTGGTGGTCAGGGAAGAAAACAAAGGCAGGGGAGAAGGAGAAGAAAGGAAGAAGCTTGGGGGAGAAGAGGCATAATGCGAGGGAGAATAGAAGAAGAAGAAGAAGAAGAAGAAGAAGAAGAAGAAGAAGAAGAAGAAGAAGAAGAAGAAGAAGAAGAGGGAGGTAGGGCTCAGACGTGTAATGTGGTAGGTGGTAGTTGTAGGGAAATGGTGCAAGGTCAATGAGGATGGCAGGTGGTAGGGTGTAGGGAAGTTGGTGTAGGTTGGGGAAGGCAATGTAGGGGCCATAAATAGAAGGAAATGGACGCGAGGAGGATGGGGGTGCATCCTTAGTTTAGCCAAAAAAAAGGAAAAAGACATGCAGGCATGCCTGGCGGTGGCACATTGCATGTAGGGAGGTGGAGGGCTAAGGAGGTGTTTGGCACAAGGGTGCAGAACGATGGGGGAGAAGAAGAAGGGAAGGTTAGGATAGGTTATTTAGGCACGAGGAAAGAAAAGGAAATGAGAAGGAATTTGGATCGACATGACAAAGGGGAAGGAAAGGAAGGAGGAATCTGGTCTGGGGAAAAAAGAAGGAGAAAAGGAAATGAGGTGTTGGCTGGTGCAGGAAGAATGTAAAGAGAGGGGGCACTACCACGGAAAGGAGTTTTAATAACGGTTATTTTATAGTTTTAATAACGATTTTGAACCGTTATTGAATCGACCGTTATTAAATCTTTAATAACGGTTCATAACCGTCATGAAAAATACACAAAAATCTGCACATATGTGTGTAAATTTCATATTTAATAACGGTTTTTAAGTAAAAACCGTTATTAAAACCTTAGTTTTTAATAACGGTTCTATGAGAAACCGTTGTTAAAACCTGAATTTTTAATAACGGTTCTATGACAAAATCGTTGTTAAAGCCTCAGTTTTTAATAACGATTCTATGGGAAACCGTTATTAAAACCTATGCTTTAATAACGGTTTTCATAGATCCGTTATCAAAACTATATGTTTTTTTTAATTTTTCTCTTTTGTTCCTGCCCACATACACAGTTGTATGTTCAAACAATTACCAAATATGCAATGTAGAATAACATCAATTCATACCAAATCTGCAATCACACCATAATTTCAGTCAATCTATAAGTGTACCAATGTCTCAATACACCAACTATACTTAGGAATAAAAATTAGTGGGCATACCATAACTTGGTAGCTCTACACCCCAAAGTAAAGAGTTCACAAATCTAGGCTGGAAGACCGAAATATGTAGACGAAATACAAACCTGAAACTGCATGTAGAATAAATAGATCGCTACCTAATACCGTTATTAAAATCGTTATGAGAACTACGAGATCGACCACGTACGCTCGTTTTCGTAACACCTAATCCAAGACCCCTGTGTCTTCCAGGGTGTTCTACAATTCCTATAGCCTGTGATACAATGTTATATTGGTCTACCCCCTCCTCACCATCTGACGCTTGAAGTTCGTCCTGTAATGTATATAATATATGTAAAATTAGCTTACATGAATAAGCATAATATAATAGTTTTCTAAAAGAAAAGTAAGCAGGGTTTCAAATATCTACAAACTTATAATTTTTTTCGCTACAACATCTACATCTTCATTAATATATACATCTTTTGTTGCTCTAGCCTTCTTCCATTATGTACCAGTATTATACAAACGCCACATTTCATTCACCGTCGGTCTCGAAAAGGCGGAACTAATGGAGAGTTCGAGTCGGTATCCGCGGATTCGTATCTGAATACGAGGAAGTGCCCGATGGCGATGGAATTGTGTGCGACGAAATCTTCCCATCCGTTTTGAAACCAGACTCTACCTTCTTCCTTAACTAGTTGTACTGGCCATTTTGCTCCGTTCGGGACATTGAGGTATGCATGAGTGGGGAGACCCTTGCCATGGTTCTTCACGAATTTTTCTGGAAGTGCCTGTGATCACAAATGCAAGGCATAGATTCCACGCATCGTTCAGTGTCCAAAAGTTTACTATAGGCTCCTTTCGGTATGTTTTTGGAAAGTTTAAAGTAAAAGGAAAAAAATAAATTGGGCTAAAAATGACATTATTTTTTTACTTTAAATTATGATTTCTTCCAAAATTTTCTAACAAAAATCAAAATAACATTTTTATTGCTTAAAATTTATTCCATACCATCTTTTTAAGCAATAAAAATGTTATTTTGATTTTTGTTAGAAAATTTTGGAAGAAATCATAATTTAAAGTAAAAAAATAATGTCATTTTTAGCCCAATTTATTTTTTTCCTTTTACTTTAAACTTTCCAAAAACATACCGAAATGAGCCTATAGTAAACTTTTGGAAACTGAACAGTGCGTGGAATCTCTGCCTTGCATTTGTGATCACAGGCACTTCCAGAAAAATTCGTGAAGAACCATGGCAAGGGTCTCCCCACTCATGCATACCTCAATGTCCCGAACGGAGCAAAATGGCCAGTACAACTAGTTAAGGAAGAAGGTAGAGTCTGGTTTCAAAACGGATGGGAAGATTTCATCGCACACAATTCCATCGCCATCGGGCACTTCCTCGTATTTAGATACGAATCCGCGGATTCTGACTCGAACTCTCCATTAGTTCTGCCTTTTCGAGACCGACGATGAATGAAATGTGGCGTTAATTTGTATAATAGTAATCTTCGGTCGGTTACAATATACGGCTGTAACCCTAACAATAATTAACCATAATAAATTATAATAAAAAATAACACTAAACCTCATAAAATAATGATCCTAAACCTATAGCTAACCCTAACCCTAACCCTAACCCTAACCCTAACACTAACCCTCCCCCTAACCCCAACCCTAACCCTAACCACAATTATTTTAGATTATATATACACATCTTATATATAAAAATATTATAAATATATATACATATAATAGAACACATATAAACACACATTTTACGGAATATAAATACACGTCTTACAAAAGATATATTAAAAAAAGCATATAAATACACATGATCTGCATAATAATGTGAGTGCTAGCTAAAAAAATATATACACCTTAATTTTATACTTAGAACGTACATATCTTATGATAATAATATATATTTTAGGCTTGTAGATTCTCTTAAAATAATAATACATATTTTTATAAAATAGATTATAAACACACACACACACATATATATATATATATATATATATATATATATATATATATATATATATATATATATATATATATATATATATATATATAAATTAAGGTCTCGGCCGGGCACAATCAAAAAAGGCCATAGCAAAATTTTTCACCAACACATCAAACAACAGATTTTTGAACAACACATCAAACACAACCTCTTCGGTGCAACATGCATGGATTTATATATATATACATATCAGTAGAGAAAAATTAAGCAATGAAGGAAGAAAAACACATACGTAAAGGGAGCTACGGCGTACAAGTTGAGAACGGCAACGACGAAGGTACAAATGCTGGCTACGTTTGCAAGAATGGCAGACGGGTGGTGGAGAGATGGCGGTGCGACGGTTTCCCTTAATTCAGAGGAGCGGGAGCGGTGGTGCAAGGGTTCTCAAGAGAAAGAGAGTACGACGAGAGGGAAGCGGCAGAGTTTGAAATATTTGGCACGAAAGAGAAGATCGAACGAAATAAAAGGAACTTTTAATAACGGTTCCTGTAAGAACCGTTATTAAAACATGATTTAATAATGGTTATTACAGGAACCGTTATTAAAACCTTGCCAATTTTGACAACGGTTCTTGTTTGAACAGTTATTGAAACTTTTAATAACGATTATTACTTAAAACCGTTATTAAAACTTCCCGCGCATTAATTTTCACGCATTTGATGACGGTTTTCGAACCACCATTATTAATGTCCCGTTATTATTTCCTGTTTCCGTAGTAGTGGGGGAAGAAACAAGTTGGTCTGAGAAGAAGAGAAAAGAATGGAGAAGAAAAAAAAAGAAAAGGGAAAAAGGAAAAAAAGGGAAAAAGGAAAAATAAAAAATGAAAAATGAAAAAGAAAATAAATAAGAAAAAGAAAAAGAAAATAGATTTAGGGTTAGAAGTAGAAATTAGATTAAATTTAGGTCTTTAGAATAATATTATATTAATTTATCCAATATTTAAGGTATCCATTTAAGAAAAATAAATCCAATAAAATTATAGGTTTTGGGTTGATTTAAATAAAAATGATAAGAGAAAATAATTATAATAATATATTAATTAATTTATCTATATTTGTGGTTCAAAGTTTAACAAAAATAATTAAATTAATATTTAAAGATTATTTTTTGGGGGATAAAAGGCTAAATGTCTTAAATTAGGGTTATGAAAATATGGAGTAATATAAGGAGGGTGAATGCAGGAGGAAGAGGCTTGTGGTTGGGAGTGAAGGAGAGGAAAAATGGACAGTGAAATGGGTTGGTTTAGGTGTGTAGGGTAGGTAGGTGGGAGTTTTAGGGGAAAAGGATGGGTGTTGGTGAGGGAGTTGGCGTAGGGATGTCGGGGCACAGAGGTTGCAAGGTTGGAGGGAGGTGGTTAGTGCAAGTGAGGGAGCTGGTCGCAAGAGCCAAGAATGGAAAGGAAAGTTGCATGTGAGAGAGAAGGGTAGGGGTTGTTTGGGATTGAAGAGGAAAGGGAAACAGGCAAGGTGCAAGGCACATGTGGGGGACATAGGGGGGTTGGGGTGTTTTTGGGATGGGGGTTAGATGATGGAGATGGAGGAGAAAAGAAAAAGAAAAAAGAAAGGAAGAAAATGGAAGATGGGTTGGAAATCGGACGGGGAAAGAAAAAAGAGAGGGAGAGGAATAAGGTGGGCATCGCTGTATACTAGGGAAAGAAAAGAAGAAAATGAGAAGGAAGAAAGGAAAAAGGAGAAAGGAGAAAAGGAAAAAAGAAAGCAAATGGGGAAAAGAAAATAAGTTTAGAATTAGAATTAGAATTAGATTAAATTTAGGATTAAGATAAAAAATAATTTATCAAGGTTTAGGATTCCTAATTAGGAAGAATAAACCGAGGTAAAATTTATAGATTTTAGGATGGATTTAACTTAAAAGAAAAAGATAAAATAATTGGAATTAATTAAATTAAGAATTTATATGGATTTGTAGGTCAAATGTTAACAAAATAATTAAGCTAATATTTAATTTTTAAGTTAAAATAAAAATTAATTGAGATTAATATTAAATAATATTTTGGGGTATAACAAATATTACCCTTATTGATATGATTCATAAGGAAAAATATTTTTACTATAATAGATTATTCAAATAGGCCAATGATATCAAACTATATCCTAATTATTTTTACTCAAATAAGGAAACAATATAACATTTTCCTAATTGCTTTGACTCAAATAAGACAATAATAATTACTTTTTGTTGATATAAATCAAAGACGGCAAATTGAAATATATAGGCCAATTTAAAAATGTATCTTTTTAATCTTAATACGACACAAATAACAACATAATAGAACTTTATTTGGATTCAATAGATTAATAGGATAATATTTTTCTAAATAGGGTATTTTTAATTGATTTATTTCCTTGTAAATCTTGCAGTGATTATCGGACTCGGTCGGGGCATGAGTTTATGGCAGACTACTATACGTGTAATGGAACTCTCTTAATTTCACCATATGGATCTCATGGGATCTCTGTGCGCTTTTCTCATCGGTCATCGCACAACTTCCATCAAGATTTTATTTCACCTTCTTTGACTCTTTCTTCCTTCTTGTTCGTTGATTTCTGTTTTACAACAGTGGCCGACCAAGATACCATCACGGGGCCAAAAATGTAATTGAGATCAATAATATTGGTAGAGTGGTTGTTTTCTCAACTTAATGGTCCGGCCCACATGTGTTAGTAAAATGTGTATTTTATTTTGTCCTAATGAATGGGCATTTGATAGCATTTTACTAATCTTAGATTAAGTCCTACCGGAGCTTATTATTTGGGCTTATTAATTAAGCCTTTGGTATAAATACTTACTTTAGAAATTAGGGCAAGAGAGGAGAGGTGTGAATTCAGAAATTCATACGCACAATTAGAAGCAAAAGAAGAGAGGAAGACAAAGGGTTTGGAGAATATTGATTTGCGATTGTTCAAGAACAGCGTTCAGAAACTTGTCGATCACTGAAGTTTCCACCATTGGATTTTGCTGAAAGTTTTTCAACTTGTTGGGGAAACATAGGGCCTCATTTTGAACGGTTGGATCGTCGTTTTAAGATCTAATTTTTCTGTTATTGTAGCGGGACCAAACCCATGATTTGTGGTAATATTCCTCACCTTTGATCTCTTCTTGCTTAAGCTCTTATGTATGTTCTTGTTGGTGGGTTGTGAATTGTTGTGAACCTGATTTGGGTGGTTCATTTTTCCCTCAATTTATCATAATAAGAGAAGGAAATAAGGTGGACTCCTCAAATGTCCCGTGGTTTTTACTCTTCATATCAAAGGAGTTTTCCACGTATAAATCTTTTGTTGATTGGTTCATTTTTCTAATCTATTTATTTGTGCTTGCTGCCCATAATTAGTTTTGCTTGGTGATTTTATTTGGTGAATTATTTTTGGTAGATTTGGGTTCTATGATTTGGTTGATTGTGTTGGTGTTGATCCTTGTAGGTATTATCATATATTATCCGGGTCCTTTCAACTGGTATCAGAGTTGTGGTTTTATTTGACTGTTATTATGGAGTCTAGTAGTAGCAGTTCAATGGTTAAATTGACATCAACCAATTATTCCATATGGAGAGCGATGATGGAGGATTTGTTATACAGTAAAGACTTATTTGACCCAATTGATTCAATCACAAATGAAGATGGCACCATTAGTAAACCTGTAAAACCTGAAAAAGATGGAAGATAGAGATTGGGTAAAGATGAAAAGAAAATCTTTGGGGACTATTAGACAATGGGTTGATATAAGTATTTTTAACCATGTGTCTCAAGAGTCTGACCCATATGACCTATGGAAGAAATTGGAGGGTCTTTATGAAAGAAAGACCGCTCATAACAAAGCTTCATTAATCAAGAGACTTGTTAATTTGAAACTGAAGAGTGGAAAGTCAGTGTCAGAACATCTTAGTGACTTCCAGGACATCATTAACAAGTTGAATACCATGAAAATTATTCTTGATGATGAATTGCAGGCTTTGTTCTTTTTGAGTTCTTTGCCAGATAGTCCGGAAACTTTGGTTGTGACTATTAGTAACTCTGCTCCAGATGGTGGGCTATCATTGGATGTGATCAAAGAAAGCATGTTCAATGAAGAGATAAGAAGAAAGGAGATGAGAGTTGATAATTCACAAGCTCTTGTTGTTGAGAACAGAGGAAGAGGCAAGAGTCGAGGTCCCAAAGGACGTGGCAACTCAAAAGAAATGTCCAAGCCTAGAGAAAAGGAGACTAGGACATGTCATTACTGCAAGAAACCTGGCCACTTGAAAAATTTTTGTTACAAGTGGAAGAGAGAGCAAGGCAAGATGCAAAATTCACAAAAGGAGGGAGATGATAAAAATACTGCAGCAACTGCTTCTAAAAGGGATGATGAGAATGCTTTGATTTGTGCAACTAATAATTGTAATCATGTTGAGAGTTCAGATTCAGAGTGGCTAGTAGATACAGGAGCTTCATACCATTGTGTTCCCAAAAGGGAGTACTTCATGAACTACCAAGCTGGTGATTTTGGTAGTGTTAAGATGGGAAACCAGAGCTCAGCAAGTATTGTTGGGTTAGGTGATGTTCGTGTGAAAATGAGTGTTGGGTGCATGCTTACATTGAAAAATGTGCGCCATATTCCTGATCTACCCCTTAACTTGTTATCTCCAAATTTCCTTGATCATGAGGGTTTTCGACATACCTTTGGTGATGACAAGTGGAAACTATCTAAGGGTTCTTTGACAGTTGCTCGAGGAAAGTTGTGTTGTTCTTTATACAAGACATACTTGAGTGTGTGTTCTGGTGAGTTGAATGCAGTGGAAGAAAAGAACTCTCCTAATTTGTGGCATGGAAGGCTAGGACATATGAGTGACAAGGGGTTGAAATTTTTAGTAGGTAAATCTCTTATTCCTATTGATAAAACTATTTCTCCTGACCCTTGTGATCATTATTTGGCAGGAAAATAACATAGAGCTTCCTTTGCTAGGAAGTCTACTAGAAGGCAAGATAAGTTGGAGCTAGTACACTCTGATGTTTGTGGTCCTATTGAGGTGGAGTCTCTTGGTGGTAATAAATATTTTGTTACCTTTATTGATGATGCTACTCGAAAAACTTGGGTCTACATGATGAAGACAAAGAGTCAAGTTTTCGAGATTTTTCAGAAATTTCATGCCATGGTAGAAAGGGAGACAGAAAGAAAGCTGAAGCGCCTTCGTTCAGACAATGGTGGTGAATATACTTCTAATGAATTCAAGCATTATTTTTCACATCATGGCATTAGACATGAGAAGATAGAGTCCGACACACCACAACACAATGGAGTTGCAGAGAGAATGAACAAAACCATTGTGGAGAAAGTGAGATGTATGCTTAGAATGTCAAATCTTCCTAAGACATTCTGGGGTGAAGCAGTCAAATGTGCAGTGTACTTGATCAACAGAGCTCCATTGATTCCTCTTGGCCTTGAAATTCCTAAGAGAGCATGGAAGGGATGCGATCCCACTTATTCACATCTGAGAGTTTTTGGGTGTAAGGCATATATGCATGTGCCGAAAGAACAGAGGTCAAAACTTGATTCCAAAACTCATCCTTGTGTGTTTGTTGGCTATGGTGATGAAGAGTATGGTTTTAGACTATACGATCCAAATAAGAAGAAGGTAGTGAGAAGTAGAGATGTAGTATTCTTTGAGCACGAGACTATGCAGAGCTT
This sequence comes from Tamarix austromongolica, assembly GCA_039764185.1. Lineage (NCBI taxonomy): Eukaryota > Viridiplantae > Streptophyta > Magnoliopsida > Caryophyllales > Tamaricaceae > Tamarix > Tamarix austromongolica. The sequence goes on from CM077813.1 coordinate 6,189,855, forward strand.
TTGAATACAAGGTACTCTTCTTCCTCAGAATTGTTATTTGATTCTACTGATGTTTCTTCTTCTACTACTTCTGTTGAGCAGCCATCAAATGATTATGTTGATGTGATACCTGATGATGTTGGTGAGGTACAACTTGATGGTGGTGATGTACCAACTCATGATGATGGTGATCATTCAGATCACAGTGAGTCTTCATCTGATGAAGAAGATCTTCATGAGGAAGAAATTTATGATGAAGAGGTTCATGAGCAAGGGGAGCAACCTATCCCTCAAGTGGAGGATACAGAGGTTCAAAGTTCAGTTAGAGAGCGTAAACCTTCAACAAAGTATCCAAGCTTAGAGTGCATTCTAGTAACAAAAGATGGGGAGCCAGAGAGTTATCGGGAAGTATTGTCATCTGATGAGAAAAATATTTGGCTCGATGCTATGAAGGAAGAGATAGATTCCTTGAAAAAGAATGATACTTATGAGTTAGTGAAGCCTCCTAAGGGCAGGAAAGTCTTGAAGAACAGGTGGGTTTTCAAGAACAAGAAATATGGTGAGAAGATTGTGAAGCGGAAAACCAGATTGGTGGTTAAGGGATGAAACCAGAAAAAGGGCATCAACTTTGATGAAATCTTCTCTCCAGTAGTCAAAATGACATCTATCAGAACCGTGCTAGGTTTAGCTGCAAGTCTTGATCTTGAGTTGGAGCAACTTGATGTGAAAATTGCCTTTTTACATGGTGACTTGCATGAAGAAATCTACATAGAGCAGCCTGAAGGATTTGAAGATAAAGGGAAAGAGAAACTTATTTGCAAGTTGAAGAAGAGTCTTTATGGGCTTAAACAGGCACCAAGGTAATGGTACTGAAAATTTGATTCGTTTATGATGAGTAATGGTTATAAACGAACTCTTGCCGATCCTTATGTGTATTTCAGAAAGTTCCCTAGAGGTAAATGTATCATCCTTCTACTATATGTTGATGATATGCTGATAGTTAGACAAGATGCAAATATGATTCAGAATTTGAAGAAAGACTTGTCCAAGTCATTTGACATGAAAGACTTGGGTCTTGCAAAGAAAATCTTAGGCATGGAGATTTCTCGTGATAGGAAAGTTGGAAATTTGTGGGTATCACAAGAAAAGTATATTGAACGGGTGCTTGAAAGGTTCAATATGAAAGATGCCAAGCCTATTAATACACCACTAGCTACTCATTTCAAGCTAAGCAAGAGAGATTGTCCCACAACAGAGAAGGAGAAAGAAAGTATGTCATCTGTTACTTACTCTTCTACTGTTGGTTCTCTGATGTATGCTATGGTGTGTACTAGGCCAGATATTGCACATGTTGTTGGTTTGGTGAGCAGATACTTATTCAATTCGGGTAAGGCTCACTGGGAAGTTGTGAAGTGGATTTTCAGATACTTGCTAGGCACCTCCAAATTGAGTTTGTGTTATGGAGGTGGCAAACCTATACTTGAAGGCTACACTGATGCAAACATGGCGGGTGATCTTGATAACAGAAAGTCTACCTCAGGTTATGTGTTTACATTTTTAGGGGGCGCCATTTCGTGGCAATCCAAGTTACAAAAGTGTGTAGCATTGTCCACAACTAAGGCAGAGTATATAGCGGTTGTGGAAGCAAGTAAAGAGATGTTATGGCTTAAGAGGTTCCTTCGAGATTTGGGTTTGAGGCAAGGTGAGTATGTAGTAGTCTGTGATAGTCAGAGTGCTATTGACTTGAGCAAGAATGCAATGTATCACGCTCGCTCCAAGCATATTGATGTTAGATATCATTGGTTGCGGAATGTGATCGAGGAGAAGCATTTGAAGTTGAAGAAAGTCTACACCGATAAGAATGGTGCAGATATGTTGACAAAGCTAGTCCCTGGAAGCAAGCTTGAAGTTTGTGGTAAGATTGCTGGGATGAAGGTAAAGTGATCATGGAAGTGATCGTGTCTTCCCCGCATTGGGCTGGAGGGGGAGATTGTTGTGGGTCCAACCCACATGTGTTAGTAAAATGTATATTTTATTTTGTCCTAATGAATGGACATTTGATAGCATTTTACTAATCTTAGATTAAGTCCAACTTGGGCTTATTATTTGGGATTCTTAATTAAGCATTTGGTATAAATACTTGCTTTATAAATGAGGGCAAGAGAGGAGAGGTGTGAATTCAGAAAGTCACACACACAATTAGAAGCAAAAGAAGAGAGAAAGACAAAGGGTTTGGAGAATATTGATTTGCGATTGTTTAAGAATAGCGTTCAGAAACTTGTCGATCGCCGTAGTTTCCACCGTTGGATTTTGCTGAAATTTAGTCAGATTGTTGGGGACACATAGGGCCTCATTTTGAACAGTTGGATCGTCGTTTTGAGATCTGGTTTGTCTGTTATTACAGCGGGACCAAACCTCTGATTTGTGGTGATATTCTTCACCTTTGATCTCTTCTTGCTTAAACTCTTATGTATGTTCTTGTTGGTGGGTTGTGAATTGTTGTGAACCTGATTTGGGTGGTTCATTTTTCCCTCAATTTATCATAATAAGAGAAGGAAATAGGGTGGACTCCTCAAATGTCCTGTGGTTTTTACTCTTCATATCGAAGGAATTTTTCACGTATAAATCTTGTGTTGATTGGTTTTTTTTTTCTAATCTATTCATTTGTGCTTGCTGCCCATAATTAGTTTTGCTTGGTGATTTTATTTGGTGAATTATTTGTGGTAGATTTGGGTTCTATTATTTGGTTGATTGTCTTGGTGTTGATCCTTATTGGTATTATCATATATTATCCGGGTCCTTTCAAAATCTACATCAAATATGTTTGCAAATATCTTTGTTCATTTCCGTCCATGACCCTAATAGTAATTTAGTAGGAAGAATTGTGTGGGGGTGAACATTTCGAATTTAAATAATTATTTTTTACTTATATATATATATATTAAAAAAATTATACTTTTAGTAAGTTTATATGTTTAATATAGTAAAATAGGTGATACATGTTTAATAAAGTAAACTAGGCGATATTAACAACCGGCGATCAATGGCTACCGCTCCTTTGAAGATACCCTTTGAATAACTTACTTTACCTATGGTATCAATTTTGCTCATTTTTTTATATAATTAGAATCCATCTCGTATAAGGTTTTCCAAGGACAAGATGCGTGTCTTATTTCCGGCAGCTAGAGGTGCATAGCAAGTGGATGATTGTTTTCAAAAGACTGGCAAACAACCCCGCTCAAGGTAGATTGGATTGTAATTACTAGAAACTAATAACAAATATTCAGATGCAAGTTCTAACCATCTCTACAAAATTTAAGTCCATCGAGCTCATCCAGCCATAACTTTTTTTCCCTCATTATGGCAGCGTCGGTGACATACACATGGCATCATCAAATGCACCGCATTGCTTTGACTCGTACTAAAGCCAGGAGCTTTCAATGGTGGTGGGACCTTATGCCAGTCCGTTATTCCTGACTCCTCTAAGAAAAACGACAGGAGAAGGAAGATACGAGCCCCGCTGTCAAGGAAATATTTTGCACCTCGAGGGACTTCGTCAACATTTCCGAGCTGAATGAAAATTCAAATCACATTCTCAGGTCTACTTCTACCTGAAGTTGGAAAACTAAGCAACGGACTACATCATTATTGCTAGTACTACAACAATAACGACGGCAACATGGACTCTTTAATCCACCTGTATCGCCTCTCCTCCTCCATGTGAATGCAGCACAGAGACAAAAGTAACTCGATGATTATCCCTATTGGACCAATCTTGTTCATCCTAGCGTACCACATCCATGGCGGTGATAGCGCTCCATCTGCAAGTAATTTCACAGAGTACAGCTGCAACGACACCCTCAAATTCTCTCCCAACTCCACATACGAAGCCAATCTCAACCTCCTACTCACGACCCTCGTCTCCAACTCCACAGCAACAAATGGCTTCTTCAACTACACAACCGGCCGAAATGGTTCCTCATCGGGCATGGTCTATGGGCTATTCAATTGCCGAGGTGATGACTCTCCTGATGCATGCACCGAGTGCCTACAAATTGGTGTCAAGGAAATTAAAGAATACTGTACTAGATCAAAAGAGGCCATCATCTGGAAAGAAAAGTGCACAATACGTTATTCTAACAGATACGTCTTCTCCACACTTGATTTTGAACCTCAACATGTCATGCGTAATGAGAATAACATCACAGACATGAATACATGGTTGAAGTTGATTGGAAGTACAATAAGTGAGATATCAAGCAAAGCAGCAGGAGAAAAATCGGGCAACAAGTATGCAACTAAAGAAGCAAGCTTTAGTTCGTTGCAAACGTTGTATAGTTTGGCTCAGTGTACACCTGATCTGTCTCGTGATGATTGTACTAAGTGTTTTGGAGTTGCTAAAGGGTTCCTTCCGGTTTATGCAGAAGGTGGGATTGTGCTTGCCCCAAGTTGTAACCTTAGGTACGAGTTGTACCCGTTTTATGAAAATTTCAATTTGGACGCTGCACCGGAGCCAAGCTCATCCTCCCCACCGCCTACAACTGATGGAGCATCAACAGGAGGTACGAGCTAGTCAATGAATCCCGAAATTTAGATACCTAATTTGTTCTTCGAATTGAGCGCAACCTAGCTCTATGTATTGTATGTGCTGTGAAGAAGGGAACTCTGTCTTTTGCAGGAAAGAGAAAAATAACATCGACGGTCATTGCGGCCGTAGCAATTACAGCGGCAGTTGTCTTGGTGGTGCTTCTGTTCAGAGGCACTCGCATGCTACGCAGGAAACTATGGAGGAGATACGGTGCGCTTAGAGGTCAGCAAGGTAAGTTGAAATCAATAAAGTTTCAGCTTGACGGCTAATTATGCTCTATTAGGATAGTTATGACTGGTTTTGTTGCGGTATGTTGACAGACATAGATTTCACCACTGCTGAGTCATTGCAATTTGATTTTGCGACCCTTCAAACTGCAACAAAGAATTTTTCAATTCGCAATAAATTGGGTCAAGGTGGATTTGGTAGTGTCTATAAGGTAAGGAAATTCACGTAACACAAAGGTGTAGGAAAGGGTTTCTTTTTCATGATATAGTGAAATGGTTTTCTTTTGAACCAGGGAACATTACCCGACGGACAAGAATTAGCAGTGAAGAGACTATCAAGAAGCTCTGACCAAGGGGCAGAAGAATTTAAGAATGAGGTAGTTTTAGTAGCCAAGCTTCAACACAGAAATCTAGTGAGACTATTAGGATTTTGTTTGACAAGAGATGAGAAGTTGCTCGTCTATGAATTTGTTCCCAACAAGAGCCTCAACTACTTCTTATTTGGTGAGTACAACAGGCACATACTACATTATTCAACAATTTTTACCTCCTATATCTTGGTTAGAAATTTAAAATTTTCTGACGTGCTTTATGATATATGGTCAATAGACACCGAGAAGAGAGGACTATTGGACTGGCCAATCCGTTCCAAGATTATAGTTGGTATAGCAAAAGGGATATTATATCTTCATGAAGATTCTAGGCTTAAAATCATTCATCGTGATCTCAAAGCAGGAAACATTTTGTTAGATGGAGTTATGAACCCAAAAATTGCAGATTTTGGCATGGCAAGGCTATTTGGTTTAGACCAAACTCACGATGAAACGAGAAAAGTTGCTGGGACTCGGTAAGAATTTTTCTATGTTGTGTGAATCCCTAATATGCAAATTCCTTTACCAATGTTAACTATCATTTTGATCGGTTTTGAAGTGGATATATGGCTCCAGAGTATGCAATCAAAGGACAATACTCAGCTAAATCAGATGTATATAGCTATGGTGTACTAGTCTTGGAGATCATAAGTGGCAAGAAGAATAGTAGTTTTCATCAGTTGGGTTTAGCTCAAGACCTTGTGAACTATGTTAGTGCAACAAATCTTGTTATAGCATAATCAGCTTTCTTAAATCCAATGTACTTAATATCTTGCTACTTTTCTAGGCATGGGAGCTATGGAGAGAAGGCACACCAATAGAAATGATGGATCCAATATTGAGAGATTCATATTCCAATCATGAAGTTACAAGATGCATTCAAATAGGATTGTTATGTGTTCAACAAGAGGAGAACAAGAGACCCACCATGACATCAATAGTCCACATGCTCAACATGTCTTCAATTGATACTCTTCCTATGCCAGAGAAGCCTGCTTTCCTTGCTTGTAATAGTCCTGAACGTGGCATGACAAGCAATGGGATAGGTTCAGAGCAATCAACAAGCAAGTCAATGCCATCATCAGTGAATGAAATCTCAATCACAGAGATGAACCCTAGATAGAGCAAGTAAAATAAACGGGTTAATTAGGCAAAAAAAATAACGATCGCCATCTTGAATGTAATTGTGATCGCATTGCCTTAGCATCAAGACATCGCAGAGAAATATTATAAAATGGATGTTGTAGCGTGATTTTTTTACTTTGGTACCATTTGGCATGTATAACATAACTTACTAAGAAAGTCAAATTTCCAAAGTACTTAGATAAAAGGAACCATGAGATTGCAAATATCATGTATGTATTTTTGGTTTACCTGAGGAAAGAGTAGAGGAAGTTATTATAATTTATATTTTTATTATTTTATATGAGACAAAAAGAAAATAGGGAGAAAAAGTGTAACTTAATAAGGGATACTTCAATTAATTAATTCTTTTCTAAAACTTACAGGTAAAGAGTCAAAAGAAAGTTCTATTTACTTTTGATTTATTTATTCACTGTGTACCAAAAAAATCATGAAGCTTATATTTTTGGGAAGCCCTATCTCTTGAGCCTAATTTCCTTTACCAAATGATACTTACTTTATCTATGGTATCAAATTTTTTTATTTTTAATTAGAATCCATCTCTTATAAGGTTTTCCAAGGACAAGAGGCGTCTTATTTCCGGTAGCTAGAGGCGTATAGCAAATTAGCAAGTGGATGATTGTCTTCGAAAGACTGGCAATTAACCCCGCTCAAGGTAGATTGGATTGTAATTACTAGAAACTAATAACAAATATTCAGATGTGAGTTCTGACCATCTCTACATCATTTAAGTCCGTCAACCTCATCCAGCCATAACTTTTTTCCCTCATTATGGCAGCGTCGGTGACATATACATGGCATCATCAAGCTCAAATGGATGGTTCAATGCACCGCATTGCTTTGACTCATACTCAAGCCAGGAGCTTTCAATGGCGGGACCCTATGCCAGTCTGTTATTTCTGACTTCTCTAAGAAAAACGACAGGAGAAGGAAGATACGAGCCCCGCTGCTCAAGGAAATAATTTGCACCTCGAGGGACTTCGTCAACATTTCCGAGCTGAGTGAAAATTCAAATCACATTATCAGTCTACTTCTACCTGAAGTTGGAAAACAGAGCAATGGAACTACATCATTATGAGGTAGGCAGTATAGAGCACATGGGGTCACTTGACCCCATGTGAATTTAATAATTTATATTTTATAATATATATAGATATAAAATTTAATAATTTAAGCTTTATTATGTATATAGATATATTACAAAAATCTAATTTGGTGTATTTTTTTGGAATTTTTTTATCCGGCCATTCTAATTCGTACCTGACTTCTGTCCATTTAAATTTTTTTCTTTACGGATTTATAGATTTTCAAGCTTATATTCTATTTTCAATTAATTATCATATTATATAATTTATTTTTTTTCTTTATTTTTTATTTAATATATCACTAGAACTAGTACATAGCTTTAACGGATATATATTATAAAATTCTTCTTTACATTTTGTTAGTATATCATACAAATTTTCATTTCTTTTGTTATTTTACTACCAAATATTAAGGGTATGTTGTACACTTAAATATTTTTTTTCTTGTAATTTATATACACACATTAATTAGTATAATGAAACCATAATTTAATTTATCTTCATTAATAATGTAATTATTATTGCTATTTTAAAAATAAATAAATAAATTTTATTGGAGACAGTAGTATATATTATTATTATTATTATTATACATAATACTAAATATATAGTTTAATTAATTATATTTTTTTAGGGATATGCATAAATATTTAAATATTTTTTAAATTAGTATTAATTTAAAATATATAATATATATTTATATTATTAATTATAATAATTAATTATAATTATTTTTTATTCTAATATTATATATATATATATAATAGGACCCCATTAAATTTTGATCCTGGCTTCGTCCCTAATACTACTACCCCAACAATAACGACGGCAACATGGACTCTTTAATCCACCTGTGTCGCTTCTCCTCCGCCATGTGAATGCAGCACAGAGACAAAAGTAACTCGATGATTATCCCTATTGCACCAATCTTGTTCATCCTAGCGTACCACATCCATGGCGGTCATAGCGCTCCATCTGCAAGTAATTTCAAAGAGTACAGCTGCAACGACACCCTCAAATTCTCTCCCAACTCCACATACGAAGCCAATCTCAACCTCCTACTCAAGACCCTCGTCTCCAACTCCACAGTAGCAAATGGCTTCTTCAACTACAAAACCGGCCGAAATGGATCCTCATCGGGCATGGTCTTTGGGCTACTCAATTGCCGAGGTGATGACTCTCCTGATGCATGCACCGAGTGCCTACAAATTGGTATCAAGGAAATTAAAGAATACTGTCCTCGATCAAAAGAGGCCATCCTCTGGAAAGAAAAGTGCACAATACGTTATTCTAACAGATATATCTTCTCCACACTCGATTTTGAACCTCAACTTGTCATGCGTAATGAGAATAACATCACAGACATGAATACATGGTTGAAGTTGATTGGAAGTACAATGAGTGAGATAACAAGTAAAGCAGCAGCAGAAAAATCGGGCAAGAAGTATGCAACTAAAGAAGCGAGCTTTGGTTAATTGCAAACGTTGTATAGTTTGGCTCAATGTACACCAGATCTGTCTCGTGATGATTGTACCAAGTGTTTTGGAGTGGCTAAAGGTCTCCTTTCGGTTTATGCACAAGGTGGGATTATGCTTGCCCCAAGCTGTAATCTTAGGTACGAGTTGTACGCGTTTTATGAAAATTCAATTTCGACGCTGCGCCGGAGCCAAGCTCATCCTCCCTACCGCCTACAACTGGTGGAGCATCCACAGGAGGTACGAGCTAGTCCATGAATCCTGAAATTTAGATACCTAATTTGTTCTTCGAATTGAGCGCAACCTAGCCCTATGCATTGTATGTGCTGTCAAGAAGGGAACTCTGTCTTTTGCAGGAAAGAGAAAAACAACATCAAAGGTCATTGTGGCTGTAGCAATTACAGCGACAGTTATCTTGGTGGTGCTCCTGGTCAAAGGCACTTGCATGCTACGCAGGAAACTATGGAGGAGATATGGTGCGCTTAGAGGTTAGCAAGGTAAGTTGAAATCAATAAAGTTTCAGCTTGACAGCTAATTATGCTCTATTCAGATAGTTATGACTGGTTTTGTTGTGGTATGTTGACAGACATAGATTTCACCACTGCTGAGTCATTGCAATTTGATTTAGCGACCCTTCAAACTGCAACAAAGAATTTTTCAATTCATAATAAATTGGGTCAAGGTGGATTTGGTAGTGTCTATAAGGTAAGGAAGTTCACGTAACACAAAGGTGCAAGAAAAGGTTTCTTTTTCATGATACATTCCTATCTACAACTCTATGACTTATTGAAAGGCGACAATAATATAGTGAAATGGTTTTCTTTTGAACCAGGGAACATTACCCGACGGATGAGAATTAGCAGTGAAGAGACTATCAAAAAGCTCTAACCAAGGGGCACAAGAATTTAAGAATGAGGTAGTTTTAGTAGCCAAGCTTCAACACAGAAATCTAGTGAGACTATTAGGATTTTGTTTAACAAGAGATGAGAAGTTGCTCGTCTATGAATTTGTTCCCAACAAGAGCCTCAACTACTTCTTATTTGGTGAGTACAACAGGCACATACTACATTATTCAACAAATTTTACCTCCTATATCTTGGTTAGAAATTTAAAATTTTCTGACGTGCTTTATGATATATGGTCAATAGACACCGAGAAGAGAGGACTATTGGAGTGGCCAATCCGCTGCAAGATTATAGTTGGTATTGCCAAAGGGATATTATATCTTCATGAAGATTATAGGCTTAAAATCATTCATCATGATCTCAAAGCAGGAACATTTTGGTAGACGAAGTTATGAACCCAAAAATTGCAGATTTTGGCATGGCACGACTATTTGGGTTAGACCAAACTCATGATGAAACAAGAAAAGTATCTGGGACTCGGTAAGAATTTTCCTACGTTGTGTGAATCCCTAATATGTAAATTCCTCTACCAATGTTAACTATCATTTTGATTGGTTTTGAAGTGGATATATGGCTCCAGAGTATGCAATCAAAGGACAATACTCAGCTAAATCAGACATATATAGCTATGGTGTACTAGTCTTGGAGATCATAAGTGGCAAGAAGAATAGTAGTTTTCATCAGTTGGGTTTAGCTCAAGACCTTGTGAACTATGTCAGTGCAACACATCTTGTTATAGTCACTACCATGGAAAGGGGTGTTAATAACGATTATTTTATAGTTTTAATAACGGTTTTCAACCATTATTGAATCACCCGTTATTATATCTTTAATAACGGTTTATAACCATCATGAAAAATACACAAAAACCCGCTAATATGTGTGTAAACTTCATATTTAATAACGGTTTTTACTTAAAAACCGTTGTTAAAAATGAGCTTTTAATAACGATTTCGCAGTAAACTGCTGTTAAAAATAAGGTTTTAATAACGGTTTATAAGAAAAAACCGTTGTTGAAAACCATGTATTAATAATGGTTAATACAAAAAACCGTTGTTAAAACATCATCGAATTACCGTTTCGGTCATTGATTATGCGTTTATTAAACCCTCTAGTACGTATTAAATGCGCATAAATATCAGATTATAAGGAGTTTTAATAACGGTTCTATGGGAAACCGTTATTAAAACCTCAGTTTTTAATAATGGTTTTATTTTAAACCGTTATTAAAGCATAGGTTTTAATAACGGTTTTTATAGAACCGTTATTAAAAGTATATGTTTTTTTAGCATTTTTCTGTTTTGTTCCTACCCACATACACAGTTGTATGTTCAAACAATTACCAAACCTGCAACGTAAAACAACATCAATTCATACCAACAGGGTATCACACCATAATTTCAATCAATCTATAATTGGTATGCATGTCTCAATACAACAACTATACTTAGGAATAAAAATTAGTAGGCATACCACAACTTGGTAGCTCTACACTCTAAAGTAAATAGTTCACAGATGTAGGCTGGAAGACCGAAAGATGTAGACGAAATACAAACCTGAAAATGCATGTAGAATATATAGATCGCTACCTAATACCGAATGAATGAGTGCACGTGCTTGGCCCATTGGTCTCTAACTTCATCAACATTATATTGCTGGCCTCGTGCATAGTCATCGGTGAAAAACTACAACACCCATGTTTCAATTAATATACAGTTAGCCATTAGGTCAAAAATATATATGTCATGATTCATTAATAGAAAAATATGGAAATTTAAACATACATGGTTTGGATCTATGTTGGCCGATCTATTCTGGACTATAAGATCCATTGCTCTATATACATAGTATCCACAATCATCGCCGTTTTGCTATTGTGGACACTGTCAAATGAATTCAGTTAGCTCTCTAACTGTTATATATTAATTTGAATTAAAACAAAATATAAAATAGTTATCTTCTTACTTACCATGATTCTCATAATTGTCGGCCCTCTTTTCCCTATCAATATTCTTATTGGCCATATTTCTAAAAGAAATCAATAAATAAATTATGTTAGAATGTTATGTATTGAGCATAATTGAGTTGAAAAAAACCAACATAGATATTATATGTTATAATATTATTACCCTCATTGCCTTCTTTTACTTCTTTTTTCCCCCTTGTTTTTGGATTAGATTCAGGATCTGATACATATATTACTTCACGATGATCATCCCTGACATATATTTCCTCCTCAATTATTGTATTGTTATCATCGTTCAATAATTGAGTTGCTTGCACAGTTGAGACACACTCGTTATTCCAATTGGCATCATTTTCATCATCACATTCATTGGTATTTCTTTTTTTTTCGTAGATAGTACTACAGACCATCTGTTATCAGCAGGGTCAGTGACATAGAATACTTGTGTCACTTGTGATGCTAAGATGAATGGGTCTTGTTTATGCCCTGCCATATTAAGATCTACTAATGTGAATCCATCTTCATATCTAACCCCACTGCCGTTATCAACCCATCTGCAGCCAAATACAGGGATTTTAAATACAGTGTAATCTAACTCCCATATATGTTCAATCACACCATAATAATATATCTGCATAAGTTGGATTCTTGTCTTTCGCACTAGCAACATGCATTGCCTTAGCCACTAAAGTCATCCCACTGTTCTGCATTGTACTCTTCCCATCTTGTTCTTTTGTATAAAACGTGCAACCGTTGATTACATAACTGGTATATTGAAAAACTTCATAACGAGGTTTCTGAGACAACCAATGCAGGGTTTCGAAAATTAAAGTTGGGGAATGTCCGATGAGTGGAATGATGCGATCTCTTATCCAATCAATAAAGGAAAGATTATGTTTATCGATAATCCATTTCTCAGTCTTTGATGGATTTTCAATCCGTAAACAAGTCATATGCTCTTCAATGTACGACTGAACATCATCACTATTGTGTAATATATATAGATGTGCTGCACGGAACATGTTAGGGTCTACACGCCCAAACTATTTGCCTCTAATACCTTGTCCTTCAAATTTGCCCGCATGTCGAGACTTAGGAATACCAAGAGCTTCAGCATTTGACAAGTACTTTGTGCAAAACTCAATTGTCTCTTCCACCAGGTAACTCTCAACAATACATCCTTCTGGCCGATATTGATTCTTCACATAACCTGTTATCAACTTCATAAACCGTTCAAAGGGGTACATCCAATGCCCATGAATAGGTCCTAACATCTTTATCTCATAAACTAAATGAACAGTTAGATGTACCATAATGTCAAAGAATGACGGTGGAAAATACATTTCAAGTTGGCACAAAATAATCACAATCCCTTTTTGCAAAGCGTCCAAACTATCAGGATGTATAACTTTAGAGCAGACGGCTTTAAAAAACCAACAAAGCCTCGTGATAGTAATTTGAACACGTTTTGGTAAAATTCCACATATAGCTATCGGCAACAAGTGCTGCATCAAGATATGACAATCATGAGACTTCATGTTAATTAATTTCAACTCTTTCATCGACACGAGCCTTATGACATTTGAAGAATACCCTTCTGGAACCTTGACACTGTGCAAGAATTCACAAAATGAAATTTTCTCTTTTCTGGAAAGAGTATGACACGCCGGCGGTAAATATGTTCTTCTTCCGTTGTCTCGCGGTGTCAGTTCCCGTCTAATACCCATTTCTTCCATATCCATTCGAGCATTTATCCCATCTTTAGTCTTGCGTGGAACATTAAGTAATGTGCCAACAAGACTGTTACATATATTTTTCTCAATATGCATCACATCAAGGGCATGTCTCACGTAGAAAGATTCCCAATAAGGAAGGTTGAAGAATATTGACATCTTCTTCCACCCAACTGATGGAGGCTCATCTTTATTCTTATTGTCAAACTTGACACTGAAATGTTTCATATTCAGCCACACTTGTCGACCCGTCAACCGGATTGGTGCCTGCCCTTCTTCTCGGAATCCATTGAACGCTTTTCTTTACCTACGATAATGATGATTCTTCGTAAAAACCTACGTTGCCCAAGGTACACAGTCTTTCGGCCATGTGTTAGCTGAACAAATGAAGTATTCTCCTCACATATCAGACATGCATAATGGCCTTTCACACTATAACCTGACAAGTTGCCATTCGCCAGAAAATCATTTATAGTACAGAATAACAATACTCTCAAAGTGAAATTTTCTTGACCATATGCATCAAATATTTCAACGCCCATGTCCCATAAGAACTTCAAATCATCAATCAAAGGTGCCAAATAAACATCAATATCATTCCCAGGTTGGTTTGGCCTGGAAATGAGTAAAGACAACATCATATACTTGCGTTTCATATAGAGCCACGGAGGTAAATTGTATATAACCAAAATCACTGGCCATAAACTGTAGATGACTTGATTGTGCGGGTTCATTCCATCTGCAGAAAGCGCAAGGAGCACATTTCTTGCTTCTTTACCAAATTCAGGAAACAACCCATCAATCGTCATCCATTGTGGAGAGTCAGATGGATGTCTAAGAAGCCCATCATCTATCTTGTGATCAGCATGCCATCTTAGGTTCTTGACATCTTCAATATCATTAAACATCCGCCTTAATCTTGGTATTATAGGAAAGTACCATAACACCTTAGCGGGCACCTTGTTCTTCTTGTATCGTGGTGCTTTACATTTAGGATTAGGACAACTATCCAAAGATGCATTGTCATTGCGATATAAAATACAATCATTAGGGAATGCATGTATCTTCTCATAACTCATTCCCATAGAGGATAGAATCTTCTTCGCTTCATACGTACGATCGGGTAGAACGTTATCATCAGGAAGCATATCCTTCACAAGTGACAATAATTCTGTGAAACTATTATCACTCCATCCGTTACATGCCTTTAAGTTGTACAACCTTAAAGTAGCTGATAATCACGTAAACGTCTTACAATTACCGTACAAAGGTTTCTCTGAGTCATTCAATAACTTCTCAAACATTTTTGGACAATCCCGAACACTTTCCTCAACCTTTTGAGTCGTCTCCTCTAACGAATATCCCTCATAGTTATCAAATGATGATCCACTACTATCCCTCCCAACATCGTCATTTTCATATTTAGACTCTGTTTCCCCATGCCATATCCAACAAGTGTAACTTGTATCAATTCTATACACAAATAAATGATCTATCAAATCATTAGCGTTGACACGCTGAATATAATCACACTTCAAACAAGGACAGACTATTCTACTAGAGTCCCGAGCATGTTCAACTGCAAACTTGATGAAAAACTCCACTCCTTCGTTATATTCTCTAGACAGACGATTTGCAGACAACCATTTCCGATCCATATTATTTGAATCTAAATATATCCCACATGAAAGTAATTATTAAAAATCAATTGAATTATAAGTATAATAATTTTCAAATCACTCTTACTTAGAAAGAATTAATCTCAAATGTATCATGCTATTCTCTACATATATATATATATATATATATATATATATATATATATGCATACATACGTACGTAGCAAAATATTATACAATTAATAGTTCAAATTACAAAAGATATGCATACTACAGGATTTAAGCAATAGCAGCACTATATACATCAAAATGTTGCTACAACTGAAATACCTAAAAAACAAAATATCATATCTAAAACTAAATCCCCCGATAGCCTCGTCGAGCCCAACTAAAAACTATAACTCTAAAAGTCCATTCATCACAATATATCATTTGATCCCTGATATCATCGCAAGAGAGTCTACTCACGGATACTCTAGGGTAACCGAGGTGGATATTTCGAGGCAAGCTATGACGATACCTCCACTCATCATCGATGACCATCAGTTCTCTCGATATCCTATCATACTCTCTAGCAAACAGCTCACCCTCAATAAATCTCGGGTGTGGTGCATCAGTGTGGTAGACAAACCACTGCAAAAAAGTAGATGTAGCCGATGCCCATGGCTCTATCTGAGGCAGGGTCAACAGAAGGTGATAAGATCTGAAATGGAAGGGGTGATAGGATGAGCCACTCGCGTACAAATGACATAGCTCGTCATATAACTATATCACATGAGTCCGTACATCTCTATGTGGCGCCATATGAACATACAATGGAGGGTATGTCATCTCACTACCTACAAATGAGAACCACTAAATCTTATCATCAAGGTTGTTCTCGAAATTAAAAGGATCTAAACTACAGAATATGTAAACTGATCTTCAACTAGCTAGACAAATCATAAATATATTCTACCAGATCATAACCGACTATGTAAACCTAACAACATCAAACTATTTAAAATAAGGACATAATCTTTAGTTATATATTTAACAAACTGGCTAAACATCAAACTATCATCAAATCATTCAAGCTACGCATAGTAAAATCAAGTAGATATTAATAAGATAATATATATATATAGTACAACCTAATAAATCCTATATGATGATTATTATTATTATTATTATTATACACAATTATTCATCTCTATTTAATTTTTATCGATCACAACATCGATGCCCAGCCAACCTCCTCAACTTTTCCCCATGCACAATACCCTTATCCTTAGGATTTTTCCTTATAGCCCTAGTTTATATTTATTATAATAAATGATAAACCCTAACCCTAACCCTAACCCTCCCCCTCCCCCTCCCCCTCCCCCTAACCCTAACACTCCCCCTAACCCTAACAATAATTAACCCTAATAAATTATAATAAAAAATAACACTAAACTTCATAAGATAATGATCCTAAACCTATAGCTAACCCTAACCCTAACCCTAACCCTAACACTAACCCTCCCCCTAACCCTAACCACAATTATTTAAGATTATATATACACATCTTATATATAAAAATATTATAAATATATATACATATAATAGAACACATATAAACACACATTTTATGGAATATAAATACACGTCTTACAAAATATATATTAAAAAAAGCATATAAATACACATGATCATCTGTATAATAATGTGAGTGCTAAAAAGATATATACACCTTAATTTTATACTTAGAATGTACATATCTTATGATAATAATATATATTTTAGGCTTGTGGATTCTCTTAAAATAATAATACATATTTTTATAAAATAGATTATAAACACATTTATATATATATATATATATATATATATATACATATATACATATATATTAAGGTCTCGGCCAACCACAATCAAAAAAGGCCACAACAAAAATTTTCACCAACACATCAAACACAACCTCTTCGGTGCAACATGCATGCATTTGTATATATATATATATATATATATATATATATATATACATATCATTAGAGACAAATTAAGCAATGAAGGAAGAATAACACATACGTAAAGGGAGCGACGGAGAACAAGTTGAGAAAGGCAACGACGAAGGTACAAATGCTAGCTACGTTCGCAAGAATGGTAGAGGGGTGGTGGAGAGATGGCGGTGCGACGGTTTCCCTTAATTCAGAGGAGCCGGAGCAGTGGTGCAAGGGTTCGCAAGAGAAAGAGAGTAAGAGAGGGAAGCGGCAGAGTATGAGATATTTTGCACGAAACAGAAGAGAACGAAATAAAAGGAGATTTTCATAACGGTTTTTAGATGAACCGTTATTAAAACCTTGGCAATTTTGACAAAGGTTCTTGTTTGAACCGTTATTAAATCATTTGTTAATAACGGTTTTACGTCAACTATTATTAAAATTCCCGTGCAAAATTTTACCTTGCACTTGTAATAATAGTTATTACGTAAAACCGTTATTAAAACTTCCCGCGTATTAATTTTCACGGATTTGACGACGATTTTCAAACCACCGTTATTAATGTCTAGTTATTATTTCCTGTTTCCGTAGTAGTGAGTATAATAAGCTTTTTTAAATCTAACGTACCTAATATCTTGCTACTTTTCTAGGCATGGGAGCTATGGGGAGAAGGCACACCAATAGAAATGATGGATCCAATATTGATAGATTCAAATTCCAATCATGAAGTTAAAAGATGCATTCAAATAGGATTGTTATGTGTTCAACAAGAGGAGAACAAGAGACCGACCATGGCATCAATAGTCCACATGCTCAACATGTCTTCAATTGATCCTCTTCCTATGCGAGAGAAGCTTGCTTTCCTTGCTTGTAATAGTCTTGAATGTGGCATGACAAGAAATGAGATAGATTTAGAGCAATCAACAAGCAAGTCAATGTCATCATCAATGAATGAAATCTCAATCACTCAGATGAACCCTAGATAGACCAAGTAAAATAAATGGGTTAATTAGACAACATAAATAACAATTGCCATCTTCCATGTAATCGTGATCACATTGCCTTAGCATCAAGACATCACAAAGAAATATTATAAAATGGTTGTTGTAGCGTGATTTTTTACTTTGGTACGATTTGGCATGCATAACATAACTTACCGAGAAAGTCGAATTTCCAAATTACTTAGATACGAGGAAGCATGCGATTGCAAATATCATGCATGTATTTTTGGTTTACCTGAGGAAAGAGTAGAGGAAGTTATTATATTTATATTTTTATTATTTTATAGGAGACAAAAAGAAAATAGGGAGAAAAGGTGTAACTTAATAAGGGATACTTCAATTAATTAATTCTTTTCTAAAACTTATAGGTAAAGAGTCAAAAGAAAGTTCTATTTACTTTTGATTTATTTATTCACCGTGTACCAAAAAAATCATGAAGCTTATATTTTTGGGAAGCCCTATCTCCTGAGCCTAATTTCCTTTACCAAATGATACTTTTGCTTTCATAATAAAAAGCAATATATCTGTAATAGGGAAAAATACGTCTTTTCAAGTGTAAATATTTATATAATGAAGAAATCCATTTTAGAATGATAAAACCTAATTTCTAAATTTATTATTACTTTATTTTATTCCTTTTATCATTTATGCATCAAATGCTTTTTTGGTTTCAAAGAATGGTATAAGTGAAATTTTGAGGTAAATTGTATTAATTTAAAAAAAGTTGTGTAAATTACTAAAATGATTTTTTTATTTTTATTTTAATGGAGTAGTAAATATAAATTATTCCTGACTAATATCATCAAATATCTATTTTTATACATGCACTTTCACCTTCATGTTACATACATAAAAATTGATAAAATAACCTCTCTCTTTTTTTTTTTATGTATGTACTTATGTGGACTCTTGAAAATTACTTGCTGATGAGGTATCAAATATGTATTTGTTATTGTAGATTAGGGATGCCAATTTCTTCCAAAGGTTCGAGGCCCCATCTAGGATTTTCCTTTTGAGTTTGAGTTTGAAAAAAGATTTTTGGGATTGGGTTTAGAGATTTTTTTTGGGACGGGGAAGGGAGGGGTTTGGGGTCCCCATCCCGAACCTACCCTATAATTTTTTATACATATTTTTATATTATTCTATATACATTATATATATAATTTTTTATATAGAATATAAATTAAAATATATTGTAAGAAACTATGATCAGGTATTGGGGATGGGGTTAGGTTTTGGGTATCGGATGAAGTTTTAAGGTTGGGGATGGAAAATTATCTAGAGATTGGGTTGGGTATGAGGATTTGATTTATGCAAAGGTCAGGTCAGGGATTTTCTGATATAAAAAAAGGGGATCGAGGAGGGTTCTAGAATAATTTTGCTTGTCGGCTTCAATTATGGGGACGAAGTTCCCGATCGCCACATTGCCATCCCTATTTCATACGACTTTTTAAGATTGACATGGATTGTGTTAGTATCTAAACATAAAATCTTTCACAAGTTTTTGGATTTTGTAGACAACACGCTAAAATAAATAAATCTACAACTTATAATTATTATATTTTATCAAGGAACAGAATTTGACAAGCATAGGTCTCTTAAGTTTTGTAAGACAAATTGTGCTTACTATAATTTTTCAGCCCCTCGAAGACTAAAAAAATATAGAGGGGTGGAATGAATATTTGGCTCTAGAACATCTTTATGCCATAAATAACTGATTTGTGAAGTTGTAATATCTCATCATAAGATAGTAAATGTGTAGACCAATATTGTATTGTGCTTGCGATTTTGTCCACCATCTCTATAATCTAATTAGCTTTGAGATTGGGTAAAGACAATGAAACAACAAGATATCTAAAAGGCATTAGACCTTTATGGAAAGAAAAATCTCATGGATTTTATGTATAACAACCCCATTTTTAGGACATAAAAAAATTATTTAAAGAGTTAAATGTGGAAGCTGATATAGTAAAAATATAATGTGTTACTACCATACTTGGTATATGTCTAGTTTTCTCTACTATTCGTACACCAAGTGTAAGGATAGAAATATTAATCCTCTTAAATTAATAATTTAGTTATAAGATCTTGAATGGAGAGAACAAAGTAGATTTTTATCATCTCGATAAAGCAAACATTAGCGGTTACAAAATTCAGTAGAAGAAAATATATAAAGACATAAGAGTGCAAAACCATCCTGATTAAAAGATATTAGGTAGGACATTGAATAGTCGTAACTCTCAACTTAAAATACTAGTCTTCAACTAATCTCACAAGCTAAGCTACAAAAACCACTACCCATTGAATAAATAGATGCCCATAAAATAGAACCCATTAGTACACCAATATTAAGTAACCCACTATATATGACTAATATGAAAAGCCTGTATGGAACACATAGATTATATGATAACATGAAATGGTATAAAATAATGAATGATACATGTAATGATCAAAATACAATAATCATATCAAATAAAAAAATTATCACCAAAGCTACATACTGCTCATACTTGTTCATTTAGAACATAAGAAAACTTACCAACCAAGCATCCAAGGGATGCTCTCTAAAGTAACGATTAGAACCAATTTCACCCCTATAACTATATCATTCATCATATATCTCATATCTAAACATTAATACATAATACCATAGGTAGGGCTCAAAGGTAATTATCAAATAGAGGTAGGTGTGAAGGCTACTACCAAACTACAAGTAGGCATGAAGGCCACTACTGATCAATAGTTAGGCATAAAGGTTACTATCAAACCATAGTTAGACACAATGGTTGCTATTGAACCATAGTTATACACGAAGGCTACTATAAAATCAAAGGTAGACACAAATGCTACTACCTAAGTACAGGTAAACACAAAGGCTACCATCGAACCAATCCAATAATGATTTCAAACCAAGAATAATCATTTCCATTTTTATTTACTCAAGAGGATATCATATCAACCTAAAGATACTAAGATACTCCGATCATGCCGACACTCAAAGACTTCACAATATCCTACCGACTGTCTACCTATGGATAGAAAGGTCCATGGTTGTGTTGTCTCACAAAGGTAGCATAACACCCTATCAATAAGACACCTAATTTATAATTATATAAGTGCTTTATAAGTCCATAGAGTAAAATAGAGTAAGATATAAGTCCTAACTAGGGCACTAAGACAAACAAACAAAAATATATAATTAATTATGGGCTAAGCTACGTCTTTAGAGTAGTGACTCCTAGAGATACACTATTCCTAATATCATAATATTTCACTTTAAATATTAATATCTTATTAATGTGACTATAAGACGACATAATAAACACACAAATCCAACTTCCATACTTTACCATTTCTACTCATTTTTAATTAATCAAGACAATTGTAATCAAAGTTAATCTTGAGGTCAACATTAAAAATATACTGAGGCCATCCTAGGTTTAGTTATTCACATTTATGCACATTAGGCCAAAAATGATCAAAATGTCCATGAGATGACAATTTCCAAAATATCCTTGAGATGAAGAAGAAGAAGAAGAAGGAAGGCAGGTGGTCAGGTTTAAGAAAAATAAATAGAAGAAGTTGAAGGGTGTATGCATGTATTCGAATAGTTGGGGGGAATGGTTCGAAAGTAGAGAAAATGGAGCATAAGGTAGAGATCGGTGTGGCTAGCTTGGTGTAAGGGAAAAGACAGTGTAGGCAGAGATGGGCTAGACGAAGTAGGAGAAGGGTGTAGGGCGTAGGGTGCAGGGTGCACAGACGTGTGTAGAGATAGGAAAGGGTATTCATGCATAAAAGGGTACATAGGGGAGGGACATGTTTGCTTAAAAGGGAAAGGAAGGGCACAAGTGTCCTAGGCCAAAGGAGAATGAGAAGAAAAAGAAAAGGGAAAAAAGAGAAAAATAGGAAAAGGAAGAAAGAAATAAATTTAGGGTTAGGATTAGAATTATGTTTAAATTTAGGATTAGGGTAAAATTAATTTTTCTAGGGCCAGAGTGCCTAGTTAGAAAAATAAAAAGAAGAAAAACTTATCAGTTCATGGTGAGTTTAAATGAAAAGGAAAATGATAAAATAATTGGGGTAATATTTTTATGAATTTTTATGGGTTATGTATAAAGGGTTAAAAAAGATAATTTAGATAAGATCTAAAGATTAGGTTTCTAATAAAAGGCCAAATGCTCAAAAATAAGGGTTACAAAATTTTTTGGTATTAAATTATACTTAAAAAATGTAGGTACGCCTCTAAAATACATTGCGCACTTAGAGGGATTGAAATGGAGGCTATAGGAGATCTTGAACTTGTCAGACATACCCTTAAGTAGGGTGACAGAAGGTAATTCTCCTCTATAAAATATAAGAAGGTCATTTGCAGAAGAGAGGTTTATAATTAGATGCCTTTGTCATTTAGGATGCCCCATAAAGCCATCTAGACTCCTTTGAGATTTATTCATTGATCCTTAAAGGCATTTTACAACCCCTCCCCCATTTAGAGCTCACAAAGGACTAAGACAACAAGACCATTTATATAACACCCCCATTTTTCACTACTAAATTTTTTATTTTAATATAATAAAAATGTAGAAAAATACCAAATACACCAAGAAAAATGGGGTGTTACTACTGTACTTAACATAGAGTAGGTATTAGCCACTTGTCACATATTATACATAAGGATGAGAAACCAAACCAACCAAAACAAGAATAAAGTGTGTAACAAACGTGATTTATAAATACTAAATAAAATATTTACAAAACAGGACCTTGATGGTCGCTGAAATACTCAAATATATGAAAAAAGATTAAACTTTAGTACATAACAACAATGAAAGAAAATAAAAGTAGGGCATAGCCCCAACCTTGTTCCATTAAGCACCAAACAATAGTCTTCGAATGTTCATGTTCTCAAGCCCCAAGCCTAAAATGAGGCAAGCCCACTACCAACCATCTTAAAAAACCTCCATTTAGTCTTATACTTGTGGGATTTAGTTAACTGAACAAACTGGCACATCAGTACGCTTCGTACTGAGTAAGACAAGTTAACTCCTCAATTGGAGTTATAATCATGTAAGGTCCTAGCATAATGTGGAGATCATACTAAATGCATACTATGCTTATGTAATACAATTAGATATACATGCTCTATCATAGTCATATAATGCATCAAGATTTTATGCCATACATGACTCAAACAAATCAAGACTTATCATGCTTATCAACATAACATGAACATCATGAATAGCAACAAACAATTTAATAAGCAGGTTATTCAAATAACTTATTAGGTCTTCCACCATCCATTCACATAATTTCACATTAGGTATATTTTATAAGCTCGTAAAATTCATTAGGTTGTTTATTTATAACCCACTAATTCTCTTTCCTTTTTTATTTTTCTTTTTCTTTATCCACATATTTATCCTTATTTTTATCGAGCAATGGATTGTGTACCACCCCATGGTGATACATGACATAGAAGCCTATCTAAACCAAAGAACATAAAGTCCGTATAAATTTAAGTAACTCACCTAGGTGGCCACATCCTTTATTATCAATACTCCCTAGTATATTATCAGTGTCTAGAGTAGGTAAGGTATTGATATCTACTTGGATCCCACCTAAAGGCACCAATAAACAACTAAAGACAAACTAACACCCATTAGTTAATCAAGTATCGAGCAATTCATACCCATGCACAACTTGATTAACTTCCACTTTAAGTAATTAAAGTTCCAAAGTTATATTATCCTACAAGGCCCGTGCAACATCCAAGTAACACATCTACATATTTATTCCATCTTAACTATTATTACCCTCCATCCATGCACTGTAGTTTTCATTAGTACGTAGCCAAGCTCAAATTAAACCATTAAGGTAATCTATTTATGCCAAAATATAGACTATCTCATTAAAAATTAACATGAAAACATACTCATTCCAATTTACTCATTAAAGTCTTCCAAAGGCACTAAATAGAATATCAAGAATTAGGATCCCTTTAAACTATCCAATAGGTTGCTTAATTTGTGTCAAATGTGTGTTCTCACCATTACAGGATTGTGTTATAGAATTGTGCAAAGTCTTAAAGCATCTCAAGTCTAAAAAAAAAACAAAAAAACACACTCTGGACTAATCGGTTGATCGATTTGGGCTAACTAGTCAATCAATTTGTCTCAACCAAATTTTAAAGTTCCCTCAAACTAGTCTATCAATTTAGTCAGACCAAAAAACTTTTCTAAGATCAGTCTATTGGTTCTAACAAACTGATAAATGAACTTAAGCAAAGAAGAACCAAAGTCACCACAAACCATCTGATTGATCAGTTTGAGCCAACCAGTCAACTATTCTAAGGGCTAGTTAATCGTTATAGATTAACCAGTAGATCGGTTTTCTCCTAGATAACCTATATCAAATTTTTTTACATATGATTCACACTCTAAAATCTTACCACATCTAAATCACATGCTTATTAATGCCATATTCTAAAGTAAGAACGACTTACTTGATACTTAGTAAAGTTTTCCTCTAAAGAGGAAAAACTAAATCTTGAATATCTCAACTTCCCAAACCTTTAAATTTAACAACTTAAAAACTAATATGATTGAATAATGTTCACAAAAAAATAACTCAAATTAGGAAAGAAAATAAACTTACCATTTCCAAGAGAAAAATAGAGAAAGATTAAGCTACAAGTAAGTCTACTTCCTTCTAAATCTAACTCTCTCCTGTGTAAAGAAGAAGAAGAAGAAGAACAAGAAGAAGAATAAGAAGAAGACAAAGAAGAAGAAGAAGAGTTTGCTATAGATATGATCAAAAGAGTGAATAAAATTTTAATATAATTTTGAAGTGGAGAGGAATTAACACAAGTACTTGAGGACTCAAATATTTCGGATATGGAAAGAAAGGTAAGAAGAAGGGGTGATTAGGATTATTTGTAGGTAAAGAATCATTTAAGGAGTGAGTGAGGTTATTCAATAGATTGAAAATCCTAATTCCACTATTTAAATCTGAGTTGAATGGGTAGATTTATCAAAAATAGGTTAAATTCCATTTTAGAGCTCAAATAATGATTTTCTAGAGAATGTAGATCGAGATCATTTAAAAAATATCAAATATAAGACAAGAAATGAAATATTGACATGGTAAGGGAATCTCCTCACAATATAGGGATAGTTTAAAAATCAAAGCATACTTATAGAGGTGTGTGGGGAAAAGAGGAAGAAGATAATAATGAGATCATCCTCTCCTTTAACCATAAAAATCAAGCCCTCGAATATGTTTGAGGTAGTGAGTCAAGCTGAATAAATGATCAAAATGGTTAAGGATCACTTAAGAACAGCTTAGAGTTGGATTATTAAAGTTTTAATTAATGAAAGAAATTTCTTGGAAAATTGAGATTTGAATAGCACTCAACCCGACTAACCGCTAGACAAGTTAGATGTTCTATAGACTAATCGATCGATTTGGTCGAATAAAACTCATTTTCTAAAAATGTTGATCTAGTTGATCGGTTCATAGATTCAATTGATTAGGTCACCAGAAAAATTATTTTATTCAAAATATTAAAGTTTTCTCAAATCCCATATTACTTCAGACCCAAGCTATAGCTCTAAATTGAGATCAAATATTATCAAAGTTTATTAAACATAGAAATTTCCCATTCTATAAGTCTTAAAAAATTATGGGGTATTACTCTTTATCCCTTATCTATTCCTCATCATTATGGAGTATTTCCATGGATTATTGTGTACTCTATGGGAGAATTATCTTTCCAAACCTACTCTAAATGTAAAAAATTTAAGTTTATTTCTTTATTTTTTACTAATGATTTATTGGTTTTCTATTGAGGATGATTGTTGCTCAATTCGTGTATTCCTTGAAACCTTCTTTGTGATCTCTAGCTTATCAAGGGTACAATTTAATGCTTCTCAGAGTTTCATCTAGTATGAAGGTAGTGTGGACAAAGACACAAAACATACTATTTTTCCGTTGCCACATATTCCATAGCTATTAGGTATATTGGGTTGCCTACTTTGGATAGGACATTAAGGATAAATGGATACCAAGACTTGCTGGATAAGCTTACGTCCCAACATTATTCCTGACAAAACCGTTTCTTAACCTATGTTAGGTGCCTATGGCTAGTTAAATTGATTCTATTTAGCATTCAAGATTATGGTAGATTGATGTATTTTGTCCCTAAGAATGTTATAGACACCATCAATATGTTATACACGTCTTTTCTTTAGTTTGGATCCTATCTTATGAATCAGAAAATAATGGTTTCCTAGCAGTAAGTTTGCAGGACAAAACAAGGATAGAGGACTAAGGTTGTTCAATCTTAAATAGTTGAATAACGCAACACTTATTGGACTACTATGGAGCCTCATGATGAAAAGAGATGTATTGTGGTGGTGATTTATGGCATGTACCAATAATTGTGAGTGTGTGTTGGCATCTATGGAGGGTAGTGTAGTTGAGACCTATTTTCAAGCCTATTTTTTATGTATGTTTAGACTAGCCCCCTTGTGGTCAGGATCAGTACAAAATAGGGATGATTTATGAATTAATAAGGTATAAATGGGAATTTATTGATTGGTGGCAGGTGGTATGGAATCGAATCTCTTTACCACAACATCAGCTGCACTTATGTCTCACTTTCTTATATATATTATGTACAAAAGACATAATGGAGAATTTGGAAAATGATGTAAGTGAGGAGTGAACATTATGTAAATGGTATTTTTAATTAATTGGTCATCTATTTTTCCAATTTTCTTTTACATGTTAAGTTTGGCATCCTTTGGTACGAGGGTTTGGATGCACACATCAAGCAAATACATTTTATGGCGTGATGAGATGGGTAAAGCGATGAGGACCGAGTCCATGGAGCATATATAAGACTAGTGCTATAATTTTTGGTAGTTTATACTACATACCATCCTTGGCAAGAAAGGAATCAACACATCTTTCATGCCAAAGAACGAACTCCACCACAAAATATAATGCTCATCATCAAGAAAATGACCACTAAGATAGATATTATCCATAATTATAAATCCTATGTTAGCACCCTCAAATAGAGGGTTTTTTTTTTCTTTGTTACATGCTTTCTTTAGAATATTAGAATTTGTACCAACTATGTTGAAGTTTGGTAATAATTAAGTATTTACATTATGTACCAAAAACAGTAAATTGGAGTATCATTCTTTTAGATCCAACCTATCGAAACCCTACCAGTGAAAATTGAAGTCCCTATCTCATTCTCCGATGTCATTTGAATACAGTTGTTGTGTTGTCGCTCGAACTCATCCACCACTATGCCTGAAGAACAATCGGGGTTTGGAAGATGTGAAAATAGGGATGAGAAATTGACAAGGAAGGGAAAATTTGAAATGGCAAAGTGAAGATATGAATTGTTATTGAAGACTATGGAGTAAAGTAGGGAAGCATTGGATTTGTGAAATGAAATTCTCATGAGCTAGTCATGAACTTTAGACAATGGTTTTATAAAAGAACCGTAACTAAATATATTATATATAAAAAAATACATTATCAAAGTGCTTATGTGAAATTTTAAGTAGTTTTTGATATCCTTTTTTTCCCTAAAACGTTTAATCTAACTTTTAATAATGGTTTCTACCTACAATTGTTATCTAAAACTCTTCCTCAAATACACACTCAACTTTTCACACTTTTCACATCACTTTTGTGGTATTTGTTATCTCTTAAGTGTTAGGTGTTATTAAACCATTGTTTCATAATACTATAGAACGATTGCATATACTAATTTTATTAATAATATTAAATTTGTAAATGTTTATGGACAAAATTAGTATTATGCCTTACTTTGTGAAATTCTTGCTTCTAAGTAACATAATAAAATGAAACTATATTGTACAGGGTGATAATGTTTATTAAGTCATTATTTACACTTTACATTATTTTTCATGCAAATATACTTTTTAATTAAGATAAATTTGATGTTATTTTATTTGTAAAAAGTCTTAAGGGGAAAATGCAAAAGTTTTTCTTTTGCACTATTATTTCCATAATTGTATTATTAATAATAATGTCTAAAAATTAACTATTTAAAAAAATATTTAGGAAGTACCTTTTTTTATAAATATAATTCATCATAGGGAGAAAAAGAACAAGAAAAAAATAGTGTCAAATAAGAATTATTATATTATTATCAATAGATAATTTAATAATAAATAAATAAGTCGACAATAAAAATGCATGTGTACCCATTTTTTTCCTCTTTTGAGTGTCCGTCCATATTTAATTGGACCTAAAATTGAAATTGCCAAATTATATACACGGACTTCAAGGACTGGGTACTTTAGCATCACGATGGAGTCAAATTGGTAGGGCAAGTGAGTGGGTCGTACTTCTTTTGCACTGGTCTAAGAAGACCATGTGATGCAAAGTACCAAACCCTGATGACGTTGATGTTAATATATATTTTACTTTATAGAATTATTATTATTTTATAAATAAATTATTTTATAATTTTTGTATATGTTAATTCTTGGTATGGTCTTTATAAATTGGATATAAAGTTTGGCCATAAAATTTATATTATATGGTAACATATTAGTAATCAAGCCTAATCCTATATCTCTCCATCAAATTATTGATGGTGGAATTATAATTAAGTTATTATAGATAAATGCAAGTATTTCATATGATGGAAAAATCAAAGCTGATAATTTAATTGATTTATTAATTACTTATATAGATTTTTTTCAATTAAATCATTTCAAATTCTAAAATTAAAGGAGAAAATTAAATATTATAACCAACTACACACCCAATTTCTTTGGTGAAATTAAAGGGGTGGATTTGTAGATTTTTCTTCTCTCTCTCCCTCCTTTGTAGCAGGGAATATTTTCCTTTTAAATACACGCACACATATCTATAAAAGAATATGAAAGAGGCAATTTCTTCATCTTTTTGAAATTTTTATATGAAGTTAAAGAAAAATAAGAAATATAAAAAAGGTTTACCATTTTGTTTCTCATAAAAAAACATGCACCATCGAATTTAAAGAAAATAGGAGGGGAACCGTATAATTTCATTCCATAGATCACAAATTAAATATTCGGTGCAATTAATTCAGTTAATAATCAAAAGTCCATTTCTAAAGATCTATAATAAGTATTGTATATTTAAATTCTATATATTAAATGATAAATTATATATTAGGATTTTACACATTTTTGTATGATTGTACGTAAATTATACATATTTATTTTTTATTATAATTCAAGTCATAAATTTAGTCTTAACCTTGATACAGGCCCTGCGAGTAAGTCAGCCAGCCACAAACAAATTTCCGTCCTTCTTGGATGTTCGTCATTTGTTTTGCGGGCACAAGGACTAAACAAATTAGAGCATAGTTTTTATATAACACTATTGAATGCACAAACACAGAAGGTTACTAACATATTACATTTTAGTATCCAACTTACGATACATATATACGGGTAACTTATTTGCACATCCAAACCATTATACAAGGCCCAGATTGAAGTAAAATGAAGTTATTTTCATAAAAGAATAGGCATGCTTTATACAGTAGTAGTCCCAGACATGAAACAGTAAACCTACTGTAACATGCACCTTGGTTCAGAGGCCGATTCCACATCCTAACCTCGTCTTTAGCCTGACCAACATTAGAAACATTATCATCCAAAAGAGAAAGGACGGGGGGAGGGGAGGTGATCTATAGCTCGGAGGCAGTGGAGGTGATCCGTAGCTCGGAGGCAGAGGAGGTGATGTGTAGCTCGGAGGTAGTTCCGATGGATGTTGGGATCCCTAGCGCCGAGGTTGGGGGGATACATCATTGGAAATAGCAATGGTTGTCTCGCTTTCACAATCAATAAATAGAGATGTTTGAAGGCGTAAGTGTAGGACGTCGAAGATCGATCTAATTGTATGTAGTGAAGGCATACAAAATTTGGAGTGAGCAAAAGATATAACAATACGTAGTGCGACATTAAGTATATAAAATTTAGAGTAAAATACATACTAATACGTAATGTGACAAATTATTCACACTTAAGATGATGATGATTTGATGAGGTTGTTCGCCATTAAGTGGAGCTCTGTGCGGTAAGTAAGTAATCAACCCATAAATACTCAAGTAAAAAAAATACAACATTGTATTTTGTAGCAAAAAGGAAGCCTCTATTGGAGCTGATCCCTTCCAATATACTAAGAGTTGCATATTTTCATCAATAAGATCTAAAAAGGCAAGAGCATATAATTCTGGATGAGTCACCAATTCCCAGTATATTATGACTTAATATTTGACTTACTTTTTTCATCAAGGTTGGATACTTCAGCCAAGTCTTTTGCTGTTGCTTCATAAGTGATTAGAAACACGGCAGTGAGAAGAGCTAGCAAAAGGAATGCCTTGGAAGCCATATATTAGAAAAATAGTTAATTACTGCAAATGATTTACAATGAGAAGTAGAGCAAAGATAGGAAACTGCCTAACTATATCCTACCTAGTCATGAGCAAAGATAGGAAACTAATTATATCTCCTACGCTACCTCCTAAAATATGCACATAGAATATTACAAATATTTACATAATTATAAATTACTCCATACTCCCCCTCAAGTTGGAGCATATGGATTCTGAATGCCCAACTTGGACAACAAATAGGAAAATTGTTGGGTGCCGAGAGCTTTAGTGAAAATGTCGGCAAGCTGGTTGGTCGAGCGAACATGACAAGTAGCAATGCCACCACTTTGGATATATTTACGAAGGAAGTGACAATCAATTTCAATATGTTTAGTGCGTTCATGAAATACTGGATTGGAGGCAATATGAAGAGCAGCTTTGTTATCACAATAAAGGTGCATTGGGTGAGAGTGTAAAAGGCCAAGAGAACAGAGCAGACTCTTGAGCCAAATCAACTAACATGTAGCTGTAGCTATAAAACAATACCCATCTTCTATAGAAGAGCGCGAGACTGTGTGTTGCTTTTTCGTCTTCCAAGAAATTGGCAAATGACCAAGGAAAACAAAATATCCTATCACAGAACGACGACTTAGTGGACAACAAGCCCAATCGGAATCACAAAAAGCAGATAACTGCATATCAGAATCAACTCGTAAGAGAATTCCTTGTCTAGGATTATTCTTCAAGTAGAGGAGGACACGAAGAGCAGCATCCCAATGTGCATACAAGGTTGGGTCATGAATTAAGCTAGAACATGAACAGTATAACTGATTTTAGGTCGAGTGAGAGTAAAATAAATCAGACGGCCAACAAGTCGACGATATTTCTATAGGTCGTCAAACAACAGTCCGATTGCAAGAGCAAGACGTTGATTTTGCTCCATAAGAAAGTGCACAGGCTTAGCACCGGCGAGACCAATCTCAGAAAGGATATTCAATACATACTTTTGTTGACAAAGAAAGATCCCCTCCTTATTACGAGCTATTTCAATACCAAGGAAATATTTGAGGCGACCAAGGTCTTTCATCGGAAAATATTGGCTAAGATACTCCTTGAGTTGCTGAATCAAGATAGAATTATATCCTGTAATAAGAAGATCATCTACATATGCAAGCACACATAGAGAGTCAGTACCCTTATGCAATGTGAACAAGGAATAATCAGTAAGAGACTGCCAAAAACCAAATCGCTTTAAGGTGGTTGTGAGTTTAGCAAACCAACAACGTGGAGCTTGCTTCGACCCATATAGAGACCGGCGAAGATGACACACTTTCCCCCAATAGGAAGCTGAAAAACCAGGAGGAAAACACATGTAAACTTATTCATCTAGATCGCCATGAAGAAAAGCATTATCGATAACCATTTGATGCAATTCCCAATGACGAGACGCAGTTACAGCTAACACAGTATGTACTGTTACCATTTTTGCTATAGGAGCAAAAGTCTTATTGTAATCAATACCCTCGACTTGGTTATTGCCACAAATAACCAACCCGGCTTTAAATTGCTCTATAGTGCCATCGGAGTGATATTTGATTTTATACACCCATTTACAACCTATGGTTGTCTTATCAGGTGGCAAATTCTCAATTGTCCAAGTTCCATTTTTTTCAAGTGCGTCAATTTCTTTTTGCAGAGCCTGTCGCCATCTTGGGTCACTAACTGCCTCTCGGTATGAATTGGACTTAGTTTCAGCTGAAAGTGCTGTAAGAAAGGCTCAATGTCTAATAGAAAAATTTTCATAATTTACATAACAAGCCATAGGATACAGCATACCTGAGTTACCTAAAGGAGTAGCAGTGACTAGGGGGTCCACTTGAGCATTATTGGTGCGAATATAATCATGCAAGTGGACACAAGGAAATTTGCGCCGATGAACACGTCCAGTAGCTTGGTCGAGTGCCACTTGCTGCATGTCATTAGACACAGTGGGATCACTGGATGACATATTTTCTAAAGCTTGGTGGGTGGAGTCCATAGTATTCATGGGAGCAATACTAGTGGAAGAATCATTTGTGGCAATCTCAAGTGGTGAAATATCTTGGACACTTGGCAAAGAGTCACAAGAGCCAGCTGGGAGTACACCATTGTCATTCACTTGCCACTGATCATCATCCAAATATTTTCTTAGGATGTCAAGAGAAATTGTGTTTGTAGGTGATGATGAATCAACTGTAGATGAAATATGGGCAAAAGGGAAACTACCCTCATCAAACCGCACATCCCGAGAAACAAATAATTTTTTATTTTCAAGATCAAACACCTTCCAACCTTTTTAAGTTACAGAGTATCCCAAAAATAAACATTTTTTACTCCTACTTCCAAATTTATCACGGCTGCGATCCTTAAAATGAGCATAACAAAGACACCCAAAAACTCGTATATGTTTATAAGAGGGAACTTGGTTGTACAACATTTCATAAGGGCCTTTTTCTTTATTCAATAAATATGGTGTTCGATTAATAAGATACCCAGCAACCAAAATGCATTCACCCCAAAAACGAATAGGTAAATGGGCTTGAAACTGCAAAGCTCGAGCAACATCAAGAATATGTCTATGCTTTCTCTCAACTCTCCCATTCTTTTGTGGAGTGTCAACACAAGAAGTTTGAAAAATAATCCCATGTTCCAAAAAATTATGACTGTAAAGGTCTAAATTCAGTGTCATTATCACTCTGAATAATTTTAACCTCCTTATTAAATTGAGTTCTCACCATAGCACAAAATATTTTAAAAATTTGAGGTACTTCACTTTTCTCAGCCATCAAATGTATCCAAACAGCGCAAGAAAAATCAACCACAATAGTCAAGGAATAATGTGCACCAACAGTAGAGGAAACTTTATATGGACCCCAAACATCACAATGAAGTAATTCAAATTGTTCCAAAGCATGACTCGTACTAATATCAAAAGCATCTCTAGTTTGCTTGGCCCACATACAAGTATCACAAAATTTATTTGACTCATGACTACCACAGCAAACATCTAAACATGGTAGAAGTCAAACCACTTTAGATGAAGGATGTCCCATACGCTTGTGCCATATATCATAGGAGTCCACAACTGTCATTTGATGTGCTTCAGCCTGCACCGCACCATGAAAGCAGTAGATCCCCCTCGTATTTCACCCACTCTAATTAGCATCCTCAAAGTGTGGTCCTGTATCAAACAAAACTTGTTAGTAAACATAACATGACATATTAAATTGTCAATTAAACGAGCCACTGAAATCAAGTTACAAGTCAATTTTGGAACAAGAAGAACATTCTCTAATAATAAATTTTCTCCCAATTTTATTTGTCTCACATGTGTAGCTTCTGTTGAGTCACCATTGGGCAAGGCAACTAGTGAAGGTGGCAAAGGAACCAAATTCAAGAAGCAAGATTTCACACGGGTCATATGATAAGAAGCCTCTGAATCCAAAAGCCATTCCATACTATTTTGCATACCTGTCAACTTTTCATCTGTAGAAGATTTCTTACTTAATAAACCAATAATTGATTGCCATTATTTATTGCTAAGCATAGGAAACTCTGACCCAACAAGATCACTAGATGTCCCACGAACTCCTCCAAATGTAGTTTCTCCAACCTGGGAGACATTAGCGACAACCCCGGGTGTGCCGCCACGACCACGTCCTTTTCTGCCATGACCCCGACCTCTTCCTCGTCCATTCTTAAATCACCATTCTGGATATTTCCCAATCATTTTGAAGCAGTCCTTCACATCATGTCCATCTCTCTTACAATATGAACACAAAAGTTTTTCTTTATCTTCCCCCGAAGGAAAAGATGTTTTGCCTTTGCTACTGTGAATAGCGAATGCAACAGCATCAGTGCAATCTTCTTTTGCCCATGCCACGTTCTGATGTCGTTCCTCCTTGAGTACTCTTTGATAGACTTTACTGAGAGAAGGGAGAGGGTCGGTGCCCAGTATATTACTACGCAACTCACCATATGTATTGCCATCCAAACCTAGCAAAAATTCATGTGTTTTTCAATCTCGACTTTCTCGAGATATTCCTTCGCCAAGTTACAAGTGCATTTACCACAAACACACTGTGGCACATTGCGGTTTCCATCATAGTCATCCCACAGGGCTTTAAGTTTTCCATAATAACTAGTCACTGTTTGGCCAGTTTGTTTGCAATTACCAATTGCCTCCTTCAACTCGTGAACTCTCATGGCATCACCGACATCGGAACGAACCTTCAAGTCATCCCACAAGTCACACACACTATCCATATAAGCAATATTCGAACGCAAAGCAGGATCAATAGATGTCATGATCCATCCTACCAGCATAGAATTGACACTATAAACCAATCCTCCAGATCATCATTGTTTTCAACAGGTTGAGATATTGTTCCATCAAGAAAACCAAGTTTTTGCTTCGCTCGAAAAGCATTTTTCATGGCCGTAGCCCATTCATGGTAATTGGAATCACCTTTGAAAGTGACTCCGCATATATTCAAACCAGGTATGTCTGAGTTATGCAAGAAATATGGAGACGAGGGGTCATTGATCTTGCGTTGCATCTCCTTCTTGTTTTCATCTTGGTTTTTGTTGTCATCTTTTGTCATGGCGAATGCTTTCTAAACAAAGTCTCACAGGCTCTGATACCATGTCAATTTGGGGTTTGAAGCTCCTCGTATTCAAGTGAATAAACAGAACATATATACAATGAGAAGTAGAGCAAAGATAGGAAACTGCCTAACTATATCCTACTTAGTCATGAGCAATGATAGGAAACTAATTATATCTCCTACGCTACCTCCTAAAAATATGCACATAGAATATTACAAATATTTACATAATTATACATTACTCCATATATGAACTTTTGTTAATTGATGGGTGATGGAAATGCCAGTACTAGAGGGATCCTTTTATAGAACTTGCATGCTTGGACGCTGAGAGAGATGGATTTTATGGATCACTCGATGAACCACTGCAAGTTTCATGTCTTTATAATTGACGCAGTTTACAGTTGGGTAGATGGCCGTTGATTTTTCAGCGACTCATAAATACCAAAACAAACCGGGGGGGTGGGGGTGGGGGAAGAAAGAGAAAAGTCATAATTTGAGTCAATTTCTATTGAAAGAAAGAAAAACGACATACTTATTATTAGCACGTAGTAGTCGGTATCAATCACAAGAAAAGAATAGTTACTATTTTAATAATATATATATATTTTGGCTTTCGGGGAGTGTTTTCGGGTGGTGGAGATTTGGCCCCAAGGCCTCCGATAATAATATCTCGTCCTAAACCATTCCATACATCATCGTATTATTATCTCACTCATACATGCAACTAACTAGTATGTTGCACTCGCATGCATGTACGTAAGCAAGGCGTTCACATCTGATGTCATGTTAATATCATAAACAAGTAATATCTCATTCATTTTTTTTGGGAGTTTTCATAAGAAAATAATAATTAATATCTCACCCATTCATAACTAATATCTGCTTCATAAGAAAATAAAAATTAATGATTCATGAATAATAGACAAAGTAATATATATATATTAATTCTGATTAGTTTATGTAAGTTTTATATTTATTAACTTTTATAGAAACATAATCCTTTTTTTATATATCTCTTTTGTAATAAATGTCGCATAAAACTCTTCACTTCCATTTCTAAAAATTGTAAACAGAATAATACTATGTTCGTGTTGTAACATGAATATCGATCGATCTAATTAATTCTCTATATTAATACACAAGTGCGGTGATTGCTGGATAAAAAGACTTTTGTGTAGATTACATTTTAACCTTAGCATTTTCAATTTACCCTTATTATATATTTTTTTCCTTTAAATTCTGACCTTTTTTTCATTCGATCATCCTTCATAACCTATTGTCTCCTTTTCCAACTTTCTCCAAATTTTACCAATCATGCATGGTGGGCCGTAATTTGATTAGCGACCTACCAGTGTTCAAATTCAGAATTTATTATCAAATTTATTCATGTTCAGATTCTTGTGCATTCAAGTTAAAAAGATCCTGCAGATAAAGCTACAACATCTTCGGCTGTCAATACTTAGCTAGCAACGGATTGCCAATTCGATCTTCATATACCAAGTAGACCCGCAATTTTTTTTTTTGATAATTGGGAATTACATCCATTAAGAAAAATAGCAATAAAAACCCCTAATGAACAATACCTCACAGAAAAACTTGGACATTATGGACCACCTCATCTATTCTATAAGGGAAATTGTCTCTTCTATACTTGATCCAGAACCCAATTCTTTGTTTTATAAGTAACGCCATCCAATTTCTGCAAATTTGGGTATTATCGAAGATAGCTTTATTTCTGAATTCCCAAATCGTCCCTATTATGGCAAAGAAAGCTGTTGACCAAATTTCCCCTGCAAGCCCTGCTCCTTACCTCTTAACCAAATTTCAGCAGTTTCTTCAGTAGATCTCAGCATCACCCAAGTCCTTCCAAGCCAATCACATATCTAATACTATAACTTCCCTGTTACACTACAATGGAGAAAAACATGATTTATTGATTCTTGAGCATCCTTGTAAAAAGGGCATCCTATATCACTGACATTGCCAATCCGAAGTCTGATCAATCTATCTCTCGTATTGAGTCTTTGTTGTATCACGAACCATGTGATCAACTCGATTCTCGGTGGTGCCAACCCACACCACACCCGACTAAAAACATTTTTATTCAAATTCTCCCTATACGCCTTTTGATATGAAGCTTCACAATAAGATTTGACCGAGAATAAGCCCGTCGGATCATAACCCCTACTGATACCATCCTGTCTCCCCCTACGTAATTTAATCTGATTAACCAAATGCTCCATTTGTTCCCTTTGTCTTTCCTCCCAATCAAACAAATGCCTCCTCCATAGAAATTGTCAGTGCGAACGATCTCCATCCCACGAACCCATATCAGCTATATTTCCGTCCTTCTGATCAGATATCATAAAAAGTCTCGGTAATATTGATTTTAACGGACCAGGCTCCATCCATCTATCACTCCAAAAGCTGACTCTGCTACCCTCTCCAATGATGATCTTCAAACCAGAGCTGAGAGTGGAATCTGTCCCGCCTGCTTTCACAATGTCCACCCAAGGTGACCAACCCCTCTTCTTCTCTGGAATTTGTAGGGTGCCAAAACGATCCTCCGAGTAAATAGATTGGATAACCCTCTTCCAAGATGCTCCCTCCGTCGTAAAGAACCTCCACCACCATTTAAATAAAAGAGCATTATTTCTCATGGTTAGATCCCCGACGTCCAAACCCCCTAGACCCTTTGGTTTCTATATCACCTTCCAACTAATCAACGGCAACTTCTTTCTACTTCCATAGCTAATCCAGAAGAACTGCCTTTGAATCCTAATAATCTCCTTGACTACTCCTTTTGGAATCCTAAACAGACTCATAAAATACACCGGTAGACTATTTCGAACAATCATTATTAAAACCAGTCTGCTCTTGAAAGAAGTTTTGATTTCCACCCTGCCAACCTTTGTCTCATCTTCTCCACCACCGGTTTCCACACTTGGCCGCTGCTAGCATTTGCTCCCAAAGGTAATCCAAGATAAGAAGTTGGTAAAGTGCTGATCCTGCAATTCATAATCTCAGCTGCCTCCTTCAGAAAGTGTGGTTCCACCCCAAGCCCTATCATCTCCGATTTTTCATAGTTCACACTCAATCCTGACACTAAGTGAAAACAGTTAAGCAACCTCCTCCAATTTCTGACATTCTCATGGGACGTCTCGCAAAAAAATCATAGTATCATCGGCAAACTGAATATGGGTGACCTCATAATTATCATTCCCCGCTTTCAACCCACGGATCAACCCTTTATTCATGCCTCTTCTAATAAGTTGATTGAATGCCTCCACAGCCAAGATAAACAAGAACGGTGACATAGGATCCCCCTTCTTGAGACCCCTCTTCATCTTGAAAGGCACAGTTGGTGACCCGTTAATAAGAACAAAAATACTAGCTGTTGAAATACATTCCTTTATCCAACCTCTCCAGATGCTTCCAAAACCCATGATGCCCATGATTTTATCCACAAAGTCCCACCTAATACTATCATAAGCCTTTTGGAAGTCTAGCTTGACCAATAGCCTAGTCACTCCTCTTTTCTT
Source organism: Tamarix austromongolica (assembly GCA_039764185.1). Taxonomy (NCBI): domain Eukaryota; kingdom Viridiplantae; phylum Streptophyta; class Magnoliopsida; order Caryophyllales; family Tamaricaceae; genus Tamarix; species Tamarix austromongolica. The sequence goes on from CM077813.1 coordinate 6,228,520, forward strand.
CTTAACCCATTGGACAATCTCATTTGCTACCAGACCCCATCCATGATGCTTCTTCCCTCTATGAAGGCTGACTGAGAGTCGCTCACCAAACTTCCCACAACTTGTTTTAATCTGTGTGCCAGGATCTTTGCAATGACCTTATAAATACATCCTACCAAGTTGATAGGCCTGAACTGGTTGGTTTCCTCTGGTTTTTCGAATTTAGGGATTAACGTAAGTAAAGTGGTGTTTACCCCTTTTGGGATTCTACTCGTTAAAAAAAACTCTAAGACCAAATCCGTGAATTTTTCCGCGATGACTCCCCAAATTTTTCGGATGAACCCCATATGATACCCGTCATACCCTGGAGCTTTGAGAGGTGCACAATCCCACACTGCTTTCTTGACTTCTTCCCTTCCAAGGATGTTGTCCAAATCACTACTCTGCTCTTATGAAATCTTATAGAAACCCTCTTCCGAAATACTAATATCCGACAAATCCACACTACTATACAGGCCTTCAAAATAATCCACGATCACCTGCTTGATTTTTGTAGGATCTGTAATTGATGTGCCCTTCTCCATTAATTTGCTTATCCTAGCCTTCTTCTTCCTAATAGATGCCACTGCATGAAAGAATTTTGTATTCCTATCCTGTTCTTTGAACCCTTTAATATTTGTGATCTGCATCCAATACGCTTCTCTTCTCTTGCCCCATTTCCATAGTTGACTTTCCAGGGCTACTCTTCTCGCGATCTTCTCTTCATCACCATCTGCGGTCGCATCCGTATCACCCAACTTCGTTAATTCTGAATCATGCTGTCTTATTTTTGTATCAATATCTCCGAATACGTCTCTGTTCCAGGCTTTTAACAAACCCTTCATTTTCTTCAGATTATCTTGACATGATCCCCCTTCAAGCTTCACCCAACATTCTGTCACAAAACTTTGGAACTTAGGATGAGAGAACCACATATCCCAGGATCTAAACGGCTTCGGCCCGTCACCCCCATTCCTGATAGACAGACAAATCGGGGTATGGTCCGATAACGATCGCTCCAAAGCCGTGCTAAAAAAATCTAGAAAGATAGATAACCAAGCTGGATCAATTAGAAAACGGTCAAGGAGGCTGGCAGAATCGGCCCTCAACCATGAATACTTCACATTAGAGGGTGGTAAATCAATGAGGCCCAACCCTTCAATCCAGTTGTTAAAAAAATTGACACTGCTAGCGTCCACCCTACCCCCTTTTCTCTCATTCCGGTGTCGTACTTCATTAAAATCCCCCATCACCAAAAGCGGCCTATTACAACTTTGTCCCACATCCCACAATTCTTGCCATAATTCCTTCCTATTTCTAAGATCCGGGTAACCATATACAAGTAACACCGCACAATCAAACTGAGTAGACCCTAACCCTCCTTCTATGAGAATCCATCTAGTACCCCTCTTGATGTTTTAGACTCCAAACCCTAAGGATCCCAACCCAATATCAATCCCCCACTCCTTCCTTGAGCTGGTGAATCACTCCATTCGATCCCCCATTCCTCCACACCGTCTCCTTCCAACTATCTGACACCACGTGATGTTTTGTTTCAACTAGTCCACAGATCCAAGGTCTCTCTTTTGTAATGACTGCTTGAATACACGATAGTTTGTCCACAACACCAATTCCCCTAACGTTCCAACTTACAATTATCATAGAAAACCCAATACCGCTACACCCTAACCATCCCGTCTCTCTTTACCTTCTTTTTCTCTTTTCTTTGACTCATTCTCAACCCCTCAATTTTTTATAGACATTTCCTTTCTTCTTTAGATGAGAGTGCTATCTCCAACCCAACTTTCCAAGTAGCACTTGCTTCCTCCCTTTCTTCCACTTCCTCTTCCACCTGACTCTCTTCAAGCATATTACCCATCAAGGCCAACTCTTCATCTAATGCTACCCTTGGTTAAACCCCATCATCACCTTCAAAACCCGGTGGGATGCTTAGGCTAATATGTGAGGATATTTCCTTCCCATTATGTTTTTGCTTCGAAGACTCCTCCTTCTGAGATGCATGTTTGGCCTTCTTCAATTTTTCCTACCACATCCTATCTTTTATAAGCCTCCTCTCCCCCTCTAAATCTTGTCCAAGGCAAACTATTCTGGTGTTGGAGCTGTCGGTGGATAATTCCCCAGAGATGTCCACACAGCCCTTATCCAATGATTCCTTCTCACCCTCCTCGCCGACAGCCGCTGCTTCCCCAAGAGATAATTCTACTTCCCACGAAGGCATGTCATCCTTAGCTTATTCGACTCCTGCCATTTCTCTGCCACAGATATCCTTAATTAATTCTCCCTCCCCCCCAATGCTTCGTACGTTTTTCTTCGATGCTTGAATTCGCAATTAAGGCCACGCCTGTCTCTTCATCTTCCCGCCTAGATGACAACACCCTCACGCTTCTGCAGCTGGACCGTTGAGCTTCCTCTCTTATGCTGATCAATCTTCCCCCGCTCAAACCTCCTACCTCCCAGGACGACGAGGAAGCCGGCCAGAGTTCCTTTTGATTCAGTTTTTTCTGCTGCCACGGGAGGAAATTTTGGCCTATCTCTTTCGCCACCACTAACACTTCTTTCCCGTCGACATCCACTAGGAATTTATCCCTGATTTCCTCCAGTCTTTTAGTGTCGATCAATGCCCTCATGGCTTCCATACATTCCCCATAATCGTGCATCTCTTCCCAACAAATCCACCTCCCCCATTGTTCTGCCATTTTCTTGATAGATTCTTGGTTCCAAGTCAACGCCGAAAGTCCCCTTATTTCCACCCATGTTCTCCTCACCACACAGTTATCATCAGTTTCCCAATTTCAAACAACCGGGAATGATTCCCACAGCATACTATCCTCCTGCAAAGCTTTTTCTTTTTCTTCTATAGATTCAAAAGTGAGTAAGAATTTATACCTGCCAAGGCTCCTTACTCTGCAGATGGTACTCCAAGAACACATGAGGCGTTGTGTGACTAGCTCCGGCAACAAGGGTTGCATGGATTCCACGATAATGCTTCTCCTCAGCCATTCCATGTCCTTTGCGGTCGTTTGAATATTGATGCATCTCAACTTCTCATTTCGTTGTGGATTCGACGAACCCTCACCCCCTGTAACCTCAGCATAGGTTCGCTTATCCCGCCCAGCATCTTTTCCTCTAAGGTTACCTGTGTGGTTGTTGAACTTCTCTCCCGCAGACCGGTATTTTTGTATGTTTTGCATGCTGCCTACGTACCTCCCAAATCTTGCCATCTTCACGTGCAGTTTTATACCATGCAGCAGAACATGGTCGAATTTCCTTACTGCCTCCCATGCATCTTCCTCGTCGCCATATTGCACAAAACCGAAATGAAGGCTTGAAGCTCTTCTCACCTTTCGGCTGATGAACACGTCTTCCACCTTTCCAGCCTCACCAAACAGATCCTTCACCTCCTTCTACTTTACATCTTTCCCTAGGTTATCAACAAACACTGAAACCCACCCCTTCACCTTCTGCAAGTTGTTTCCCCGGTTGGTGATGTTATTCCCATTCCCCAATCTATGATAAGTGTGATACCTTCTCGTATCAAGGTAATTTGTTGTGTGTTGATGTCGAATCGGGAGGTTGGATGGATGGCTAGCTATGTATTTTGTGTTGGTGTTGGACGGGTACATCGTTGAGGCTAGATATCTTAAGGAGAATTATTTGAGGGGATAATTAAGAGGGACTGTATTCAAGCTATGAATAAAATGACTATCAGCTCTTTATCACGGGACTTGTATTCCAACCGGTGCAAATGTCCCTATATTGGACTTGATCAAGGTATGGTTCCGTTCCAACAAACTATGCCTGTAAAGGAACTCTTGGGGCCAAGGTTTTCCATAATTTCACTACAAATATCTCTCGGGGGCTCATTGCGTGCTTTGCTTAACAGTCAACACACATCTGCATCTATCTTTCTACCCAAATAAAGCCTGTTCTACTTCTGCTCTTTAACTCTTCCTCTTTCCTTCTCCAACCCTGCTAATATCTATCATTCTAAATAAAATTAACGAGTTAGATATTAAATTAGTAAATATAAAGTTGGTGGAATATGAAAAAAAAAATTATTAGATATATATATATATATATATATATATACTGGTAGCCTGGTGGTGGAGGAGGGATTTAAAAAAATAGAAAAAATTAAGCTACTCTTACGATTATATTTGCTGTAAGTATGTCGAACTCATCCAGCCATTGCCTGTACTTTTTTCCATGGGATTATTTCTGAGCAATGGTGTCATTAAATAGCGATTTATTATTATTATTATTATTATTATTACAGGATTGATACATACGGTGGGGAGGGGGGAGGAACCATCGAGGTACCAATAATGGGACTTTCAGCCATGACCTTAGCATGAGGGAACGTGTACCGTGAAGGAGGGGTCCCGTCAAAATGCTAATTGAACGGACCGCATTCCACCGCTCAGGCTCGGAATAAAGACCCAGACTTCCAATGGTGGGAGGGGAGCTGATATCATTTTGTTACTAGTGTCCCGGCTCACAAAAACGACAGGGAACGAAAGATACTACTAGCCCACCCCGCATTAATGTTAATAATTAATCCCTTTCAGGAACAAATTATTTCCTTGTGCATTCGCATTATACGTCTGCTTCTACTCAAGTTGGGGAAGTAGTGATTAAGACAATAGACAGCGTACTCATGATTATTACTGGCATACGTTTAGTAAACTTTATTCTCACGATAGGTTATGAAGGATTGAAAGAAAAAAGGTCAGACTTTGAAGGGGAAAAAAATATAATAAGGGTTAATTGAGAATACTAAGATTAAAATGTACTCTACACAAAAGTCTTGTTAATCTATTAATCACTGCACTTGTGTATTAATATAGAGAATTAATTGGATCGATCGACATTCATGTTACAACATGAACAAAATATATTCTGTTTACATTTTTTAGAAATGAAAATGGAGTTAGAGTTTTATTTGATATTTGTTACAAAAAGGATATAAGAAAAAAAAAGGAATTATATTTCTATAAAAGTAAATAAATATAAAACTTGTATAAACTAGTCAGATTTGTTATTTTATTTCCGGTTTATGTTATTGTAATATATATATATATATATATATATATTACTTTATCTATTATTCATCAAACATTAATTGCTATTTTCTTATGAACCAGGTATTAATTATGAATGGGTGAGATATTAATTGTTATTTTCTCACCCTCCCCCCCCCCCCAAAAAAAAGAATGCGATATTACTTGTTTATGATATTAACATGACATCAGATGCGAACGCCTTGCTTGCGTACATGCATGCGAGTGCGAATCACTAGTTAGTTGCATGTACGAGTGAGATATTATTATCGGAGGCCTTGGGGCCAAATCTCCACCACCCGATAACGCTCCCTGAAAGCCAAAAAAAAATAAAAATTATTAAAATAGTGATTGTTCTTTTCTTATGATTGATACCGACTGCTACGTACTAATAATATGTATGCCATTATCTTGCATAGTACATGAATTTCGATAGAAATTGACTCAAATTATGACTTCTTTTTTTTTTCTTTTTTTGGTATTTATGAGTCGCTGAAAAATCTACGGCCATCTACCCAACTGTAAATTGCATCAATTATAAAGACTTGCAACTTGCAGCGGTTGATCGAATGATCCTTAAAATCCATATCTCTCAGCATCCACGCATGCAGGGCCTATAAAAGGATCCCTCTGGTACTGGCATTTCCATCACCAATCATATAACAAAGTTCATATAAATCATTTGCATTAACTAACTATTTTTCTAATATATGGCTCCCAAGGCATTCCTTTTGCTAGCTCTTCTCACTGCCGTGTTTCTAATCGCTTCTGGAGCAACCGCAAAAGACTTGGCTGAAGTATCCAACCCTGATGAAAAAAGTAAGTCAGTATAATCTAATTATTGGGAAAATACGATACATACAGTTAGATCGATCATCGACGTCCTACACTCACGCCTTCAAACATTGCTATTTATTGATCCTGTAGGCGAGACAACCATTGCTATTTCCAATGATGTATCCCCCCAACCTCGGCGCCATGAATCCCAACAGCAGTCGCAACTATCTTCGGACTACTACACATCACCTCCCCTGCCTCCGAGCTACGGATCACCTCCCCTGCCTCCGAGCGACGGATACGGAACACCCGAACCTCCGTCCTCTCTTGGATGAGAATGTTTCTAATGTTGGTCAGGCTAATGACGAGGTTAGGGTGTGGAATCAGCTTCTGAACCAAGGTGCATGTTACAGTAGGTTTAGTGTTTCATGTATGGGACTACTACTGTATAAAGCATGCCTATGCTTTTATGAAAATAACTTCATTTTACTTCGATCTGGGCCTTGTATAACGGTTTGGGTGTGCAAATAAGTTACCCGTATATGTATGGTAAGTTGGATACTAAAATGTAATATGTGAGTAACCTTCTGTGTTTGTGCGTTCAACAGTGTTATATATATAAAAGCTATGCTCTAATTTGTTTAGTCCTTTTGCCCGCAAAACAAATGATGAACATCCAGGCAGGACGGAAAATTGTTTGTGTAAAGTTTTGGTCGGTTATTGCTCGTTTCTTTTCTCTTGAACAGTGTATACATATACACGAGTACGCCGAAAGTGTATGGAGGAATATTACAGAATATGGACAGCTAGATACAACTAATATACTTTTCTATTTCCTAAATATACATATTAGCATAATATTCTCTAACATTTTGTGGCTGGCTGACCTACTCGCAGGGCCTCTATCAAGGGTTAGACTAAAGTTATGACATGAATTATAATAAAAAAATAAATATGTATAATTTAGATACAATCATACAAAAATGTGTAAAATCCTAATATATAGTTTATTATTTAATATAGAGAATTTAAATATATAATACTTATTATAGATCTTTAGAAGTGTACTTCGGACCATTAACTGAATTAATTGCACAGGTAAACTTTCCCTATATTTCTTATTTTTCTTTGACTTCACATATGAATCACTGAAAAAGATAAAAAAAAAAAAAAAAAAGTGCCTCTTCCTTAATCTTTTATAGATATGTGTGTGTATTTAAAAGGAAAATATTCCCTGCTACAAAGGAGGGAGAGAGTGAAGAAAAATCTACAAATCCATCCCTTTAATTTCACCCAAGTCGTGCAGAAATTGGGTATGTAATTGGTTATAATAATTAATTTTCTCCTTTAACTTTAAATTTTGAAATGATTTAATTTAAAAAACATCTATATAATTAATTAATAAAATAATTAAATTATCAGCTTTAATTTTTCCAACATCTAAAATGCTTACATTTATCTATAATAACTTAGTTATAATTCTACCATCAAGAATTAGATGGAGAGATATAGGATTAAGCTTGATTACTAACATATTACTATATAATATAAATTTTATGGCCAAATTTTATATCCAATTTAATATAGATCATGCCAAAAATTAACATATACAAAAATTATAAAATAATTTATTTGTAAAATAATAATATAAAGTCAAATATATATTACCATCAACGTCATCGGGGTTGGTACTTTGCATCACATGGTCTTCGTAGACTAGTACAAAAGAAGGAGGGCCCACTCACTTGCTCTGCCCAATTTGACTCCATTGTGATGCTAAGGTGCCCGGTCCCTGAAGTCCGTGTATATAAATTGGCAATTTCTATTTTAGGTCCAATTAAATATGGATGGTCCATCAAAAGAAAAAAAAAATGGGTACACATGCATTTTTATTGTCGAATTATTTATTTATTTATTATTAAATTTTCTATTGATAATAATGTAATAATTCTTATTTGACACTATTTTTTTCTTGTTCTTTTTCTCCCTATGATGAATTATATTTATAAAAAAAAGGCACTTACAAAATATTTTTTTAAATAGTTAATTTTTAGGAATTATTATTAATAATAAAATTATGGAAATAATAGTACAAAAGAAAAAATTTTACATTTTCCCCTTAAAACTATTTACAAATAAAATAAATTCAAATTTATCTTAATTAAAAAGTATATTTGCTTGAAAAATAATGTAAAGCATAAATAACAACTTAATAAACATTATCACCCTATACAATATAATTTTGTTTTATTATGTTATTTAGAATCAAGCATTTCACAAAGCAAGGCATAATACTAATTTTGCCAATAAACATTTACAAAGTTAATATTATTAACAAAATTCGTATATGCAATCATTCTACAATATTATGAAACAATGGTTTAATAACACCTAACGCTTAAGAGATAGGGAATACCACAAAACCAATGTGAAAAGTGTGAAAATTTGAGTGTGTGTTTGAGGAAGAGTTTTAGATTACAGTTTTAGGTAGAAACCATTATTAAAAGTTAGATTAAACATTTTAGGGAAAAAAAGGATATCAAAAACTACTTAAAATTTCACATAAGCACTTTGATAATATTATATATATATATGATATTTAATTACGGTTCTTTTATAAAACCATTGTCTAAAGTTCAAAACTAGCTCATGAGAATTTCATTTCACAAATCCAATGCTTCCCTACTTACTCCATAGTCTTCAATAACGATTCATATCTTCACTTTGCCATTTCAAGATTTCCCTTCCTTATCAATTTCTCATCCCTATTTTCACATCTTCCAAAGTCTGGTTGTTCTTCGGGCATAGTGGTGGATGAGTTTGAGCGGCAACACAACAGTTGCATTCAAATGACATCGGAGAATGAGATAGGGACTTCAATTTTCATTGATAGGATTTTGATAGGTTGGACCTAGAAGAATGATACTCCAATTTAGTATTTTTGGTACATAATGTCAATACTTAATTATTACCAAACTTCAACATAGTTGGTACAAATTCTAATAGTCTAAATAAAGCATGTAACAAAAAAAAACCTCTACTTGAGGGTGCTAACATAGGATTTATAATTATGGATAATATCTATCTTAGTGGTCATTTCCTTGATGATGAACATTATAATTTATGGTGGAGTTCGTTCTTTGGCATGAAAGATGTGTTGATTCCTTTCTTTCCAAGGATGGTATGTAGTAGAAACTACCAAAAATTATAGCGCTAGTCGTATGTGTAATACCCCGTGTTTTTAAAATCTAGATTTATTAAGTTTAATGATTTTATTAGCGTAATTTGATGTAAACAATTAATTGTTTTAACTTCAATTCGTTTTATGGATTTATCGATGATTTTGAATTCATAATTGAATGTAATTAATCATTGTCGTTACGAACCATTCTAGACAAATTCGTTCACGATAATGATTTTATTATATTCTTATGAATTCGATTTTTGGTTAAAAATATGTATTCCCGTTCTTTTTCGTATTTTTATTTTTAATATTTTAGATTTATTTTCGATTATAACTTTGTCATGTGATTATGATGTTATTTTGAAGTTATATTTCGTTGACGAAATATATTATTTAAATCATAGAATTTCTGTTTAAATAGTTAAAGCTATTTTAATGATTTTATCTGTAGAAAATATTTCCGACCTTGATTTTATTCGATTCCAGAAATCGTTAATATTTTCTGGAAGTTTAAATCAAAAGTATTTTCGGAGCTTATTTAATAATTTCTATTAAAATTAATTTTCTATTGTTTTATGCTTTTCAGTTTACGGAAACCGATTTCGGAAATTATTAAAATTAGTCTGGGTTTATTAGGATTTTACTTAAATATTTTATTATATGTTTCTAAATATTATTTCGGGGTCTTATAATGTATTTCCGTAAGCAATATAAAATTTTACGTTTGTTGGTAAATTTTCTAAAAACATTCCCGAAGTTCTTTATATAGCTCGTATATCGATTTTAATCTTTCGGAACCTTACGAAATAATTTTCGTTTAATAAATTTGAGATGAAATATTCCAATAATAATTTTTAAACATTTAGTACTTTATTTTATATGTGTATTTGTAAGAAAAAAAAACGCAACCCCAATAGGCCGACCCCCTCCCTCTTCTTTCCTTTTCTCTCTTCCCTCCCTTATTTTCCCTTTCCCTGCTCCCAACCTCTACTACCCCAACCCTTGCTCCCTGTTCACAAACCCTAGCATCCCAGCTGCCTCCTTCTCCACCGGCCGCCACTGCGAACAGCCACGGCCAGAGCTACAACTGTGAGCAGTGCAGTAGCCTACTGAAGCGCACAGCAACAGCTGCAGTGGCTAGCTCGACCACACCTATAGCAGCGACCACCAGCGGTAGCGCGGGAGCAGCAGCAGCAGCAACGAGCCACCGTCCAGCCATGGCAGGCCCTACTGACCACCGGCGAGTTGTCCTTATTCCCCGACGAAGCTTTCCTAGCCTTCCTTTGCCCCGATTAATTAAATGTAATTTAGCTTGTGAAAAGCTAAATTGATTGTTTGTTTATGTATATATGTGTTGTAAGATGGATTTGGATAGGCTAATTGTATGGTTGTGTTGGAATTTTGGAAATTAGATTTTGGCCGGGTTATGCCCAAATTTTTCGGATTCGTCCGATTTAGCTATTTTTGATAAATTAATTATACAAATTGTTTTATAATGTATCCAATTTCACTTTAGAACCGTCAATTTGAGAAATTTATGTAGGTTTTATCGAAATTTAATTCCTAGGTCAAAATTCGGGTGTAATGAAATTGGGTCGCGTAATTGAGTCATTTCACTCAATTGATTTTATAATATCGTTTGAAATCCATTTAATTTCATATCGGAAATGTTGATTTGCGAAAATTATACGTAATTAATCGGAACTGGATTTTTAGGTCAAAATTCTCTAGGGACCAAATCAAATTGTATAATATAATGAGGTTGTTTTATTCAATTGACTATATAATTTATATTAGAATATATTTAATTACAATTCCAAACTGTTAATTTATATATTTTAGCAAGAATTAATCGGATTTGCGTTCTGAGCTCAAAAACCCTAATTGTGCTAAATTGGGTATTTCTTTTAGTGGTTTTGATCAATTGATTATTGATATGTTACAAAATGTATTTAATTGCATTTCTAAACATTTAATTTGATTAAATTTATATAATTTTATCGAATTGTATTTTCGGGCCTAAAACCTTAAATTTCAAGTGAGATTATGAAATTGATCATGTGTATAATTGTTTTATAAAATTAAATTTGTAGAAATAGTTGAAATGATCCTAATTGCTTTCTAATACCTTTAATTTGAATTAATTAATTTGGATTACCCGAGTTTGTGTTGTGGGCTTTAAAAACCCTAATTTTAAATATGGATAGTCTTAAATTGGCTACTAGGAAGATTATTTTGTTGAAATTAATTATGTAGACTTATCTAAAATTAGTTTAAGTGTTTTAAAACTATTAATTGAGGTAATCGAAGTGATTTGGCTGATTCGTAGTTTGGGCATTAAAAACCCTAATATTCGGGGATGATTTTATAAAATTGATTTTTGCTATGCGTCCTTTATCTAATCGATTTCTATCTTTGGGTTTTAAATCATTTAAATTATGTTTTAACCTAATCGGCTTGGATTTGGTTCTATGTAAATGGTTGGGTTACCTATTTAGTTGTAAAACCTAATAAATAAGTTATTTTCGATAAATTAACTTATGATCGATTATTCCTTCTCGGGCTTTCCAATTTAAGTTGAAATGTCCCAAGTGATATTTGTATTAATCCGTTTTGATTTAGTTTTAACCTTAAATCTTAATAAAGTTATGTGTTTAAGTTCTAAGTTTTGGACACGTTTTCTAAGAAAAATCATTTGTGTGGTTTGTGTTTATTTAATTAAAATATGTGAATTATTGATTTATAGAATAGTTTCTAATTTAGTTTTTGATTTCTATCGAATCTAGGAAAGCTTTATCGTAGATCTACGAGCTAGTGATCTCTCTCCCTCTTATCTCGCTTAGCTAGCTTCGGATCCAGGTAAGTCTCTACTTACCTCTACTTACCTCTACTTATGGGTGTTTAGTAAGGATGTGGCTAAGGCCGCTTGTGTGATATGCAATCTACTTGCCTTGGATGCTTCATACATATATACCATGTCCTATTGTGTATCACATGTTTAACCTTAATGTGTCTAGCTTGGAGTCAAAGTATGTGGTATGTGTTTTTCTTATGACATGAATGTGATATCCGTATGTGGTGATTATGATGTGCTAGGACATGCATGCTAGGGTGATTACTATGATGACATGGAGATGAAAGGACAAAAAGAAAGAAATGGGAAGTGAGTTTCTAAGGGGGATATGAGGTTGACCAAAGTGAATAAGATATGAGAACTACGCATAAGAATTCTAGGGTTTGCATGGGAAATTTGAGAGTTTGCATAGGTTGGAAAAAATTTGCATGGGGATGATCATTACATGAGAAAAGTTCTATTAAGGTGTAAATAAGCTAAAGGGAGAGTTGTGGAGTGTTTAGAGACTTGGGATGAAAATAATACGTAGGTTGGTGTAGGGGTGTATAAGGGACCCGATTAGGGTTTCAGGAGAAAATAGTAATCTGGAAAATGTGGAAGTAAAAATGATTAAGGGAGAGTGAGATTTTATGTTATAAGGAATGATTATGGGTGTTATGGGAGAGAGGAAATATTGGGTGAAAAGGAGAGGTTACTTGTGGAAAGAGAAAGGTACTAGGGTTGAAGTGGCCAACTAGGGTGTTAGGGTCACAGGTGGAACCGATGGGTAAAGTAATATGATTTGGGATTTAACCTAAATGAGATGAGGTGTTTGAGGATAAATGAACTAATGGTAGTGAAGTAAGAAGAAGTTGGGCCACATAGGTCCAATTAGGGTTTCAAGGGAAACCCTAGATGCTAATAGCGGGTGGAGTCTGATGTCATGAGGTGTTGGGCCTTAACCCACACCTTTAGGAGTTGGTTTTCATTATGTGTAAGTGTAAAAGGGAATGGATATTGAGGTGTGATAAGGGGCGCAAGCGTCCTAAAATATGGGACGGGCCCTCTTGGGAGGATGAGTGTGGATATAGTTAGCCATGCATGTCAAGGGTAAAATACTCTCAAATAAGATATGTTAATACACTAATCACTTAAAGAGGAAGATTGTTGAGCTGGGCCCAGACCAATCCACCGACATAATAGTGGGTAGGCACCGGGGTGCCCTGGAGACCGATCCACCGGCATATAATAGTGGTTAGGTGCGTTCTTTCCTATACGTGACCGATCCACTGGCTATAATAGTGGGGGATCCCGAGATCAACAAACCAAATAGTATGTCATAATTAACCTAAATGAGAAAGATACTATATACTTACAGTGAAACACCATGAGAGTCGGGGCCAGACCGATCCATCGGCATAATAGTGGCCAGGAGCGTTCTGCCCTGGAGACCGATCCACGAGCATAAAATAGTGGTTAGGTGTGTTCTGCCCTATAAGTGACCGATCCACCGGCTATAATAGTGGGGTTCCTGCACTCTCATGGATTCATAATGATTATGATGTGAATCAATTATATTTACCAGAGATCTAAAGAATGAGTCTACCCAGACCATAGCCAGCTTTTATTATTTGTATTACCACATGCTGCTTATGTACATAATGAGTTGCTTTACATTTTTGTCATACCACCCTCATATGTTTAAGTATGATGTTACATATGTTTCACATGTTACTATATTTGTATGGTAGGACTTGTGATGTGGGTTTTGAGTATGCGTAATGATGTATCAACGTATTGTATCATGATTTAATATGTATTGATGTATAGTTACGTCTCTCCCATAAAATAGGGTAGTGGAACTTACTCAGTATTGGACCCGTACTGATACTACATTGGTTGAATGGGTCCTGTGATGATCCACAGATGGTGGGGAGCAGACCTCTTGTACAGGTTTAAGATCGGATACGGTTTTGGGGTGGAAGGCTTGACTTGAGTGAGTAGGCGATCTAGATATTTATCCTTCGGGATTTGTTTTGTTTAATTGTATTCATCTTTGAAAGTTACAAGTTTTGTATTTAAATTTCCAAGGGTTGTGTAATTGACTTTTAATTTTTTTCATAACGCTGTTATGCTTTTAAATTTCGGATTTAATTGTTTGACAGGTTTTAGCCTTGCATCTAACATGAGATAGATAGTTGACATTTATCTTATGTTAGACGTGGCGGTAACATTTCCCAAATTCTCTCCTAGCTTCTGCTTTACTCTTTTAATTTTTTTTTTCAGGAGTGAAATTTGGGGGTGTTATAGTATGCTCCATGGACTATGTCCTCATCGCTTTACCCATCCCATCACATCATGAAATGTACTTGCTTTATGTGTGCATCCAAACCCTCATACCAAAGGATGCCAAATTTGACATGTAAAAGAAAATTGGAAAATACATGACCAATTGATTAAACATCCCATTTACATAATGTTCACTCCTCACTTATCTCCTTTTCCATATTATCTATTATTTATTTTTGTACATAATATATATAATAAAGCGAGACATAAGTGCAGCTGATGTTGTGGTAAAGAGATTCGATTCCATACCACCTGCCACCAATCAATAACTTCCTATTTAGACCTTATTAATTCATAAATCATCCCTATTTTGTACTAATCTTGACCACAAGGGGGCTGGTCTAAATAGGCTTCAAAATAGGTCTCAACTACACTACCATCTAGATGCTAACAAACACTCAAAATTATTGGTACATGCCATAAATCCCCACCACAATACATCTTTTTTCATCATGAGGCTCTATAGTAGTCCATCAAGTGTTGTGCTATTCAACTATTTAAGATTGAACAACCTTAGTCCTCTATCATTTTTGGCCTACAAACTTATTACTAGGAAAGCATTATTTTCTTGTTCATAAGATAGGATCCGAACTAAAGAAAAGACATGTATACCATATTGTTGGCATTTATAACATTCTTAGGGACAAAATACATCAATCTACCATAATCTTGAATGCTAAATAGAATCAATTTAACTAGCCATAGGCACCTAAGATAGGTTAAGAAGTGGTTTTATCAAGAATTATGTTGGGACATAAGATTATCTAACAACTCTTATTATTAATTTATCCTTAATGTCCTATCCAAAATAGGCAACCCAAGATACCTAATCGCTATAGAGTATGTGGCAATTGAAAAATAGTATGTTTTATGTCTTTGTCCACCCTACCTTCATAATAGATGACACTCTTAGAAGCATTAAGTTTTACCCTTGATAAACTAGAGAGCACAAAGAAGGTCTCAAGGAATGCATGAATTGAGCAACAATCATCCTCGATGGAAAAACAATGAATCATTAGCAAAAAATAATGAAATAAACTTAAATGTTTTACATTTAGAGTAGGTTTGGAAAGATAATTCTCCCACAGAATACACAATAATCCATGGAAATACTCCATAATGATGAAGAATAGATAAGGGATAAAGTGTAATACCCCATATTTTTGTAAGACTTATAGAATGGAAAATTTCTATGTTTAATAATATTTGATAATATTTGATCTTAATTTAGAACTATAGCTTGGGTTTGAAATAATAAGGAATTTGAGAAAACTTTAATATTTTGAATAAAATAAGTTTTTTGTTGACCTAATCAATTGGATATATGAACCGATTAACTAGATCAATGTTTCACAAAAGAAGTTTTATTCGACCAAACCGACGGACTAAACTATAGAACATCTAACTTGTCTAGCGGTTAGTCGGGTTGAGTGCTATTTAAATCTCAATTTTCCAAGAAATTTCTTTCATTAATTAAAACTTTAGTAATCCAACTCTAAGCTGTTCTTAAGTGATCCTTAACAATTTTGATCATTTATTCAGCTTCACTCACTACCTCAAATAGATTCGAGGGCTTGATTTCTATAGTTAAAGGAGAGAATGATCTCATTATTATCTTCTTCCTCTTTTCCCCCACAAACCTCTATAAGTATGCTTTGATTTTCAAACTATCCCTATATCATTAGGAGATTCCCTTCCCATGTCAATATTTCATTTCTTGTCTTATATTTGATATTTGTTAGATGATCTCGATCTGCATTATCTAGAAAATCATTATTGAAGCTCTAAAATGGAAGTTAACCTATTTTTGATAAATCCACACATTCAACTCAGAATTAAATAGTGAAATTAGGGCTTTTAATCTATTGAATAATCTCACTCATTCCTTAAATGATTCTTTACCTACAAATAAACCTAATCACCCCTTCTTCTTACATTTCTTTCCATATCCGAAATATCTGAGTCCTCAAGCACTTGTAATAATTCCTCTCCACTTTAAACTTACATTTCTTTACACAGGAGGAAGTAGAGTTACTTATAGCTGAATCTTTCTCTATTTTTCTCTTAGAAGTGGTAAGTTTGTTTTCTTTTCTAATTTTAGTTATTGTTTTGTGAAATTTATGTAATGATATGAGTTTTAAAATTTTAAATTTAAAGGTTTAGGAAGTTGAGATATTCAAGCTTGAGCTTTTTCTCTTTAGTGGAAAACTTTACTAAGTATCAAGTAAGTCATTCTTACTTTAGAATATGCACTACCCCCAAAAGGAATTTTAATAATGGTTATTTTATAGTTTTAAGAATGGTTTTAAACCGTTATTAAACCACCGGTTATTAAATCTTAAATAACAATTAGGAACCATTATCAAAAATATAAAAAAACCCCGATAATATAAGCACAAACTGTATATTTAATAACGGTTTTTTTTAGAAACAACCATTGTTAAAAAAGGGTTTTAATAACGGTTAATACAAAAATAGTTGTTAAAACATCATCGAATTAGGGTTTCAGACATTTATTACACATTTATTAAACCCTAATATGTATTAAATAAGCAAAAATTTGAGATTAAATGTACATTTTTTTTATAACGGTTCTTATGAAAACCGTTATTAAAACTATAGTTTTTTTAATGTTTTTGCAGTTTTGTTCTTACCCACATACACAATTGTATGTTCAAATAATTACTAAATTTATATTGTAAAACAGTATTAGTTCATAACAAATCTGCAATCACACCATAATTTTAAACAATCTCTAGTTAATATGCATGTCTTAATACACCGAACATATATACTTAAGAATTAAAATTAGTAGGCATACCATACCTTGGTAGCTCTACACCCCAAAGTAAAAAGTTCATAAATCTAGCCTAGAAGATTGAAAGACATAGACAAAATACAAACCTGAACATGAATGAAGAATATATAGATCTCTACCGAATATCGAAAGAATGAGTGCACTTGCTTGGCCCATTGGTCTCTAACTTCATCAATTTCATCAACATTGTATTACTGGCCTTGTGCATAGTCATTAGTGAAAAACTACAATGCCCAAGTTTCGATTAATATACAGTTAGCACTTACATCAAGTACCAAACATATATGTCATGATTCATTAATGGAAAAATATCGAAAAGAAAATATAAATGGCTTGGATCTATATTGACTGATCTATTTTGGACTATTAGATCCATTGCTCTACATACATAGTATCCACAATCATTGTTGTTTTTCTTTTGTGGACACTATCAAATAAATTTAGTTAGCTCTCTAACTATTAGATATTAATTTGAATTAAAATAAAATACAAAATAGTTGTCTTTCTACTTACTATGATAGGCTTGTATTGAACATTCTTTGGGTATGGGACACCATTCCCACCTCTCCTTTGATACGCTGTCCGTAGTGCCCTAATAAATAGAGTTGGATACACAATATTATAAGTATGTATATATAACTCAAATAATGAAAGCTAGTAGAATATATGTATAAATAAGCTAATGAAGTAAGAAGTGAAAAGTACTAACATGTTGATAAATTCTTTCTCGCCACGATGAGGGACTTCAAAAGGCACGCCATAGGTTCTAAGGAAATCAAACATATAGACTTTATTAAGATTAGGTCGGACGACACACAAAATCCAATGTTCAGTTGTGAAGTGAGCAATAAGATAGAGCTTGTTGTGTCCCTCAATCAAAACGCAATCCGCTAAATAGTTTATGTGCCTACCCTCTCTTATTGTACTACCGTCGGCTATATAGTATAAGCACACAAACACAATAGAGGACATCATTCCCTCCATCGCATCTCGATTAGCTACCAATTTGTGGACGACAAAAACAATGCATATTTGTTAATAACTAATAACTCCAATTGTACAAGTTAAGAGTACTAAAATCTCAAAATGAAATAATACTTACGTGACATAAACGGCAACGCTCATGGTTGATCTCCACTCCTGATTATAAATGTCACTTATGTCAACCGTCGATACCATGTAAGTAAGATCGTCCCTCCTAACATATTTAGGATGACAATCAATGAAAATATAATTATTCCTGAGGTAGTTTTGGGTATAAAAATATAATAAAGCTATTGCTGGTGGAGGTTGGCTTTTTTGATTGAAGAAGGAATCTTTTGTGAGGCAACTAATTTTTAAGATTAACTCTCTTTCCTTTAGCAGCGCCCTCTTTTATGTAGCTCATTTTGCTAGTACCTCTCTTAGTTTTACTAGTAGGAGCAGTATTCTTTTTTTATTCCTTAATTGATAATATTAAACAAAATGTGTATTGAGTATATAAATATATATATGAAAAAGGTATGAATAGTTTAACTACTAAAAAGGTCTAATGAAGATGTCGAATATCATTAACTATTTAATAGTGAGACATATTTGATCTGCAGGCCAAGCCACGAAGCTTCCATGAGCTTATAGTAATGTGGTTACCTCATTGCCTTTTGTATAACAAGGCAAGTGCGCACTACCAATGATTAGAGTGTCAATGCTCACCAGCCTTATATTTAGGGCTAAATTATACCCGTGGATTGTTTGCATTTGGATACTGTGACTGATGCAGACCCTTCCTTTCCCCAAAAGTGTTAAAAGGTCATTCACTAATAAGTCACATTTATGCAAACCTTAAACAAAATATTACACATTATTAATTATTTATTACACCAAATACATTTAATAACAATTCATAGTTTGTAATGCTTACCTTGGAAAGAGTAGAAAGACGTGCATCATCTTCGCAACTATCTCGGACACTATTTACATTAGGTATGTGAAGTTGATCATGATTTACTGAATCAGATAGCTTATACCCTTGAGAATTAATAAATGACAACTCTCGCTCCATTGTTGCCATTCGTTCAAATGCCACGTTCAATTTTTGGGTGCGGACGGCGACTTGCTCATTAGTGCTACGAGAATCACAAGATCGACCATATATGCTCGTTCTTGTAACACCTAATCCAAGGCTCCTGTATCTTCCAAGGTGTTCTACAA
Source organism: Tamarix austromongolica (assembly GCA_039764185.1). NCBI lineage: Eukaryota > Viridiplantae > Streptophyta > Magnoliopsida > Caryophyllales > Tamaricaceae > Tamarix > Tamarix austromongolica. Next base: position 6,247,770 of record CM077813.1, read on the forward strand.
TTCCTTTAGCTTGGGACACAATGCTATATTGGTCAACCTCCTCCTCACCATCTGATGTTTTAAGTTCGTCCTGTCATATATATAATATATGTAAATTTAACTTATAAAAATAAGCATAATATAATAGTTTTCTAAAAGAAAACTACGTAGGGTTCTAGATATCTACAAACTTACAATTTTTTTCTGCTACAGCATCAACATATGCATTAATATATCCATCTCTTGTTACTCTAGCCTTCTTCCATAATGTACCAATATTAATGGACGAGGTACATGGATCCAAGTCTTGAGCTAGGAGCTACAAATCAAAAAATATTCTTAATTAAGAATATTATTATAAAATTTGACATTTACATGTAAATAGATAAATCACAAAATGAATACCAACTCCTCTTCAAGGCCCGCATAGCCTTTGTGAGCCATATTATGCCGGTATTTATTTTGCTTCGCAGTCTCTTTATTTTGGGTACTATTTTCCTATGTGACAAAACAAAACATGGTGACATAGTTATTTCAATATTAAGCATAATACTGGGATTGATATAAAAAGTTTAATTATTATCTAACAAGTACTATAAAATCTGCTGTAAGACGATATGCAATAAATTGTTTCCAACTTTCTTGATCGATGAAATCATATCGTTTGGGTGGGTTCTGCTGTAGAGAACCATCCCTCTTTTTATCCATTTTTCTACGAGTTAAATATGACTTAAATGTTCTTAGACGCTCCCCACAATGTCTAAGAAGCCATTTCTTCCTACTCTTTGGGACATTGAACACTCTCTGCAAAATAAGACATGTAGATGTATACCGATGTTAATGTAATAAAATTAATAACATTTGACATACAAAAATAATTACATAAAATAGCATATTTATCGTGATTTCCTGCCAAATATACTCCTTATGACCCTTTGAAACCTTCTTTTAATTATTATAGGAGATAGGAACACGATTGCGGGACAAAAGTAAAATATAAGTCAAGAATATGTTTGCATAAGGGCCAATGAGAAGATTGTAAGTATTCCATCCTAACTAGACTAATTCTCCTCTATTCCTCATGTCTGTGATGATTCTTATAATCATAGGCCCTCTTTTCCCTTCTTCATCACTGATGTCCCTGTCAATGTTTTTGTTGGCCATATCTCTACAAATAAATAAATAAATGAATGAATTATGTTAGAATGTTATGTATTGAGTGAATGTTATGTATTGAGCATACTGTACCATTATATTATTGATATGAATTATTCTTAGAAAGAATTAATCTCAAACGTATCATGTTATTCTCTCTCTCTCTCTCTCTCTCTCTCTATATATATATATATATATATACTAATCATGCTAACACGTTTCCAAAAAGATATTAATACTACCCCTAACCTTAATTAACCATAATAAACGATAAACTGTAACCCTAACCCTGACCCTATCTAATTAACCATAATTTATTATAATAAAACCTAACCCTAAACCTCATAAAACTCTAATCCCTAAACCTAGATAATTGTTATTAAACCATAATATATAAATCATATTATTATTGTTATTATTATTATCATACACAATTATTTCTCTCTATTTAATTATTCACTTTTATATATTCCTTATTTTCTATATCTATTTAATCCTCATCAAATAACAATCATTAATATATGCATCTCTAATTGAAATTTTCATTTAATGATGTGCATATGTAAAATATATTTTCATTTCATTATATGACATTTCCTATATCTTATTGCTAGTGTCCTATACTTATTGATAAAAATGTGTGTGTTTGTGTGTGTATATATATAGTTTTTATGAGTGAAAATGTATATAATTCTACAGTGACATTCATATTATATATATATATATGTAAGGTCTCGGCCAACACATGCATTTGTTAATATATAACAATAATGCAACAAATTCAACAACAAACAGCAACATTTTCAACCAACACATTCAACAACACATTTTTGAACAACAAATCGAAATCTTTTAATAACAAACAAATGAAACCTTGTAGCAACATGTATGTATATATATGTATGTGTTTGTGTGTGTGTGTGTGTGTGTGTGTGTAAGTAGATAAAAAGTTACAAGAGGAAGAACAAAAACATACATAAAGTGAGCAAGCTACAAACACAACGGTGAGGAAGTTGAGAGAGGCAAGGGCTTCAAACACGACGGAGGATGAAGGTGCAAGTGCTGGTTAGCTAGCATTAAAACAATGACAGCACACACATGCAAAGCCTAAAATGGCAGAAGCGTGGTGAAGAGTTAGCGGTGTGAGAGTTTCTCTTACTTGAGAGGAGCCGGAGTGGTGGTACACGGTGCGGTGGTGCGAGGGTTTGTAGGGAGAAAGAGAGTAAGAGAATGAAGGTGTATAGAATTTGAAAATTTTGGCACATGCAAAGCCGAAAATGGCAGAAGCGTAGTGAAGAGTTGGCGGTGTGAGAGTTTCCCTTACTTGAGAGGAGTCGGTGTGGTGGTGCACGGTGCGGTGGTGCAAGGGTTTATAGGGATAAAGAGAGTAAGAGAATGAAGGTGTAGAGAATTTGAAAATTTTGGCACGAAATAGAACTGAACAAAATAAAAGTTTCATTTTGGAGTTTTAATAACAGTTCTCTCAGGAATCATTATTAAAACCTTTAGACTTTTGCCAACGGTTCTTGTATGAACCGTTATTAAAACCTCTTTTAATAATGGTTTAAGTAAACCGTTATTAAAACATCCATGCAAATTTTAACATTACCCTTTTTATAACGGTTTTGAACTATAATCGTTATCAAAACTGTCCCGTGTATTAATTTTCATGCATTTGATAATGGGTTTCAAACCACCGTTATTAATATCCTATTATTATTTTCTGTTTTCGTAGTAGTGATGGCATGGATAAGCATATGATTTATATGTGGTAAGATTTTAGAGTGTGAGTCATATGTAAAAATTTTTGATATAGGTTATCTAGGAGAAAATCAATCGACTGGTTAATCTAAAACGATCAACTAGCCCTTAGAATAGTTGATTGGTTGTCACAAACCAATCAATTAGATGGTTTGTGGTGACTTTGGTTCTTCTTTTCTTAAGTTCATTTATCAGTTTGTTAAAACCAATAGATTGATCTTAGAAAATTTGTTTGGTCCTACTAAATTGATAGACTAGTTTGAGGGAACTTTAAAATTTGGTTGAGCCAAATTGATTGACTGGTTAACCCAAATCGATCAACCGATTCGTCTAGAATGTGTTGTTTTGGGTTTTCTTTTTCTAGACTTGAGATGCTTTAAGACTTTGTATAATGCTATAAAACAATCCTTAATGGTGATCACACACAATTAACACAAATTAAGTAACCTATTGGATAGTTTAAAGGGATCATAATTCATGATATTCTATTTAGTGCCTTCAGAAGACTTTAATGAGTAAATTGGAATGAGTATGTTTTCATGCTAATTTTGAATGAGAAAATCTATATTTTGGCATAAATAGATTACCTTAATGGTTTAATTTGAGCTTAGCTAAGTACTAATGAAAATTATAGTGCATGGATGGAGGGTAATAATGGTTTAGATGGAATAAGTATGTATATATGTTACTTGGATATCACATGGGCCTTGTAAGATAAAATTTAATTATTTAAAGTGAAATTTAATCAAGTTCTACATGGGTATGAATTTCTTGATACTTGATTAACTAATGGGTGTTAGTTTGTCTTTAGTCATTTATTGGTGCCTTCAGGTGGGATCCAAGTAAATCTTAGTACCTTAACTACTCTAGACATTGATAACATACTAGGGAGTATTGATAATAAAGGATGTGTCCACCTAGGTTAGTTACTTAACTTTAAATGGATTGTATGTTCTTTGGTTTGTATAGGCTTCTATGTCATGTATGACCATGGGGTGGTACACAATCCATTGCTCGATAAGAATAAGGATAAATATGTGGATAAAGAAAAAAAATGAAAAAGGAAAGAGAATTAGTGGGTTATAAATAAATGACCTAATGAATAGTGAGTTATAAATAAATGACCTAATGAACTTTATGAGCTTAGAAAATATACCCAATGTGAAATTATGTGAATGGATGGTGGAAGCCCTAATAAGTTATTTGAATAACCTGCTTATTAAATTGTTTGTTGCTATCCATGATGTTCATGTTATGGTGATAAGCATGATGAGTTTTTATTTGTCTAAGTTGTGTATTTCATAAAATCGTAATGCATTATATGACTATAATAGAGAATATATATCTAATTAGATGACATAAGCATAGTATGCATTTAGTATGATCTCCACATTATGCTAGGACCTTACATGATTGTAGCTCCAATTGAGGAGTTAACTTGTCTTACTCAGTACGAAACGTACTGATGTGCCTGTTTGTTTAGTTGACTAAATCCCATAAGAAGAAAACTATATAGAGGTCTTTAGAGATGGTTGGAAGTGGGCTTGCCTCATTTTAGGCTTGGGGCCTAAGAACATGAACATCCGAAGACTATTGTTTGGTGCTTAATAGACCAAGGTTGGGGCTATGCCCTACTTTTGTTTTCCTTCATTGTTGTTATGTACTAAAGTTTAATCTTTTTTCATGTATTTGAGTATTTCAAGGACCATCAAGGTTGTGCTTTGTAAATATTTTCTTTAGTATTTATAAATCACGTTTCTTACACATTCTACTCTTATTTTGGTTGGTTTGGTTTCTCATCCTTATGTCTAACATGTGACAAGTGGTTGATGCCTATTCTATATTAAGTACAGTAGTAACATGTGACAAGTGGATGATACCTTTGGTCACTCCACTTAAGGATCTATTTGACAAGTTCAAGATCTCCTCTAGGATCCATATCAATCCCTCTAAGTGCGCAATGTATTTTGGAGGCATCCCAAAAAAATTTATAACCCTTATTTTTGAGCATTTGGCCTTTTATTAGAAACCAAATCTTTATATCTTATCTAAATTATCTTTTTTAACCTTTGATATATAACCCATATAAATTCATAAAAACATTACCCCAATTAAAATATCATTTTCTTTTTCATATAAACTCACGATGAACTGATAAATTTTTCTTCTTTTTATTTTTCGAACTAGTCACTCTAACATTAGAAAAATTAATTTTACCCTAATCCTAAATTTAAACATAATTCTAATCCTAACCCTAAATTTATTTCTTTCTTCCTTTTCCTATCTTTATCTATTTTCCCTATTTCTTTCTTCCTTTTCCTATCTTTCTCTATTTTCCCTTTTTTTCTCATTCTCCTTTGGCCTAGGACACTTGTGCCCTTCCTTTCCCTTTTGAGCCAAACATGTCCCTCCTCTACCTTCTTGTGCATGAACTCCCTTTCCTAGCTCTACATACGTCCCTGCACCCTATGCCCTACACCCTTCTCCTACATCATCTAGCCCATCTTTGCCTACACTTTCCTTTCCCTACACCAAGCTAGCCACACTGATCTCTACCTTATTCCCCCATTTTCTCTACTTTTGAACCATTCCCCCCTAACTATTCGTATACATGCATACACCACTCAACTTCTTCTCTTTATTTTGCTCAAACCCGACCACCCACCTTCCTTTTTCTTCTTCATCATCATCTTATGGATATTTTGGAAATTGTCATCTCATGGACATTTTGGCCATTTTTGGCCTAATGTGCATAAATGTGAATACCTAAACCTAGGAAGGCCTTAGTAGATTTTTAATGTTGACCTCATGATTAACTTTGATTACAATTGTCTTAATTAATTAAAAATGAGTAAAAATGGTAAAGTATGGAAGTTAGATTTGTGTTTTTATTATGTGGTCTTATAGTCACTTTAATAAGATATTAATATTTAAAGTGAAAGATTACGAGATTAGGAATAGTTTATATCTAGGGGTCACTACTCTAAATACGTAGTTTCACCCATAATTAATTATATATTTTTGTTGTTGGTTTGTCTTAGTGCTTTAGTTAAGACCTATATCTTACTCTATTTTACTCTGTGGACTTATAAAGCACTTATATAATTATAGATTAGGTGTCTTATTTGGTAGGGTATCATGCTACCTTTGTGAGACAACACAACCGTGGACCTTTCTATCCATGGGTTGACAGTTGGCAGGATATTGTGATGTCTTTGAGTGCCAGCATGATCGGAGTATCTTAGTGTCTTTAGATTGATATAATATCCTCTTAAGTAAATAAAAATTGAAATGATTATCGTTGGTTTGAAATCATTATTGGACTGGTTTGATAGTAGTCTTTGTCTTTACCTGTAGTTCGGTAGTAGCATTTGTGCCAACCTGTGATTTTATAGTAGTCTTCGTGTATAACTATGGTTCGATAGCAACTTTTGTGTCTAACTATAGTTTGATAGTAACCTTCATACCTACTTTTTGTTTGATAGTATCCTTCGCACCTACCTCTGTTTGATATTTTCCTTTGAGCCCTACCTATGGTATTATGGAACTCATTGGTATTAATGTTGAGATATAAGATATATGATGAATGATATAGTTATAAGGGTGAAGTTGGTTCTAATCATTACTTTAGAGAGCATCCCTTGGATTCTTGGTTGATAAGTTTTCTTATGTTCTAAATGAACAAGTATGAGTAGTAAGTAGCTTTGGTGATAATTTTTTTATCTAATAAGATTATTATATTTTGATCATTACATGCATCATTCAGTATTTTATACCATTTTATGTTATCATACCATCTATGTATTTCATGTAGGATTTTCATATTAGTCTTGTATGGTGGGTTACTTAATATCATTGTACTAATGGGTTCTATTTTATGGGAATCTGTTTATTCAATGGGTAGTGGTTTTTGTAGCTTAGCTTGTTAGATTAGTTGAAGAATAGTATTTTAGGTTAGGAGTTACGACTATTTAGTGTCCTACCTAATATCTTTTGATCAGAATGTTTTTGCACTCTTATGTCTTTATATATTTTTTCTTGTACAGAGTTTTGTAACCGCTGATGTTTTCTTTAGCAAAATGATAAAAATATACTTTGTTCTCTCCATTATAGTTCTTATAACTACATTATTAATTTAATAGGATTACTCTTCCTATCCTTACAGTTGGTATCAGAATCGTAGACAAAACTAGACATATACTAAGTGTGGTAGTAACACACTATATTTTAACTATATCAGCTTCCACATTTAACTATTTAAATAAATTTTTTATGTCCTAAAAATGGGGTTTCTACATATAAAATCCATGAGATTTTTCTTTCCCTAAAGCTCTAATGCCTTTTAGATATCTTGGTGTTTCATTATCTTTACCCAATCTCAAAGCTAATTAGATTATAGAGATGGTGGACAAAATCACAAGCACAATACAATATTGGTCTACACATTTACTATATAATGATGAGAGATTACAACTTCGTAAATTAGTTGTTCATGGTAAATAGATGTTCCAGAGTCAAATATTCATTCCACCAGTCTATATTTTTTTTGTCTCCGAGTGGCTGAAAAGTTACGGTAAACACAATCTATATTACAAAACTTAAGAAACCTATGATTGTCAAATTTTGTTCCTTGATAACATATAATAATTATAAGTTGTAGATTTATTTATTTTAGCTAGTTGTTCACAAAATCCAAAAACTCATGAAATATTTTATGTTTAGATACTAACACAATCCATGTCAATCTTAAGCTACAATAGGGATAGCAACGTGGTAGTCAGGAACTTCGTCCTCATCCCTGAACCCAATAATAAAAAGTATTCTAGAAACCTCCTCGATCCCCTTTTTTTATTAAAAAATCCCCGACCTGACCTTCGTAGATATTAAATTCTCATACCCAACCCAATCCCCTGATAATTTCTCATCACCAACCTTAAAACTTGATCCGATGCCTAAAACCTAATCCCATCCCCAATACATGATCATATATTCTTACAATATATGTTAATTTATATTCTATAAAAAATTATATATGTATATATATATATATATATATATATATATAATGTATATAGAATAATATAAAATATATATAAAAAATTTTAGGGTAGGTTTGGGATGAGGACCCCAAACCCCTCCCCTCCCCATCCCCAAAAAAAAAATCTCTAAACCCAATCCCAAAAATCTTATTTCATACTCAAATTTGAAAGAAAAATCCCAGATGGGGCCTCAAATCTATGGAAGAACCTATCATCCCTAATCTACAATAACAAATAAATATTTGATACCTCATCTACAAGTAATTTTCATTATTCGACATAAGTACATACATAAAAAAATGGTTATTTTATCAATTTTTATGCATGTAACATGAAGGTGAAAGTGCATGTATAAAAACAGATATTTGATGATATTAGTCAAGAATAATTGATATTTACTACTCCCTTAAAATATAATAAAATAAATCAGTTTACTAATTTACACAAATTGTAGGAATTAATACAATTTACTTAAAATTTCACTTACACCATTGTTTGAAACCAAAATTGCATTTGATGCATAAATGATAAAAAGAATAAAACAAAATAAGGATAAATTTAAAAATTAGGTTTTATCATTCTAAAATGGATTTCTTCATTATACAAATGTTTACACTTGAAAATACTTATTTTTCCATATTACAGATATAATGCTTTTTATTATGAAAGCAAAACTATCATTTGGTAAAAGGAACTAGGCTCAAGAGATAGGGCTTCCCAAAAATATAAGCTTCAAGATTTTTTTGGTACACAGTGAATAAATAAATGAAATGTAAATAGAACTCTTTTTTGACTCTTTACCTATAATTTTTAGAAAAGAATTAATTAATTGAAGTATCCCTCATTAAGTTACACTTTTTCTCCCTATTTTCTTTTTGTCTCATATAAAATAATAAAATTATAAATTATAATAAATTCCTCTTCTCTTTCCTTAGGTAAACCAAAAATACATACATGATATTTACAATCACATGCTTCCTCGTATCTAAGTAATTTGGAAATTTGACTTTCTCGGTAAGTTATGTTATGCATGCCAAATGGTACCAAAGTAAACAAATAAAGTTATGACAACCATTTTATAATATTTCTTTGTGATGTTCTGATGCTAAGGCAATGTGATCACAATTACATTCAAGATGGCGATTGTTATTTATGTTTTCTAATTAACCCATTTATTTTACTTGCTCTATCTAGGTTTCATCTCAATGATTGAGATTTCATTCATGGATGATGGCATTGACTTTCTTCTTGATTACTCTGAACCCATCTCATTGATTGTCATGCCTCGTTCAGGACTATTACAAGCAAGGAAAGTAGGCTTCTCTAGCAAGGGAAAAGTATCAATTGAAGACATGTTGAGCATGTGGACTATTGATGCCATGGTTGGTCTCTTGTTCTTCTCTTTTTGAACACATAACAATCCTATTTGAATGCATCTTGTAATTTTATGATTGGAATATGAATCTCTCAATATTGGATCCATCATTTCTATTGGTGTGCCTTCTCCCCATAGCTCCCATGCCTAGAAAAGTAGCAAGATATTAGGTATATTGGATTTATAAAAGCTTTTATACTATAACAAGATTTTTTGCACTGACATAGTTCACAAGGTCTTGAGCAAAACCCAACTGATGAAAACTACTATTCTTCTTGCCACTTATGATCTCCAAGACTAGTACACCATAGCTATATATGTCTGATTTAGTTGAGTATTGTCCTTTGATTGCATACTCTGGAGCCATATATCCACTTCAAAAAACGATCAAAGTGATAGTTAACATTGGTAGAGGAATTTACATACTAGGGATTCACACAACGTAGGAAAATTCTTACCGAGTCCCAAAAACTTTTCTCGTTTCATCATGAGTTTGGTCTAACCCAAATAGCCTTGCTATGCCAAAATATGCAATTTTTAGGTTCATAACTTCATCTAACAAAATGTTTCCTACTTTGAGATCACGATGAATGATTTTAAGCCTAGAATCTTCATGAAGATATAATATCCCTTTGGCTATACAAACTATAATCTTGTAGTAGATTGGCCAATCCAATAGTCTTCTCTTCTCGGTGTCTATTGACCATATATCATAAAGCATGTTTGAAAATTTTAAATTTCTAACCAAGATATAGGAGGTAAAAATTGTTGACTAATATAATATGTGCCTATTGTACTCACCAAATAAGAAGTAGTTGAGGCTCTTGTTGGGAACAAATTCATAGACGAGCAACTTCTCATCTCTTGTCAAATAAAATCCTAATAGTCTCACTAGATTTCTGTGTTGAAGCTTGGCTACTAAAACTACCTTATTCTTAAATTCTTCTGCCCCTTGTTCAGAGCTTCTTGATAGTCTCTTCACTGCTAATTCTTGTCCATCGGGTAATGTTCCCTGGCTCAAAGGAAAACCATTTCACTATATTATTGTTGCCTTTCAATAAGTCAGAGTTGTGGATAGGCATGTATCATGAAAAAGAAACCCTTTCAAGCACGTTTGTGTTACGTGAATTTCCTTACCTTATAGACACTACCAAAACCACCTTGATCCAATTTATTATAAATTGAAAAATTCTTTTTTGCAGTTTGAAGGGTCGCTAAATCAAATTACAATGACTCAGCAATGATGAAATCTATCACTGTCAACATACCGCAACAAGACCAGTCATAACTATCCAAATAGAGCATAATTAGTTGTCAAGTTGAAACTTTATTGATTTCGACTTACCTTTCTGACCTCTAAGTGCACCATATCTCCTCCATAGTTTCCTACGTAGCATGCAAGTGCCTTTGACCAGGAGCACCACCAAGACAATTGCCGCTGTAATTGCTACGGCCACAATGACCTTTGATGTTGTTTTTCTCTTTCCTGCAAAAGACAGAGTTCCCTTCTTCATAGCACATATAATACATATGGCTAGGTTGAGCTCAATTCAAAGAACAAATTAGGTATCTCAATTTGAGGATTCACAGACTAGCTCGTACCTCTTGTGGATGCTCCACTAGGTGTAGGCGGTGGGGAGGATGAGCTTGGCTCTGGTGAAGCGTCCAAATTGAAATTTTCATAAAACGGGTACAACTCGTACCTAAGGTTATAGCTTGGGGCAAGCACAATCCCACCTTGTGCATAAACCGGAAGGCACCCTTTAGCCACTCCAAAACACTTGGTACAATCATCACGAGATAGATCTGGTGTACATTGAGCCAAACTATACAACGTTTGCGACGAACCAAAGCTTTCTTCTTTAGTTGCATACTTCTTGCCCAATTTTTCTCCTGCTGCTTTACTTGTTATCTCACTCATTGTACTTCCAACCAACTTCAACCATGGATTCATGTCTGTGATGTTATTCTCATTACGCATGACATATTGAGGTTCAAACTCGAGTGTGGAGAATATATATCTGTTAGAATAACGTATTGTGCACTTTTCTTTCCAGATGATGGCCTCTTTTGTTCAAGTACAGCATTCTTTAATTTCCTTGACACCAATTTGTAGGCACTCAGTGCATGCATCAGGAGAGTCATCACCTTGGCAATTGAATAGCCCATAGACCATGCCCGATGAGGATCCGTTTTGGCTGGTTGTGTAGTTGAAGATGCCATTTGCTACTGTGGAGTTGGAGACCAAGGTTGTGAGTAGGAGGTTGAGATTGGCTTCGTATGTGGAGTTGGGAGAGAATTTGAGGGTGTCGTTGCAGATGTGACCTGTGAAATTACTTGCAGATGGAGCGCTATCACCACCATGGATGTGGTATCCTAGGATGAACAAGATTGGTCCAATAGGGATAATCATCGAGTTACTTTTATCTCTGTGTTGCATTCACATGGAGGAGGAGAGGCGATACCGGTGGATTAAAGAGTCCATACTCCCGTCGTTATTGTTGTAGTACAAGTAATAATGATGTAGTCCATTGCTTTGTTTTTCAACTTTAGGTAGAAGTAGACTGATAATGTGATTTGTAGCGGAAGACCTTTTCCTTTTTTGTGTGCTAAAATCAACAAAATAAAAATAGTAAAAATAGAAGACACCAAATTTTTACATGGAAAACCCTTAAAGTTGAAGGAAAAAACTACGAATATTCTACTATAATGATAGTAGGATTACAAGTAATTCTTCTCTAGTATGAACTAGAGACTCACTCTACTTCTTTGCCCAAAAGAGAATGGATTACAAATGATGGACTCTCTTACCAATTAAGTGGTTGATTACTCAAACTTCACTTGAGAAAATATGAAAACTTTTCTCAAGCACCTTACTTTTTGTAGTGACTCTCCCTTTCTCTCTTTATGTAGAGGATCGCTTGCTTTGTTTGTAATGATCTAAGCCTTCTCAAAAACCCCTATTTATAGGAGTAGAAGGGGGTAATCCATAAACCATAAGATGACTCTTGAATGCTCTCCCATTAATTTAAGCCAATGAACCTTTTTTACTTGCACATGGTGAACTGCACTTATCTCCTCCAAATTTCTAAGAGGTCTAAAATATTAATTAGCTTTGGAACTCTACTATGCATGCATCATCACCATTATTATTATTATTATTATTATTACTACTACTAGTACTACTACTAGTACTAGTACTAGTACTACTACTACTACTTTTGGAAAACCCCCTTAATTAAGGAGGAACCCCCAACATATATATACGCTTAAATGAATACTAAAATATTTTAAGACATCTGTTGGTGAAAAATATGTTTTATATTGGTAAGTAATGGTATAAGATTTTTGTACAAGATTTTTGACAAGTGTAAATGATATTTTATGTTTGTTGGTGAAAATTTTATTAAATAATAGTAAAAGATATATTTTTGTTTGGTGAAAGATATATAGTTATTAGATTTAAGATATGTTGTTTATTGATAAAAAGAAATATACTATATATATATATATATATATATATATATATATATATATATATATATCTTCCAAATTTTCATTATCTCAATTGCTGGAAATCATGCTATGTATTGGTAAAAAATTTATTTTCTGTTGGTAAAAGATATGTTGTTTAATAGTAAAAAAAATATTGATAAAAATATTAGTTTAGTAAAATAGAGGACCATAGTTATTTGTTGGTGATGGATGTCGTGAGTGGGAGTTTGGGATTGACTTGGTATGTGGAGGTGGGAGAAAATCGGACTGTGTCATTGCAATATTGTGTGAAATTTACTGCAGGTCGAGCGCCGTGAATGTGAAATTTTACGGGGAAGGAGATTTCAATGGGGAAAATCATCGCGTTACTTTCGCCTCAGCGATGCAGTCACATGTTGGAGCTAATTCGATGCAAGTTAGTTGGCGGGTCCATGCTATCGTCGTCGTCGTGGTACTAGAATTTAGTAGTACTGGGGCAGCTATTGCTCTATTTTCCAGCGCGACTGGGTGCAGATGGATGATGTGTTTTCTGACTTTTTATTCAGCTCGAATTTGTTGACGAGTCAACTAGCTGCACTACTGAAAGGCTAGGATTTGAGAGGTCTGAGATCTAGCCCGAACGTTAGTCCCCACTAGAGCCGGTAATCGGGCGGGTCGGGTCATTATCGGATCGGGTAACATGATAATCGGGTCATATCGGTTTCAGATAATTTTGGATTATTTTGTCGGGTCGGGCTGGGTCGGGTTTGATTCGGATCAACTCAGTATCGGATAATCTCGGGTCATTCTAAGCTCTCGGGTCGGGTCTGGTTGAGATCGGATGGACTCAGATTTGGGTAAATTTGGGTTGTTCTAATTTCGGTTCGGGTTCGGATCAGGCTCGGTTGAGTTTGAATTATTATATTTTCGAGTCGAATTTAGATTGAATTTAGGTCATTTCATATTTGAGTCATGCTTGTATCATTTTCTTTCTTTCTTTTTATTCCAAGATATTATTAAAAGCTAATTATTTTGAGATCATTTATTTTAATTTTTCTTATTTAATTAAAAGTGAATTATAATATTAATTATTTTGGGGCCTTAGAATTTTTTGTCATTATTTTATCTTTGGAGATGTATCTGACGTTTCAAATTTAAAAGTTTTCAAATCGTATCACTTTTCATTTTATGTTAAGGTATAACTTATAATTCAACTCCATTATTAGCTTGGTCATATTGAGTTCGAGTATTATTTTAAGTTTATATTATATTTATATCTTATACGCCCCTTATATGATATTAACTTATAATAGTCATTGATAATTGATAACAAATGAAGACTTCTAAGGTTGTACTTTTCATATTATTTTTAAAAGAGATTAATCACATCATATCATCATAATTTTAATAAATATAATAATAATAATAATAATAATAATAATAATAATAATAATAATAATAATAATAATAATAATAATACAAAAATAATGATAACAATAATAATAGTAATCAATGAATATCAATTATGGCAAAAATAATAATAACAACATATTAGTTTTTTTTATTATATATTTTGATTAGATTATATCAAACTAAATAAGATAAAAATTAGATAAAGTAAGTAATAATGACTATTATTGACAAAAGACCAACTAATATTAACTTCTTACTATTTAACACTGTTGATGTAATAAAAAATATTAATCTTCAATTTTTATAATGAATAACTAACCTTCTCACTCTAGATTTTTCCTACTTTCCTATGATGTTGTAAGTGCTATATTGCAAGGTATGGCCGTATAGATACTAACATATAGTGTTCAAGGCTGCACTGTTATTATCTTATGGTACTAGATGGAATAATGGAAGTGAAATAATATTTAAATGGCATAGTAGAGTTTTTCTTTTTTTCTCTACTTTTATTTCTATAGGTATCAATGGATACTATATTTGTATATACATAAGTGCTATAAATTTTATGAAAGTATAATGTTTCTAGATTTTGATGTAAGTGTTAGTATGGATTAGTTGCACATCTATATTATTTCATGTTTTATGAAGTTTTAAAAATTTTGAGTTATGGATTAATGTTAATTTTTGGGTAGTACCAAGTTGAATATTTATAGATTTATAATTTTTCAGATAATATCAGATTTTGGATAAATAATAGATCGGGTCGGGTCATTTCGGATTTATAGTTTTTCGGGTTATATCGGGTTTCGGGTGAATAGCGGGTTGGGTCGGGTTTATTTCGGGCTTATGATTTCTCGGGTTATATCGGATATCGGATATGTATCGGATCGGGTCGGATAGGTTTCGGGCTTTTAATTACTCGGATAAAATCGGATCAAATTTCGGACTGATCGAGTCAGTATTCGTCGGATTTTTCGGGTCGGGTAAACTTTTGCCGGCTCTAATTCCCACCGATTAATTCCTTGAACCGTAGTTAAAACCACCAAAAGTTAGCCTGATCCGTATATTTTGGTCGTTCCGATCCTAACGAAATTCAATCTGAAAAAATTTGAATATTTTAACAATTCGATCCGACTTAAATTCGATCCAATATTGATCCGATTTAATATTAATCCA
This sequence comes from Tamarix austromongolica, assembly GCA_039764185.1. Classification (NCBI taxonomy): domain Eukaryota; kingdom Viridiplantae; phylum Streptophyta; class Magnoliopsida; order Caryophyllales; family Tamaricaceae; genus Tamarix; species Tamarix austromongolica. Next base: position 6,263,142 of record CM077813.1, read on the forward strand.
TGATCCGATAGCAACCCGATCCGCCTTCGATCCTATCTGATATTGACCCGACCCAACATTAACTGGATCCGACATTCATTCAATCTGACCCGACATTGATCCAACTAGACATTAAAACCTATTATAATAATACTAATAAATTATACATATTTTATTATTCATTTCAAGTTTTTAAAAATATAATGTTTTATAAATTGTACTAATTTTTCATACTTTTACCATAGCCATTCTATATAATATCATTTAGAATAAAAAAATTATCATACCTCCAACTTTTGATACATATTTTTAAAACAACAAATATTATATTAATTTATACAGATTATAAGTTTATAACAAATAGAAAATCAAACTCAAACTTTAAAAATATAATTATAGTGGTTATTGGTTACCAAATGAAATTGTAATTACAAGTATTACCAACTAAAAATTACTAACTCTTAACACCATCGTACTATAAATATGGTCTATTTTATAATATATTGTACACTAAATTAATTGAAAACTATTAAGAAATTGTCTAATTTAATATAATAAAGGTTTTTGAGCGCGAACAACAAATCTAATCAAATATTTAAATTAACTATTCGAAATTAAAATTAAAAATATTCTAAAACATATTGTATCTCAATTGATTAAAAACTATTAAAGAATTATCCAATTTAACATAATTAAAGTTTTTGAGCAAAAACTACAAATTCGGTCAAATCTTATTCAAATATTTAAATTAATGGTTTAAAATTGAAATTAGACATATTCTAAAACATATTGTATACTCTATTGATTAAAATTTATTAAGGAATTGCCCAATTTAATATAATTAGAGTTTTTGAGTCTGAACTAAAAATCCAGTTAAATTTTAATCAAATATTGAAATTGATGGTTTAAAATTGAAATTAGACATATTATAAAACATACTGTATACTCAACTGATTTAAAACTCTTAAAGAATTATCCAATTTAACATAATTAGGGTTTTGAGCCCAAACTATAAATATGGTCAAATCTTATTCAAATATTTAAATTGACATTTCAAAATTAAAATTAGACATATTCTAAAACATACTGTATACTCAATTGGTTAAAAATTATTAAAGAATTGCCCAATTTAACATAATTAGGATTTTTTAGTGGTTCAAAATTAAAATTAGACATATTCTAAAACATATTGTGTAATCAATTTAATAAATAACTCAATTATATAATCCAATTTAAATTTGCAAGAGTTTTAATCTAACAATCCAATTATGATATATTTCATACTATTTTCCCAATTTAACAATACCAACATGAAATTAAGTACATTTCAAAGTATATTTTATAATCAATTTATTTAAAATAGCTTAATTGGATGAATCTGATAAATCTGAACATAATCGCGTAAAAAATATTTATTATTTACTTGTAAAAATAAAATACATATACTATTCTTATTTCATTTATCTATACTAGTAATCTTATGAATGTCTCTAATATTTACATTATAATAAATGATGAAAGCCCAAATACTCTTAGTACCCTTACTAAGAAAAGCACCAATTATCCTTTAAAAATAATTAATTATATTTGTGTCATTGTCTTGCAGAACAATCAAGAAAATTGACAATCTAGCCAAGCAAGTGGGAAAAATGATTCAAGACGGTGCTATCAAGAAACGAGATTCTATTTATGAGAAGAAATATTCAAGTTTTAAATTATTAACAAAAATAATGACATTATCGCCCAATTAGCAAAATTCTACTATTATTATTATGTTTGTTTTGTTTATTTAGTGTTATCTTATAATACGAGTATTAAGCAGCTAGTTAATTTGGGATTTGCCTAATCCATCATTAAAAGTTTAAAACTACCTTCAATGCCAAATCAACCTTTAATCCTACCATAACCTCAGCCCAAATAAATTGCCATAACTTCAGCCCAAATAAGATGGACACCGAGGCCCATACGCACCTGCGCCAACAACCTTAAACCTTGCCTTCTTTCTCAAATCCCGTTCGGTCAAAATGCCCTTAACTTCTCGACCAAACGCAGCCCTTCCTTGGTCGTCCCCTTCCTCTAACTCCGCCTTCTTCGTCGGCCACCATCAATGGAGATTATCCACCATTAATCCACTCTGCTTGCTCCTCCTTCTCAACCGTTGTCTAACGTTCGGCTCCCATCAACCCTAGCTAGTTGCTACCCTATATAAAGCTTCTATCTTGATGTAAAACAGGAACTTGCTCAATTCGATTTCAGTATATGAAATAAAGCTATATGCTTAATTCTTATAATTTTGCATCGTTTATTGTCGGTTTCCGGCAAACTTGTTATTCTCTGCTTTGAGGATTTAGATCGGGCAGTCCCGATTACCCTATCCCTATTCCTGTTCGGCTGCTTTTGCGATTATTGTGTAATTTTTATTAAACTCCATTTGGGGTTCGTTTCAATAAATGATAATTATACATTGTATAGTCATATTTATGATCACATTTATTTTATAAATTTATCTTTTCTTAAGTAATCAAACATTTTAAGTACTCAAATAAATATAATATATGATAAATATATAATATTTTTACTTGTAAAATTTATAAATATTTTAAGTAATAAAATATAATATTTTAAAAACTTATAAATATCTTTATTTACTTGTAAAAAAAAAGCATATATAATATTCGTATTTTATTTATCTGCACTAGTAATCTTATGATTGTCTCTAATATTTACAATGTAATAAATGATAATTATACATTGTATAGTCATATTATGATTACAATTATTTTATAAAATTATCTTTTTTAAGTAATTAAATATTTTAAGTAATCAAATCAATCAGAACAAATGATAAATATCTTTATTAGATTCAATCATGCAATGTTTATTATTATTAAAATTTATAAATATCTTTACTATTTATTTGTGAAAATAAAGCGCATCTAATATTCTCAATAATAATCTTATGATTGTCTCTAATATTTATAGTATAATAAATGATAATTACCTAGACCTGAATTTCACTCAACCCGTCAAAACTCAACCTTACCCGACCCGACTAGACCCGACCCATCAAGTTAACCCATAATTCCTCAAATCCAACCTGTCAAATCATACGAAATGACCAGACCCATTAAGTTAACCCAAAACAACTCGAATCCAATAGAACTAACCCATCATATTGTAAAATATGACTCAAATGGACTAAAGCCGCCTAATTATAAGAACCAAAAAATGACCCGAAACCAACCTGACCCTACCAGTCAAGTTAACCTGAAATGACTCAAACCTGAATTTGCTTAACCCGAACCTAACCAGACCCGATAAATTAACCCAAAATGACCTAACCAGATAAATTTACCTAAAATGATCGGAAACCAAAATGACCCGACCTAAACAAAGCAATGACATGAAATGACCCAAACCCAAAATGACCCGACCCAACCCACAATCGACCCGATAAAGTCAAATGACCCGAAGTAATCTGACCAGTTATAACCTGACCTAATCTTGACACACTCGACCCATTTGCCATCCCTAGTCGCAGGGATTGTAAGTTGTACCTTCCTTGTTCCCTCAATTGTCACTTTCATTAGTCGAGACATAAAAAAAATTGCAATTAGGTCCTACCATTGGAAGCTCCGTGTCTTTACTCTTTCGTCCGAGTAATATGGTCCCTTCAATTAGCCATTTGATAATGCTACTGTAAAAGTTGACCCAACCCATTTAATTTGATCAATTTTTTATAAAATGATAATGATATAACTTAATAAATTTATTAATTAGAATATAAGTAATTAGATCTAAGTTAAATATATGATTAAATATTAACTCAATCTATCATTAATCTAATTTACTATCAATTCGACTCAAAAATATTAAATTGGATATTAATTATTTACAATAATAATAAAGAATTATCATTCATTTAAAGCTCTTAAAAATATATTATCTTATAAAATTTACTCTTTTATTTTTATTTTTATTGTAGGCAAACTTATCTATCAATGATATTCTAATTTTACCCTTTTCTTTCTTATAAAAACACATCATTAAAAATGCATAATAATAAACAAGTAGTAGTTAGTAATATATTTTTAACCATGTACTTATATGGTGTCAAACTTAATGCTTGTTTACATGTTAATGAGTTAGATTAATTTTAGTGGTTAATATCTAGTTTGACTTAAACCCAAAGTAATCTAATATAAACTTAGCTCAACCCAAATTCAACCTAATCCATCAACACCTAAAAAGACCAGATCTGTTTAGTTAACCCAAACCTATTACTTTAAATTAATCTAAACTTGAAACCACTCGAATATGAATTAGCTCAGTCCAAACACAACCCAACCCATTAAGCTAATTCCAACCCAAATTAGTTCAACCTGAACTCAACTTGTTCTAACACATTAATTCTATATAACCTAGATATGTAACGATTTAAATCCGACATGAAAAATAAAATGACACGAAATAACCTAACTCAACCTACAACTAACCTGTAAAGGGAATGATTAGCCACAACCTGGCCCAACCTACAACAATCTGAACCAAACATGACCCTTCCAACCTAATTGAAACCTTTAGTATAATGTACCATCGATGTTGACATCATGAGGGAGAAAAATACGGGGAAATGATTGGATGAGTTTAACATGCTTAAAATTTTATAGAAATGTTTAAAAGTTATTCTTGATTCTTTGTGTCTAGTTTCTAGTAATAATAATCCAATATGCATTTAAAAATATTTGTGTGGTCCTTTTGTAAACTTTATCAAAGATGAATTCGAATACAAAAAAAATTCAATAGGTAAAGTGTGTGCATGAGCACGTGTGCATGTGTGTGTATTTACTTTATAAAATTATTATTATTTTATAAATAAATTATTATATATTTTATGTATATATATTAACCTTTGACTATGGTTTATATTAAAATTAGATATAAATTTTAATCATAAAGATTAATAAATATATGTCTCAAATTAGTGTATTAATCTAATTATCTCTTTTACTATTCTTTTATGGTAGATATAGTCGTAGGATGTATATGGGTGTGTGTGTGTGTGTGTGTGTGTGTAAGAATAAGGAAGAATAAAGACATTAATTTAAATTTATATAAATATGGTCATTTGGTCAAGCCCATTATCAAATGTTATAACCACATTGATGTTCAAATTTAAAAGTGAGATTTTTTAGTTTTATGGTTCTATGCTTCTTCTTTCCTCTTCTACTCTTCCTCTCTAACATACATTAAAGATTGATTCTCTTCTTAAAATTGAGCATAATTTAATAAATTTATAATAGGTTACTATTCCCGATCCTATAAAAGAGACATGCAGAGCTAGGATTTAGAGAATAGAACCTCAAACACTATAAGAAAATTCTTTTATAGCAACATCGCTTTTACAACGACAACACTTGTTTGTTGTAAAAGTTTTCTTGCAAAGAGTTTTTACCAAAAATAATTCATTTATATGATGATTAGTAGAAAATGTTTTGCAAAGATATTTGTAACACCCCAAAATTCACTAATTTGTTTTTTAAAAAACGGAAGAAATTAAGATAGAAACACTTAAAACCTGTGAATTCTGGGAATGTTACCGCCACACTTAGTACCAGACCGGTTTTCTCCGACCGTTCTAGTACCTAGTGCTAAGGCTAAAGAAAAGATTTACGTTAAATTCAAATCAACAGTTCACAAAAGAACTTCGAAAGATCATACCTTAAAATAAGAGTACACATAAACGTTTATAAACATAATAAAATAGAAATCAGAGTGCGAAATCAAAGAGGATAAATCCTCAATACAAAGGAAATAATAGCAGGAAATGAAATTGCGTAAAGACTGAAATACGGCCAATTGTAAATTCCTTATAGAAATACATTTAAATAAGATAAAACCCGATGGGTCAAATTCCGGATTGCCTACTCACTCAAGTCAGGCCTGCCACCCCAAAACAATCTCTGATCTTAAACCTGCACAAGAGGTCTGCTCCCCACCATCAGTGGATCATCACAGGACCCATCAACCAAGGTAGTATCAGTACGGGTCCAGTACTAAGTAAGGTGACTTGATCACTAAGGCCAACACATAAACACATAAATCATGCAGGACCTAAAAGAGCATATTCATAAATGCATATGATCAACCAGGTAAAAGTATGTACAAAGGCCCATGAATAATCCGGATTAATTATTTAATTAATCTTTGATCATAACTCATTCACACCATACCTTTTATCAAATCCATGTAAGTACAGGAACACCCCACTATTATTCGCCGGTGGATCGGTCACTTGCGGGACATAGTCCACACCACTATTCCTGACAGGTGGATCGGTCTGGTTCCTGCTCACATGGAGTTCCACTTTAAGTAATTAGTATCTTTTAAATGTTTGTCGCTCCGGTTTATTTTTATTGAGCTCGAGTCACCCCACTATTATTGCCGGTGGGCCAGAAACCCACAGGTACAAAGCCTGACCACTATTATTACCGGTGGATTGGTTACACATAGGACATCATGTCCTAACCACTATTTCTAACCAGTGGATCGGTCTGGACCCGGCTCAATAATCTTCCACTTTAAATGATTAGTGTCTTAAGTATCTTATTCAAAGGCTTTCACCATAGACATGCACGAATCATTCCCTTCAACACATATCCTCCAAGTCCACTCCACATTTCAATCTAGGGTTTATCCCGAAACCCTAATTTAGACCTCAGTGGCCCATCTTACTCCACCTCACACAACCCAAATCATTTTAACACTCCACACACCACAACTCATAAATAACATCCTCATAATTATACTTTAATTCCCAAGTGTATATGATACCACCAAGACTCTCAACAACCACAACAAACCCTAACTCGGTTTCCTACGTACCCATATAATGCTCCACATACTATTTCCATCCAAAGTATTCAACCACTCAACAACGCTTATATTACTTTCCTCACAATCCCAAATCAACGTTCCACACGTAAATTTCATACCCATGCAGACATTACTCTCCCCATGCAAACCTTCGAACCTTTTTCATGTAAACCCTAAAATTCAACCATACCAAACCAAATATTCATCCTTACCAAACCTAAATTCAAACCATAGAAAACCCAAAGATTCGTCCATACTAAACCCAAATTCAAACCATAAATTCGATTTTTCCCATATAATATCATAAATTACATTCTCCCAAATAACACCGTAAATTAAATTTTCCCAATAGAACCATAAATTATATCCTCCCACACAAAACCATAAATTGGATTCTTCCTCACGAAACCCTAAATTCTCCATTTATTCTTCCACTCATGAAACATTAAATAATTAGGTCAACTCATATCCCCTTGGTCAACTTCTTTCTCCATCCTCCTTTTTCATTCTTTCTCCCACATAAACCATATCAACATACTCACATGCATGTCTTATAGGGTCACAACACATATCATCATAAATATTACACGTGCCATATAAAAAAACATATTTAAACTCCACATTATATCACATATGAAATAGTTGCTAATGAGCATATGATACATAGCATGCGAGGCACATAATGGATATAAGCACACAAAAGGCCTTAGCACCCCTTACCTAAAACGTCACCTGTCTTGGTGCACGGTCCTATTCCACTTGAGGGGTTTGACTGGACTCACCTATTATGGGGAAGAAATACTAGGATTAGCTTCCTTCCTATACTACTATTAGTTTCTAATTTATCTTAAGTCTTGATTCTTAATTAATTATGCCTAAAACCACTAAAACATTAATACATACTATTATAATTTAAAGTAAAAAGGTGATATAAGGGTTTCTACCCTTTACCGAAATAAATTTAGTAAAGGTAATAATAATAATAATATTTATTATAATAATAATTTTAATAATAACAAATTATTACTAATAGTAGTAATATTATTAGAAAACTTAATAATAATAATAATAATCTAAGCCTTAAATTTACAAAGTGGATTTCGAAACCTCCCCATTTAATGATAATACTATTTGAAATGTAAAAAGATATTAATATTATACATATACTTATTATATAAAGTTAATATGGTTAATAAAATAATATAATTAGTAATAATGTTAAAAATGCTAAAAAATGATAATAAAAGGCAAAGCTACGAGACTTAATTAAAATTTTAGGTTTCTACTTCTCTTGAAATAATTGCAGTATCAAATAATTGATTATACTAACAATAATAATAATTATTACATTAAATAGGCAAAATTTGAGAATAATAATTTATCTTACTCAATAATACTCCCAAACCTGTCAACTAAATTTAGAAATTAAAATACAGTTGATAAGGAGATATTGGGTGGTTTAAAGGGTGGTAGAAGTGGCGAATGTGGCGGCGGATAGTGGCTTAAGGTTTCAGGGTAAAAATTTTGGCTAAATGGATAGCAAACTTTGCACGGTTATAGAGGCCCGTGCAAGAAGAATCGAAGGTTGAGAATGGTTTAGTTAGCTAGATGGAGTTTTAGGGAAGAGTTTGGAATGTAGAGGTGACGCTGAGGTTGACTATCGGCGGCAGACGGGGCGTCTGAATCTGCGGTGGCTGGGTTTCTTACTTAGGGTTTCGGGAAAGAAAAGATTTTAAAAACATCCATAACTATGATATATATTGAGTTTAGATGGGTTATTAGGGTTTTGGGGGTCGCCTGGGTGGTATTGTATGCTAGGGTTATTGTGGCCGGTGGCAGGAATCGACCGTCGATCATTTGGGTCGGGGACGAAATTTTGCGAGCCAAAAGTGAAGGAACGAGCAAGAGTTGAGGATAATTGATCGTTCAAAGTCAATGTGTGAGTCAAGAGGAAGAAAAGAAGGGTAAATCGGTCGGTCAAGTTCCGCGTAGCCGTCGCCGCCATTATCGGGCATAGGAGTTGCAACAGCGGCGACGGAGGAGAGAGGAGGAAGGGGGTGGGCTGGTCGGAAGGGGGTGGGCTGGTCGGCCGGGAAGGAAAAGAAAGAGGTGAACTGGGCCGGTCGTGCCGGTTACGTCGTTCATTAAAAGAGACGATGCGTTGAGAGACAAGAAGGGACGAAACGCAGCGCGCAGAGGGGCGGAAGAAGGGCAACGTCGCGCGGGCTGGGCCGCGGGAAAAGAAGAAGGGAAACTGGGCCGCGAGCTGGCCTTGTTTGGCGAGAAGAAAAGGAAAAAAGAAAAAGAAGAAAAAGAAAGAAAAAGGAAAGGAAAAAGGAAGAAAGAAAAAGAAAAAGGAAAAAGGAAAGGAGAAAAATAATTAGGTTAGGGCCAATTAAATTAATCTAAATATTTAGGATATTTAAAAATAATAATATTTAAATAAAATAATATTTAAATCCCTTTTTAGGCTAAATTAGGATTTTTAAAAGATTTTTCATAAATTTCATTTTAATTAGCAAAATACCATAAATTTCTCCAATTAAATTGTTTATAAAGTTATTATTAATTTCAAACTATTTTCTCCTTCTTATTTTAAATCAAATAATTTATTTAGTTAATTCCCAAATTAAAATATTTAACTAGTTAAAATACCCAAATTCCTCCTAATTAAAATACTTATAAATTTATTCTTGATTTGCCCTCATTAATTTCCTTTTATTTTAAATAAATTAATATACTTAATTAACTTTTATAATAAAACCTCATTTAAATATACTATTTAAAATTAGAAATTCTCGGGGCATTTCAATATTTTTCATTGCAATATATGTGATGGTTTATTTAAAAGAACATTCATATGTTGTAATCTACAAAATATTTTTGCAACTTTTTTTTGTTGCAAAATATTGATTGAATTTATTACAACAACTATACTTGTTGTAAATATTTATATTATTTTAACTCAATGACATTTATATGTTTTGTAAATTTTTTACATAGACATTTGCCATTGTATGTATTTGATGGTTTATTTGCAATGACATTTATATGTTACAATATAGAAACCATTTTTGCAATGACTATATTTGTTGCAAATATTTATATTGTTTTAATTCAATGACAAGTTGTTGCAAACCAAAAAAATTATCAACTATTTTATTGCAACATCTATACTTTATTTCTAGTGCCTTCTCCAACATCTAATATTACCTCCATTATGTTAGCCACATCTAATTACATTGATTGGACACGCCAATTTTGTCTCGGCATCTATTAGCATAATCAACGCCCTTATTGCCAAGCAGAATTTTGGTAAGTTTTCATTCAATTTGATAATTTTTTCTTAATATATATGTTAAGAACTATTTTTATATATTTTTGTTATATTGATTTAAGTGGGACATATATATAGATATGACATAATTTATGGACATTGATTAGAGGTTTCACAGGTCATTTAATGTAACAATATTTAAATAAGTTATCATATCGTTTCAATTGTATATTTTCGCAACAACCAAGATGGTTGTTGAAATTTTTAGGTTCAAATTTTGGCAATTACTTTATTGTTGCAATTATGTATTTTTTGCAATGATAAAGTGTAGTACCCCCAAATTGAACGAAGTGTTATAAGGATTGATATGCCTACTTATATCTACATAGTATACCATCCTTTTTTATGATTATGTCCTAAGAACTCCACATTTAAGCATTCTTGCCATGGAGTAATTTTTAGGATGGGTATTCTGGAAAGTTTTGGAAAGAACTCGTTAATCTGTGGGGCAAGCCGATCAATCCAAAAGCACTCTACGATAGCCCTCATAGCTCTTGTGGGCCTAGGTGGCTACCAAGTGACCCCACATGGTAGTTTCAACTTGTGAAGTTAGAAATTTATAGGTCTCGAGTGCTATTAGATGACCCCTATGTTAAAATTTTGTGGTCATATTGACTCGGGAATTTTTCATTCCTAAAGCATATTCAATTTTTTACAATGATATAAGCCATTGCTATTAATGTATTTTTGGAATGAAAAATATTTTTGTTTAATATGATATTTTTTATAACAAATTTTGTTGTTTTAAAAAATAAGCTTTAGCAGCGACATAATTTGGTGTCTAACTACAACCATTTTTTTTCAATGAAAAAAGTTGTTGCTAATTATAGGTATTGTAACAACATAAATTATTGAGGGAGTTAGATCAATACTTCGCAACGACAAAAGTTGTTCCAATATATAAACACATGTAGTTAGGTGAAGTGATGTATTGCAATAACAATTTATGCTGTATTTAACTACTTTTTTGCAACGACCACTATTGTTGGTTTTTTTTACAACACCATGATGCGCAATGATGACCCTACAACAAAAAATGTCATTGCGATATATATTTTTTGCAATGACTTTCTATCTTTAGCAACAAAAAGCATCATTGCTAAAAATAATTTTTTTATAGTAAAAATTGTTTCTTGATAATTAAAAATTACACTTTCAATGTTATTGATTCCGTAAATGGTTGGAGGTAAGTTAATTATACTTTCTATAATGATTGTTGAAGATCCTTTTTTGCATTAAGGTCCAATTTCATATGTTTATGGTTTGTGTGAAATTGATTTGATTTGTGCATAAGTTCTTAAAATTGATTGTATTATATTCATAATTCATGCCATATATAGTCACATTTGGTATTAGATACTCTAATGCCTCTATCTTGATTGAATAAATCATTGGTGTTGATTGTGTACAATTTTGGTTTTTTGAATAAAGTGAAATCAAGAAAAATTACATTTCTAGAAATAAATGCAATCCATGCTTATAAACACAAGGGTAATCATGTTTTTATGATACTATTGAAAATCATTGAAATTAAGAAAAATATAGGAGTTTTTTATTAACACACGTGCCCTGTGTTTTTTCAACATAGTCATGTTGTCCAACATTGGCAACCCATATTGATGGACTTTTCATTTGATTTTTTCCCCTTTCTCTTATGTTTATATTGTTAGGTTTATATTCAATGTTGGCCTTATTTGCAAATGAAATGAATTATGGGTTATTGTATAAATTAAGCTCGTATAAAGAGATCATATTTACATATACATTATTTGAGCTTAATGTATCTAGATGTTAGTTGTCTTTGGACCGAACTAAAATAGCATGATAGATAAGATGTTAGTTATCAATATATATAGTTATGGTCCCTAGGTCACACAAAATTTTCCTAATTCGATTCCCATCAATAGAGACCAACAAGCGTGTGCCTAATCTAGAAGACTGTATTACCACCTATATGGTTATTGTCTTGAATCCATCGACATACAGTTACTCCAACATTATAGATCCCAGTACACTTTTTGCATTATTCTTATATATGAATCTTGATGAATGGACATATGATCTTATCAAATCTATAGATTAATTTTCTATCAATTGGTATTATAGAGTTTATGCTTTCATTAATCAGGACTAATAAAATAAAATCATACTATTCAGAATTGATTTTTCCTTGTCTTTGATTTGAAGAATGACAATTATCATCATTTCCCCTTTCTATATCTATTATTCAACAATTTTTTTTCTCTCTAGTTTCAATTATCTAATTTTTTCTTTTTCTCCTTTTTGTTGTTGATTAAACCATATATTATGAGTAAACGATTTTTGTTTCCTGGTCCAATTTTTTTTATCTAGCATTTGTCATTGACAGATGTTTGTTTGGCTTTAGATTTTATTTGTTGAATTCTGCTTTTTGTCGTATTCATCTTGTTTCTTCTCCCTTCTCTGGACCTTTGTTGCTACTTGCAATGGCATTGGGCAAGCTTTCATTGGTTGTTGAAATTATCGAGCAGTGTTCATGGTTGTTTTGGGTGATCTTGTTCGGGGTGGGTGGAAATTATAAGGGATTTGCGTGAAGTAGAAGAAATAAGAATTAGATTAGGGTTATATTATTAAATTAAATAATTAAAAAAGAGGGAGATTTGTTTGATCAAGAAAATATTTTAATCCTGGGATTGGACTAACAGGTTGCACTCGACCAAAACTTTGCTAGTTGATCTTTGTTACCTTTTTGTGTAGCCCATTTTTTACATTCTTTAAGACTATTTCGGTCTGCCTTTCTTTTGGACAACTTAGGTCAACTTTGTCTTTTTGATTGTTATAATCTAGCTTTCAATAACTTTGGTACTTTTGAGCTACAAATTTAGCACTCATTTATTTTTTATTTATACAATAATATGGATAAATAATTAATATAATTTATTCTAATATAATAAATGCTAATAAGGTTAGATTTAATATTTTATGAATATTAAATCTAAATAAAGTTGGTCTTAACATTATAGGCCCAAATTTATAAATTAAATTAAGGGATCAATTTATTTAAATAATTAGTTGCCTAATATTAATAGATATGATAATTGACACAATATATTGCCAAAGTGACATCTTTTGAGAAAATTATTTTATTAAAATTATTAGATGTTTGTGTGTGTGTGTGTGTGTGTGTATTCATGCCAATCATTAGTCAACCCAAATAAAGGCAAATATCTAGCAAACTTTCATATGTACCTATGGAAATAAATAGGTGGTAACTGTTTGAATGACATGTAGATAATGAGTAAATATAAATTTGAGGTCATTATCCAATAAGCCTTATTAATAGTACTTGATCAGTACAACAAGAACACCATCTATAGTTAATGTTGCTGTCTAAAGACTTAATATTAATATTATACTAGTTTCTTATGATGAGATTGCTATTATTTAAATTTATTGAATGTGATTATGTACATTTTCTATGAGTATGTATATTTATTTTATTGTTGTGTTTTCTATATTCCTATGTTTAATACTACTATATCTGCTAACCTACATTTTATTCCCATGCAAAACGTGAATAACTTTAAGGAATGGAATAATAACATTACCATATAACTCATTTATTTTCAACTTAATCTTTTATATTTAATTATTCAAGGTCAAAGTAAAGTTGGCTACAAGTAAACTAGATAAAACCTATGCTCAACTTACTCACTAAGTAGACACATTTATCTATTTAAGACCAAAATGTCTATGTATCTATAGAAAGGATACAAAATACTTCTTTTAACAATAGATTTCTTATATAATAAATTATATCACCACAAAAATAAGGGCGCATACCCTTTTTTTCTAAATTACTATTTATGAAACACTTTATTCACAAACTAAAGAAAATATGGAAATTTACAAAGAAACGCTTAGGTAAAAAATCAAATATTATCAAATCCCATTACTCATGATTCTCATTAATCACTATTTAATTAGTAAGGGCTTTTATAGGCTTAAAATCATAATTAAGGCACATAGGTACTATAAGGAATGTCTTTCTTCTAGCAACTCAGTTTTACATTTTAAAAAAGTCTAAAAGATTTAGAAAAATACGAGAAACTCATATATCCACAAAAAATAAGAGTATCACAATAGTTAGGAGGCCAAAAGTGTTTTAGAAGTCTCACGGAAATTGAAATTGTAATAAAGATTAAGAAGTCTTGAATGAAACGTTTAAGAAACATTATTATAATTTGTAATTCTTTAACAATCTCAAAATAAGGAACTTCATATCTAAATTTTGAATACATTAGATTTTCAAAGAAACTGTGATTTCATCTTTTTGAGATTTATATCACTACACCCTTAAAAGTGACTTCATCTTTGAAGTCAAGGAAAAGAAAATTAACCTACAAAGGTCCAAAGATCTAGGGTTACTACTCCCTTAAAAATTCTTATTCTAAGGCCACAGTCACACCACTCAAAAATTCATATGCGTCATGAACAAGCCATGTACCAATCAAATCTCCACTCAATGTCAATGCTCTTCAAAACCCTAATGTATGCCCCAATCACAATATGATTTAATACACAACCCTAATACACCAATCATCCCAAAACATCTTTTATTCATCCAAAAAATCTCATAACCTCATAAATGATCTCACAAAGCATTTAAACCATTCAAAAAATCAATCTCGCAATGTAAGGCACCTAATGTCAAGAAAAATTCAAATAGAAATACAACCCATTTAATAGATATCCTAGGGCATTCCCAAAGGATAATTGGTCACATAAAATGAACCCAAACCTCAAAAATCAATACCAACTATAGTACCACACCCATATAACTACGTATACGCCAAACTAACAGTAAGACCATGGAACAAAATACAATACCAAATATAAGACCAAAAAACTCTCTAACTCATATTTCTCACAAAGCTAATTTGGGTTTTCAAATAAGACCAAAAGTTTAATAACAAGTTACGACTGTAAAAACCAAACATGTAAAATAAAACACATTTTAAAATCAAAAGTTCTAATACCAATTTGTTTCTCAATTTTAAAATTATATTTAAAAGACTTAATGCAAAATGAAATAAAAAAAGGGGGATGAAACCACCTTATTTAACATAAAGAGAAGTGCGTACGTCACCCAACTTATGTTAGATATAAGTCTAAAACACCAAAATTAAAACTTTAACTAGAACTATAATACACCCTACGAAATCTCAAAAGTTGGGGGCGGGGATTTGAAATGCCCCAAAATTTTCTAATTTTAAAGATTATATTTAAATAAAGTTTTATTTGAAAATATAATTTAATAATTTTTTTTACTAAAATAAAAGGAAATTTAGTAGGGAAAATTAATAAGAAATTTTATAAATATGTTAAGTAACGGAAGTTTGGGTATATCATCTAATTAAAGATTTTAATTTGGGAATTTATTTAAATAAATTATTTTATTCAAATTAAACAAGAGAAAATAGTTTCAAATTAATCTTAATTTCATAAATAATTTAATTAAATAAAATTAGAGTGATTTATTAATTTAAAATGGAAATTTTGGAAAATCTTTTAAAAATCCTAATTTAGCCTAAAAAGGAATTTTAATATTACTTTATTTAAATATTATTATTTTTAAATACCCCCAATATTTTAATTAAATTATTTAACCCAACCTTCCTATTCTTTTCTCTCCTCCTTTTTCCTTTTCTTTCTTCCTTTTTCTCTCTTTTTCTTTCTTTTCCTTCTTCTTTCTTTTTTTTCTTTTTCTTCCCCGAACTAGGCCTGGCTTGCGGCCTAGTCTTCCTTCCCCTTTCTCCATTCCTTTAGCGCGGCCCAGGCAGCATGATCGTCCTTCTTCCGCCTCCCTCACTGTGCCGCATTTTGATTCTTTCTCCCACTCAAATACGGTGTTTTGATCATTTTTTTTACCGTTGCGCAACAGCCTCACAACGTCGTTCTTTATCCCTTTTTGCACCCCAAACGTGTTGTTCTATTTAAATGACATAATCCTCGCGCCCGACCGCTTGGTCCCCTTCTTTTCTTTTCCTTCTTTTCTCCCCCGAAACACCCGGCCCAACCTCTTCCCCGTCGTCTTCTTCCTCTTCTTCCCCGATGCCATAACTGCAAGTTCCCTACTTCCACCGAAAATGGCGCCGCTGGCCACACGTGTCGTGACCGGCCTTTTTCCTGCCGATTTTCTTCCTCTCGGCACACTCTTCAATTTGAACTACCCCACTAACCTTTTCTTCTCCACGTTTGCTCCCAATTACCTCGCGAAGGTTGGGCAAATTTGAAAATTTTGCCACCCAATCGACACCATAACCATCCCATTTCTCACCAGCTTTGACCTCCTGGTAACTCCCAAAACTCGATTCTACCCTCCACCACTATAAATACCCCACATTTGGCCTGAAATCGAGTTTCCTTTTTTCCAAAACCCTAAGTATCAGTATGTGCTCCACCTTGACTTTAGACGCCTCATTCTCCTTCGATAGCCAACCTCTTTGCCTCTTTTTCATCCCAAATTCTTCCCCGAAATGCCATCTAATTAACTAAAATATTTTCAATCTTTGATTCTCCTTACTCAGGCCTCCATAACCATGCAAAGTTTGCTAGTTCTCTCGCTATTAATATTACCCCGAAACCTTAAACCACCATCCACCACCACATCTGTCACTTCTGCCACCCTCTAAACCACCCAATATCTCCTTTTAAGTCTCCTCCACTAACCCATAAAGTTATTTTACTTTTCTCCTTCCCCCTTACCTCTTTTTCTTCATTTTCACCCCTCTTAGATCACTTTTCCAACCACCTCCGGGCACCACCGCTGGTTCCACCCATCCCTTCTAACTCAAGGTGAAACCCCAAGCCTTTTAAACACTTCCTTTCAATTTATTCATAATTATTCTAATTTTATCCTAATTTTTAATGTTAATCCAATTTTAGTTATTATTATTATAATAATTATTATTAGTGTTATCAACTGAATCCTAATTGCTAAATTTTGTTGATAGGTTTTAGAGTATTATTGAGTTAGATAAATTATTATGCTCAAAATTTGGTTATTTAATGAAATTATTACATGTTTACTATTAATATTATTATTATTATTAATGTAATTATTTATTTAATATTGTAATTATTCCAGGAGGGGTAGAAACCTAAAAATTGAATTAAGTCTCGCATCATTGATTTTTATTACTATTATTAACATTTTTAACATTATTACTAATTATATTATTATTATTATTATCATTATTATTATTATTATTATTATTATTATTATTATTATCTTTATTAACTTTTATATTATAAGTATATACATAATATTAATATCATTATTACATTTTAAATAGTATTATTATTAAATGGAGTGGTTTTGAAAGCCACCTTGTAATTTTAAGAATTATGGTATTATTATTATTAATATTCTACTAATAAGAGTATTATTAATAATGTTTTACTTTTATTATTATTATTATTACTATTTTGGTGAAGGGTAGAAACCCTTATATCACCACCCTTTCAAATGAAAATAATAATTTATTTGTATTTTTAAGTAATATTTTGTATAGTTAATTATTATGTAGTATTATTTTAATTAAAAACCAAATCTTAGAATAAGTTAGAAAATAATAAAATTTTATAAGGGGGCCTAGTTCTAGTATACTTTTATATAATAGGTGAACTCAGTCAAACCCCTCAAGTGGAATAGGAGCGTGTACTAAGATCAGTGTTGTTTTAGGTAAGGATTTACTAAGGCCATTTGTGTCTTTATATGCATTATGTGTTTCATATGCCATGTATTCTATGTTTGTTACTATTAATTATTTCGTATGTGGCGTGATTATAGAGTTGGATATGTTGGTATGAATAAATCATGGCATGAAGATTATGTGTATGTTTATGTTGTATGATATAGCCCTAAGATATGCATATTAGGATTATAAAATAATGATGGGGAGTGTAACAATGTGGTGTTAGGGTTTTGCATGAAATGTGGTGTTAGGGTTGCATGGAAGCATGTCTACGTGGATCTAGGGTTTGCATATGAATTGAGGTTGCATGGAAGTGTGGCATACGTGGAGCCAGGGTTTGCATATGAATTAGGGTTGCATGGAAATGTGGTATACGTTGAGCTAGGATTTGCATATGAATTAGGGTTGCATAGAAATGTGGTCTACGTGAAACTAGGGTTTGCATGTGGATTAGGGTTTGCATGGAAATATGTCTACGTAGAGTTAGGGTTTGTATGGAAATATGTATATGTAGAGTTAGGGTTTGCATGGAAGTGTGGTACGTGGAGTTAGTGTAACACCCCCAAAATTCACTACTAAAAAATTTTGTTTAATTAAAAGAAAATTAGCGGAATCAAATTAATAAAATGTGAACTTTGGGAGTATTACCGCCACACTTAGTACCAGACCGGTTCACTCATACCGTTCCAGTACCAAGTGCTAAGGCTAAAGGAGTGAAATCCAATTTTTCAAGAAACTTAAGCATAAATTAATCAGAGTAGCGCGGTAAATAATTTATCAGAGTAAAATCCACCAGTGGTGGTTACAAAACAAAAATATATTGAATTTATGAATTTTAAAGAGGCAAATTAAAATCTTAACAAGTCCAGATAGTTCCTTACGCTCATTCCCGAGGCCCACTTGAAAGCATCGAACATGACCTACAAGGGGCATTGCCCATTGAATAGGCAGGGGCTCCACTAAGAGAACCCTTTAGTACTACGGTACTAAGTAACCCTTTAAAAATGCACTTAAAAACAGGCACGTAATGTCACACATGATATACTAGGATATCCGTTCATAACGACATATGTAAATATAACAATCAGATCCATACATTCACGTCTTCAACATGTCAATCATATATTAATGGTGTATACGTCACATTCATCTTTGTTCATTCGCATACTTAACAAGTTAACCGGATATTAATAGGCCATAATGAATAATCGATACTTTAGGGCCTTAAGGCCATTAATCCATCATTAATCAATCATCTCGAATTTTAAATGTCCATGTGAGTGCGGGAACCCCACTATTATAGCCGGTGAACCGAAAATATACATACAGGGCAAAATGCTCCTGGCCACTATTATTCGCCGGTGGGTTGGTCTCTAGGGCAGAACGCTCCTGGCCACTATTATTCGCCGGTGGACCGGTCTGGCCCTGACTCACAAGGTATTCCACTATAAGTGATTAGTATCTTTCCCATATCTTATCGATTTTATGTTTGGTTTGCTGAGCACGGAATCCCCCACTATTATAGCCGGTGGACCGAAAAAATATACAGGGCAAAACGCTCCTAGCCACTATTATTCGCCGGTGGGTCGGTCTCTAGGGCACCCCGGCTCCTGGCCACTATTATTCGCCGGTGGACCGGTTTGGGCCCGGCTCAGCATCTTCCTCTTTAAGTGATTAGTGTTTTAAACGTATCTTATTCGAAAGTGTTCCACCTTTGACATGCATGGCTAACTATATCCACACTTATCCTCCCAGGAGGACCTGTCCCATATCTTGAGACTTCTGCACCTCCTAACTCGATTTTCTCCAAAAACCCTATCTCGGGCCTATGTGGCCCATCCTCCTCCGTTGTACACATCCCGACTATTTCAACACTTCACACGTCACGACCCTTAGATCCAATCCTCACTTTCTACCCCACTCATTCTCTTTTACTTTTATTATTTTCTTTTTCTTTTTCCACCTTCTCACATTAGGGTTTCTTCCTAAACCCTAGTTTGGTCTCCTACACACCCTTATACTGTCCCACGTACTATTTTTCGCCCGAAGCTCCCAGACACCCAAATGACACTTCTGTTACCTTCCTCACATCCCGAGGTAACTTTCCATACGTAAAGTCTGCCCCCATGTGGACTCTAACCATCCCATACAATCTCTAGTTTCTCCTATACCTACATTAGCGAGCTTACTTCCCTTTGGTCATCTTTCTCTCTCATTACTCTTTTTCATGCCTCCATACCCGATTACCACATTAATTATCCTAGCATGCATGTCCCTAAGGGCCACATCACATCACATCATAACATGTAGCATATCCATATCAGCACATACCAAAAAGGGCACGTGAACACACCTTGGTTCCAAGCCATACCACACGTGAGACAATTAAAATAATAACATATAGATCTCGACATAAAAATTATACAGGGCATCCAAGGCATGTAGGATATATAGCACACATTCGATTTTAGCTACACCCTTACTCGGTTTAGGATACCGAGCTATCTTTCATATAAATTAGGCCCCTAGACGTCCTTTATAATCGTTATACTTAATATATTTCCCATCTAGTTTGTTAGATTATCAATTTATCCATTTCCTTTATTATAATTAACAAATCACCCGTTAGTTGGTCAAATTACCCCCATTTATTATCCTAATTACCAAATTACCCCTCTAGTTAGTTAAGTTACCAAATTACCCTTTTATATGATCATAATAACCAAACTACCCTTCTCTTTTATTAAAATTACCAAAATACCCTCTAATTGGTTAAATTACCAAATTACCCCTCACATTTATCATATTTACGATTTTACCCTTCTCCATTATTAAATCATCAAATTACCCTTTAGTTATTTAAATTATTATGTTTACCCTTCTCAATTATTATAATTATCAATTTAATCCTTTCCAATTTCCACTTTTACCCCTTTGATTTACAAATTACCATTTTACCCCTTCACCTTCAAATTTACCATTTTACCCGCTTAACTCCCAAAAATTACCATATCACCCTTTTACTTATAAAATTTCAATTTATCCTTAATTATGAAATTACTATCTTACCTCTTTTAAATTTTCAAATTACCATTCTTCCCGTTATCACAAAATTACAATTTTACCCTCTAATTATAAAATTATAATTTTACCCTTTTATTACAAAATTACCAAATTATCCTTTTTCTTACAATTCAACAAATTACCCTTTCATTATAAATTTACCAAATTGCCCTTTTATGATAAAATTTCCATTATGCCTATTTATTACAAAATTTCAACTTTAACCTTTTATTATAAAATTACCATTTTTCCCTCTTCTTACAAAATTACCATTTTACCATTTAATCACAAATTACTATTTTACCCTTTATTTACAAAATCACTATTTTGCCCCTTTAATTATAAAATTACCAAAATTTCCTTTTATTATAATTTTCCAAATTGCCCTTTTGTTACAAAATTACCAAATTTATCCTTCCACTTACAAATTTACCATCTTACCCCTTATTACTCCACTTATATTAAATTATTATTATTACTACATAAAATATTAACTTTAACACCCCTATCTTCAATTCTTATAATTAATGTAACATTATTAACACCCATATATGTTCTAGGCCATAATCGTGTACAAGATACATTAATAAAATTCACTAAGGCTCACAAAATACTAATCATGCAATAAAGATCACAATACCATAATAAAATATAGATAATACTTAACATTTTCATTAATAACCAACTTCTACCTTAAACAATATCTCCAAACATGGAACATAATCTATCATACTTCCTTTTCATCAACCAACTCAAGAAAACATATATAATATACCAGACAACATATATCAAACATAATACACGTTAAAAACGCCTAATGTGCTAAGATACGTTAATCCATGCATTTAAGTGGGATTCAACGGTTACCTCGATTTTCATGAAAAACAAACCTTATCGGTATCCCAGTTTAAGGTTCAAGATTTGATTTTCAAAACCAATACCTAAAAATAATTCAAGACTCATTAGTTTAGAAAATATAAAAACCAAATCATAAGGCTTATAACACTTAATTACTCAAATAATTAAACTAAAATATTTTTATACCTTAAAAAATATTAAACAAGTAAACCAAAGAGGGCAGCAGCTCATACTGCCCATGCAGCATGAGCTACATGCAGAGAAAGAACAAGGAGGGGCTCGAAGGTGGCAAGGATGGAAGGAGGGAGAAGTGTTTTCGGGTTGGTGGTTTGGGGCTAAGAAAGGAAGGGTTTCGGGGAGGATTTAGGGCAAGGGAATGGTGCAGAAGTGGAGAGGGGGTGTAGGTGGTTGTCGGGGATGGGTTGAAGGTGGCTAAGGGCGGCGGAGGCGGCGGCGGCAAGGCTGCGAAGGCGGCGGCAGAAGTGGGGATCGGGGTGCAGGCTGCCGAGGAAGGAAAAGAGAAGGGAAAAACGAGGGCTTGAAGGTGGTTTTCTTGGCCAAAGGAGAATTGGGGGTGGTAGAGGGGTTTCATGGATTATTTTGGTGGTTCGGGTGGCGGCACAAGCGGTGGAACAGCGGTGAATCGGGGCAGCACAGGGTGCTTGTTGAGAAGGGGTGAAAGGGGAGAGAAAAAAAAGAGAGGAGGAAGAATGGGCTGCGGGGTGGCTCAACGAGGACTGTGGTGGTTCGAGGGTGAAGCAGAGGGTGGCAGGAGGTGGTGCAGGTGGTGGTTGAGGCGGCGGATGCGGCGGAGCTGCGGCGCTGAAACAAAATAGGGGGAGAGAAGGGAGGAGAATAATGGGAGAAAAGGAGAGGCTCGGGGGCATGGGGGAGGCTCGAAAAAATGCAGAAAGGGCAGGAAGGAGGAATAAATAGAAGAGGAAGAGAAGGGAATGGATAGGGGCTCGAGGGGCGGCTATAAGTGGTAGGGAAATGGAGGTTGCAGGGAGGGGGAGAAGGGTTATGGCAATGGCAGGGAGAGGGAGAGGGAGACAGGAATGGGCAGAGAAAATGACGCGAGGGAGAGAGAGAGAGAGAGATCGAGAGACAGGCGAGTCAACGGGGGGAGAGGGAGCTGCAGATCGGGCGGTGAAAATCTCGTCGGTGATGAGGGAGGAAGACGAAGGAAGAAGAAGGGAGTGTCGGGGGGCTGGGGGGTGTATGTGACGGGCAGATCGGCCGAAGAAAAAAAAGAGCTGGCCCGATCGAAGAAGAAATAAAAGAAAGGAGAAGGGGCAGTCGGGCTACGCACGGGAGAAGAAAAAGAACTGGGCCAGGCCCAAGCACCGGGGAGAGAGAGGGCAGACCGGTGGCCCAAGGAAGGAGAAAGAAAAAGAAAGAAAAGGGAGAAGAAGGAAAAGGGAAAAGGGGAAAGGAAAAATTGTTTTAATTAAAATAATTTAATTTATAAATAATAAGGTAAAATATTTTTGGGTAATAAATTTATTTAACAATTTAATTGAAATATAAGGATTTAAAGGGATAATTTTAGTAAAATAATAATTTGAAAAATTATTTAAATAATAAGAGTATGATAAAATAATAAAATATTTATTTTAATTTAGTAAAATATTTATACCAAATTTCATACACTCAAAAATCCATAAAACAATTAAATTAAAAATATTTAAAAGCTAATTTATCCAAAATAAAATTTATTTATTAAAATATAGGGTTTTAAAAATCTGGGGGATTACAGTTAGAGTTTGTATTAGAGCTAGGGTTTGCATGGAAGTGTGGTACGTGGAGATTGGATTTGCATGGAAGTGTGGGTCATATGTAGTTAGGGTTTGCATGGGAGCTAAGGTCTGCATGGAAATGTGGTTTATGTGGAGTTAGGGTTTGCATGGAGTAGGGTTGCATGGGGGTTAAGGTTTTCATGGATTTAGTCATGCATGTCTAGCCAAATGTCTATGAATGTCAAATGTTTTTTAATAAAAGATTTAATACATTAATATCTTAAAGTGGAAGTTATTGAGACGAGACTAGCCGATCCACCGGTAATAATAGTGGTTAGGACATGAGGTCCTATGTGTATCCGACCCACCAGTTATAATAGTGGGGGATCCCGAGCTCAATAAAGACAAATCAGATCATCAATACTATTAAAAGATACTAATTACTTACACTGGAACACTGTATGAGAAAGGGTCCAGACCGATCCACCGGCATATAATAGTGGCAGGGTATGTTACCCTTGCGACCGATCTACTGACTAAAATAGTGGCAAGGCATGTGCCCTCGCGACCGATCCACCAGCTAAAATAGTGGGGTTCCCATACTTGTATGGACCTAATGAAAGAACATGGTGTGTATCGACTCCTGATAAAAGAAAGAACTAATAATTAATCCAGATCTTTTTGGGCCTGATGTGTGGACTTGTTGATATCAAGCTATGGATTTCATTATATGCTCTTATGTGTCACATGTGTAGTTTGGAATTGTATGCCAATTATTATCCTGCATGATTTGATGTGTTCATGTGTCGGCCTTAGTATTCAGTTACCTTACTCAGTACGTAGCATACTGATCACTCGTTTCATGGGTACTACTCATTCCTACGAGCAGAAGGCCTGTCTAATCTGTTGCATGTAGGAGATATTTACTTTGATGCTATCGATGTCTACGGGACATTGGGAGGGGCAGAGTGATAGCTGGGCTAGACCGACTTCCAAAGAGACATGGCCATTTTCTTTTAATTTATGACTTATGTTATTTTTATTATGTTTAAGTTGTAGAATCAACTTTATTAACCTTGTTTAATTATTATTTGAAAAACAATAGTTGGTATTTCGAATTATGTAAGACTTACCTGTACTCTAATTTCCATTTTTATAAATTTGTATTTTATGGTGTTATTAATAGTATCTTCTTAGCCTTAGCACTTGGTACCGGAATGGTAGAAGTGAACTGGTTTGGTACTAAGTGTGGTGGTAACATCCCCAGAATTTACGGTTTTATTTTATGAGTATTGTTTTAAAAAAAATGTGTAAATTTTGGGGTGTTACAGGATTAAGTACAAAGGGAAAGGGCTTAAGAGTTGAAAAGACATCCAAGACATAAGTACCAAAAGTAGAACGCAATATAACCCTCACAATCATCCTACTCAGACCATTAGTAGGGACTCTCAACCCACTACGTCGTCGAAATCTTAGTGCCCTTCAATCCTTGCATACACCACACATATTAATCTAGAATAAGTATAGTATCAACATGACATTTTGTATTGAGTAAACTACAATACATCTAAAGAGGTAGCATGCTCACATAAATATATAACAAGTAAAAGCATAAGATCATACATAAACTTAAGGATAAAATATGAATCCACATGTAATAATATCAATCTATCTTAACCATCCATACAATATGACAAATCTTATCTAATTAGAAATATTAACTACAAAAAAATCTCAACTTTATTCCAATTATTAAGCCATATCAAGGCGATCAACTAGTCATGTGAACTCAACTGTGAGAGGGAATATAATATTATTTCTAGCATCACTTGTCAAGAAAGCCACTTACTCACTCACTTCTAAGACCACTTGTCAAGGAGGCCACACGATAATTAGTCATATAGATACGTTCACTAAAAGCTAAATCCTTTATTATGCAAAAACCCCCTATAGGATTTCTGATTTCACTAGAGAAGTAGAAGTGGGCCCTTCGACTTGAAGGTCCTTCCAAGATATCTAGTCAAGGAAGCTATAAATAGAACTTAGCATTGAAAGGCCAAAGTTTAGGTAACTAGCCATAACCTCCTTTAACCACTCAAGGTCACAAGTACCTCTTAGCCCTAAAAGGCTTAATGTGGGGCAATTAGCCATAACCTCACCATATAATTTAATTCTTTCAATCTTAATCCACTGCAAAATAATTCACTTATACTAATAGGGCATTATCTGTTGGAAAAGCCATTTTTCTGTTGGTAAAAGTTTTACCAATAGATATTTGTCTATGACAAAACTATGGGTAATAACTCTGTGCTTAAAAGTTTTGCCCATAGATAAATATTATTTGTTAGGAATAATTAATAATGCCCACAAATATTTATCCATTGGTAAAACTTATATCCATAATTATATCTGTAGGTAAAAGTATTAACAATAAAACGATATCTGTGACTAAAACTATTGTCCACAAAATGATATCTGTGACTAAACGTATTACCCACAAAACGATATATGTGACTAAAACTATTATCCACAAAACAATGTATACTGCTAAAACTATTACTAACAAATATATATATATATATATAAAACAATAATGATGTCCATAATACCTGTTGTTGTAATATTTACCTGTAATAATAACGTATACTTATATACATTTAAGTACATCACACATAATCATCATTGTTTAGTTTATTTGTCAAAGTGATAATATAGTCTTATAGGTAAAATACTATAAATACAACTTGTAACATACAAGACATCTTCATGAACACATCAAACACCATCATCTTTATTCTCATCCTGTTCAGCGTCTCCAACGACTTCAACACCTTCAACATTCTCTTTGATAATCATCAAGATGTATTGTAACACCCCCAAATTTCACTCCTAAAAAATTTCTTTTTAGAAGAATAAAGCAGAAGCTAGGAGAGAATTTGGGAAATGTTACCGCCACATCTAACACAAGGTAAATGTCAACCATTTATCTCATGTTAGATGCAAGGCAAAAACCTGTCAAACAATTAAATCTGAATTTTAAAAGCTTATCAGAGTACGAGAAGTTAAAAGTCAATTATAAAGCCCTTGGAAATTTAAATACAATACTTGTAATTCCAAAGATGAATAAAATTAAAAAAAAAATCCCGAAGGATCAATATCCGGATTGCCTACTCACTCAAGTCAGGCCTTCCTCCCCAAAACATTATCCGATCTTAAACCTGTACGAGAGGTCTGCTCCCCACCATCGGTGGATCATTACAGGACCCATTCAACCAAGGTAGTATCAATACGGGTCCGATAATGAGTTAGGTAGTAGGTGCGCTAAGGCCAACATACAAAACACACTACACAGTATACACGACATAGTCATATGAACAACATAGAGTAAACAGGTGATATATGGTCCGGATAGACTTATTCTTTTAGATCTCTGGTAATTATAGTAGATTCACATCATAATCTTTATTAATCCATACGAGTATGGGAGCCCCACTATTATAGCCAGTGGATCGGTCACTTATAAGGCAAGACGCACCTAACCACTATTATAGCCGGTGGATCG
This sequence comes from Tamarix austromongolica, assembly GCA_039764185.1. NCBI lineage: Eukaryota > Viridiplantae > Streptophyta > Magnoliopsida > Caryophyllales > Tamaricaceae > Tamarix > Tamarix austromongolica. Next base: position 6,290,295 of record CM077813.1, read on the forward strand.
GTCACTTATAGGACAGAACGCACCTAACCACTATTTTATGCCGGTGGATCGGTCTCCAGGGCACAATGCTCCTGGCAACTATTATGCCGGTGGATCGGTCTGGCCCCGACTCTCATGGTGTTTCACTGTAAGTATAACGTATCTTTCCCATGATTTATTTGTAACTTAATGTTTGGTTTGTTGAGCTCGGGATCCCCTACTATTATAGCCGGTGGATTGGTCACTTATAGGGCAGAACGCACCTAACCACTATTATATGCCGGTGGATCGGTCTCCAAGGCACCCCGGCACCTGGCCACTATTATGCCAGTGGATCGGTCTGGGCCCGGCTCAACAATCTTCCTCTTTAAGTGATTAGTGTCTTAACATATCTTATTTGAAAGTATTTTACCCTTAACATGCATGGCTAACTATATCCACACTCATCCTCCTAAGAGGCCTATCCCATATTTTGGGACTCTTGCATACCTTATCACACCTCGATATCCATTTCCCTCTATAACTACACATGATAAAAACCAACTCCTAAGGGTGTGAGTTAAGCCCCAACACCTCGTGACATCAGACTCCACCCGCTATTAGCCTTTAGGGTTACCCTTGAAACTCTAACAGGACCTATGTGGCCCAACTTCCTCTTACTTCACTACCATTAAGTCATCTATCTTCAACACCTCGTCTCATTTAGGTCCAAACCCAAATCATATCGCTTTACCCATCGATTCCACCTATGACCCTAAAACCCTAGTTGGCCACTTCAACCCTAGTACATTTCTTCTCCCACAAGTAACCTCCCCTTTTCACCCAATATTTATTCTCTCCTAAAACACCCATAATCATTCCTTATAACATAAACTCTCACTCTCAACCCACACCTCACTCACCCTTAATCATTTTTACTTTCACCTTTTCCATATTACTAATTCTTCCCAAAACCCTAATCGGGTCCCTTATACTCCCTTCTAGCAACTCACTTCCCATTTATTTTTTTCCTTTCATCTCCATGTCATAATAATAATCACCCTAGCATGCATGTCCTAGAGGGTTACATCATGTCACAGCACATTATAATCACCACATACGGATATCACATTCATGTCATAAGAAAAACACATACCACATACCTTAGCTCCAAGCTGCGCTACGCATAAAACATGTTAAGGACAATCATGTGATACACAACAGGACCTGGTATATATATATGAAGCACCCAAGGCAAGTAGATTACATATCACACAAGCGGCCTTAGCTAGACCCTTACGAAACATCCATAAGTGGAGGTAAGTAGAGACTTACCTGGATCTAAAGCTAGCTAAGCGAGATAAGAGAGAGAGAGATCACTAGCTCGTGGACTCACGAGAAAGCTTTCCTAGATCCGATAGAAATTAAAAACTAAATTAGAAAATATTCTATCAATCAATAATTCAAATATTCTAATTAAATAAACACAAACAACAAAAATGATCTTTCTTAGAAAACGTGTCCAAAACCAAGAACTTAAAAGCATAGCTTTATTAAGATTTAAGATTAAAACTAAATCAAAATGGATTAATACAAATGTCACTTGGGACATTTCAACTTAATTTGGAAAGCCCAAGAAAGAATAATCGATCATAAGTTAATTTATTGAAAATAACTTATTTATTAGGTTTTACAACCAAATAGGTAACCCAACTATTTACATAAAACCAAATCCAAACCGATTAGGTTAAAACATAATTTAAATGCTTTAAAACCCAAAGATATAATTCGATTAGATAAAATACACATAGCAAAAATTAATTTTATAAAATCATCCCCGAAGATTAGGGTTTTTAATGCCTAAACTACGAATCAGCCAAATCACTTCGATTACCTCAAGTTGGTAGTTTTAAAACACAATTAAACTAATTTTAGATAAATCTAGACAATCAATTTCAACAAAACAATCTTCCGATAAATCAATTCCAGATGATCAATTTCCAAAATGAGGGTTTTAAAGCCCACGACACAACTCAGGTAATTCAATTTAATTAATTCGAATTAAATGTAATAGAAAGCAATTAATACCATTTCAACTATTTCTATACATTCAATTTTAGAAAAACAACAATACAAGTAATCGATTACATAATTTCACTTGAAATTTAGGGTTTTAGGCTCGAAAATACAATTCGTTAAAATTCTATAAATTTAATCAAATTGAATGTTTAGAAATGCAATTAAACACAGTTTATAACATATCAAATAATCAATTGCTCAAAACTAGTAAAAGAAATACACAATTTAGCACAATTAGGGTTTTTGAGCCCGGAACGCAAATCCGATCACTTTTTGCCAAAACATATAGATTGACAGTTTCTAAATGTAATTAAATATATTCTTATGTAATTTATATAGCCAATTGGATAAAATAACTCGGTTACACAATCCAATTTAAACCGGCAGCAGTTTTGACCTAAAAATCCAATTCCAATCAATTATGCACAATTTTTCCAAATCAACACTTCCAATATAAAATTAAATACATTTTAAACGATATTATAAAATCAATTGAGTGGAACGGCTCAATTATACGACCAAATTTTGTTACACCCGAGTTTTGACCTAGGAATCAAATTTCAATAAAACTTGCATAAATTTCTCAAATTAACAGTTCCAACATGAAATTAGATACATTTTAAAACATATTGTATAATCAATTTATTAAAAATAGCTAAAACGGGCGAATTCAAAAAATTTGGGCATAACCCGGCCAAAAATCCAAATTTTCCAAAATTCCAACCTATCCATACAATTAACCTATCCAAATCATTCTTACAGCACATATATACATTATCAAACAATTAGTTTAGCTTTTTATAGGATAACTCATACCTAATTAATCAAAATAAGGTTTATGGTTTTTCGGAAAATTATACCAACAAAAATCAGTAAAAATCGGAGCAAGGAGGGCCGGGGAAGCTTCGTCGGGGCCCGGGGGTGGCTCGCCGGTGGTCAGCGAGGCTCGTCGGGCCGGACAGTGGCTCACCCAGCGCGGCTCGTCATTGCTGAGGTTTGCTGCAGCTGCTGCTCTGCGCGCTGCTGCTAGTGGCTGCTGCTCTTGTGCACTGCTGCTAGTGGTTGGTGGCAGTCGGCTGTAGCTACCGATGATCTACGAAGGAGGAGGGAGGTGTTGGGGAGGAGGCAGCTGCTAGGGTTACCGAGAATAGGGTAGGGGAGTCGGGAATAGAGACAGAGAAAGGAAGGGGAGAAGAAGAGAAAAAGGAAAAAGGAGAAGGGGGTCGGGCACCGCCGCACCAACGGTTTGGTCCTTTTTTTTTTACAAAGGCAAGTAAAACAAAATACTAAAAGTTTAAAAATCATTATTGGAAGATTTTATCTAAAATTTATTAGACAAAAATTGTTTCGTAAGGTTCCGAAAGCTCAAAATAAATAAAAGAACTATATATAGAATTACGGAAACGTTTCCGGAAGAAGTCACCAAAGAACGTAAAAATTTATATTACTTACGGAAATACATTATAAGACCCTAAAATAATATTTAAAAACCTATAATAAAATATTTAAGTCAAATTCTAATAAATCAAGACTAATTTTAATAATTTCCAAAATCGGTTTTTCGCAAACTAAAAAGCGTAGAACAAAAGAAAATTAATTTTAAAAAGAAATTTTTAAATAAGTTTCGAAAATATTTTTAATTTAAACTTTTCGAAAATATTACATTCAATTAATTAAAACGTCGATAAAATATTACTTAACAAAAATGATTAATTACATTCAATTATGAATTCAAAATTGTCGATAAATCCATAAAACGAATCAAAATTAAAATAATTAATTGTTTACATCAAATTACGCTAATAAAATCATCAAACTTAATAAATCTGGATTTTAAAAATATGGATTATTACATGTATTCCCTAAGAAAATACGCAAGTGACTTAATTAGATTAATATAAATTCATAACTAAAAGTTAAATAAAGGAAGTTTTAAAATTTTCTCAAAAATAATAAGAGTCCATAATTAAGAGGGAGAGCAGATGCGAACAAAACCAAGTATTTGGAAGAAAACTTAAAATGGCTCTCTAATCAGTATTATTCTAGAAAAGTATTCTCAATAGTTTTAGAACTATATCGCAAAACGACAAAATAAAAAGAAAAACTAAAAATTAAATGGAATTTGTGTTTTTATTTACATGTAATAATGTAGAAGCGCTTGTAACATTGATTAGTTAATCAGAGTTCACATTGCATGCATATTTCAATCATCAACCGATTTCAATGTTTGCAAATTATACTCTTGGAAACATACATTAGAAGTTCGAAACCCCAATATTCTATAGGTCTTTTGGAAGTAATCTGCTACAACTGTATATGAGGGTTGTGATGGTGTGTACATCTACAAGATTCATATTCGAGTGTTACTTTAGTGTTGGAAATATTAATTACAAAATAATATCTTTTAGGGTGAGAAGCAACGAATAGCTTAAAGCCTTACAATTTAAGCTTTTTGGTTTTTGATATGGTAGAGTCGATCTATTCAACAAGTTGATCTATTCAATAAGTTCAAATCTTCAGAGCTCCCATTTATACTATTTCAAGATGTGTGGTTTCTAGAATTAGTATAAGCAAGCCCATGTCTTATGCCCAAACAAAGTATTCACGTACAAAAGAATATTGAAAGCATAAAATCATCAATTAAGCCAAACCCAACAACTTATACTTTTAGGTTCATTAGTTCAAATACATAGTCTAAGAAAGGCAGCATGTGACTACTTATCACCTAAAAAGAGAAACATCTCGAATGAAACCTCCCTTTAGGTGTACTCTAGTTAAACTTAAATATAATTGATATAATAGTTTGTCTAACAATTGTCCCTAGGCACTTGTCAATACTTTTAATTTCTTTTCCTAAATGATGTAATTAGATAACTAATTGTACATACATGCACTAATTGACATTATTAAATGTCAATGTTCTTTCTATTTTTTAATGTCTTAACATAGCCACCTATTAGACTTTATATCATTCAATGAAAAAAAATATAGAAGTAGGTCAAATGATATCACAGTAATCATTAATCATAGTATACAGATCATTATGACAACAATGTTAGAATTACTTTAAGAGTGGAACCTCTATGGCCATTTAATCAATTAAATCACTATGATCATCCATGTGATCAAGAAACTCAAAGTTAATTAATAGTAATTATAATAATGATATTAATGATAATAATAGTAATGACACTAACATTAGTAAAAGAATAATAATAGTGCATTGAATTTTTTTCAAATCAAATCCATTCAACAAAAATGAGACGAAGAGAACATAACCATAGGAAGCATTGATGCATAGAAAGAGCATGCAAAAGTATTGCATATGAAGTAACTTCTTTGATTATGAGGATTAACTAATTTCCACATAGGTATCTAATTTTCCGATAATGTATGAGCATACTGACAATTAATGGCTTTTATGTAGGTCTAAGTGAAAAGATAGTCTAACAGCTTATAAGCCTAACTGGACTTTCATCCTAAAACCACACACTTATGACAAAGTCATCTTATTATTTTTTTTATTTTTTTTCATATAGGATAAATTACATGTAGGTTTCAACTTCTTAACACTCCCACTCACATGTGAGTCCCTCTTATGATTGGCAATTCATGAAAGGCCCCAACCTCTTCATAGTGACTACATCAAGGTTACTTGGAAACGGGTTTTAAAGATCAAGGCCACAACCTCTTCTAAACAAATCCAAACAATCAATTTTAGCAAAAAGAATCATAATGTTGACCAATTCTAGAAAATTACTTTCGAAACTAGGGTTTTATGTCTAAAACATAATTTGGTCAAATCTTATTAATTTCTTCAAATTCAAAGTTTAGAAATGCAATTAGACATATTGTATAATCAATTTAAGAAAATAAGTCAATGATCAATCAAATTTCAAAAATGTAAGAGTTTTGACCATGAATTTTGATTTCTATCGATTCTAGATAAATTTTTCAAATTGACACTTTCAACCTGCAATTAAATACATTTTAAAGCATCTTACAGAATCAATTGGAAAAAATTGCATAAATTTGGATGAAGCATAGCTATACCAATAAATCATGGTTATAAATCCAAATTTCATAGATCAACCATATACAACACAATTAACCCATCCAAATCAATCATCTAACTCATAGATACATAATCTAATATCCAGTTTAGCTTATCATAAGCTAATTCATAAATATGGATAAAACCTACAAGAATTTTGATCTAAGAATCCAATTTCGATTAATTTCACACAAAAATTTTAAATTGATACTTCTAATGTGAAATTAGATTTTAAAGCATAATGTAAATTCAATTTATCTAAAATAGCTTAATTAGATAAAACTGATAAATCCGGATATAGCCGGGTCACAAATCCAATTTTCAGAAACCAACCAAAACCAATACAATTAACTATCCCAAATCACTCATAAAACACACACACACACACACATATAATTAAAAAACTAAATTATCTTATCATAGGCTAAATCATTTAAAATTAATTAAAACAGAAGTTAGGGTTTAAGTATTTATACCAAGCAAATTGTTGTGAAATTGGAGGGAGTGAGGGGTGTTGGAACATCGCCAGTGGTCAAGGAACACTCACCAGTGATGAGCGGCGCTAGAGGCGGACGGGCAATGGCACCACATGACTGTCCTTGTGCATTGCTGACGGCTGCTATTACTGCTCGCTGCTGCTGCAATGGAAGACGACGATAAGGAGCTAAAGTAGGTGTGCTGGTGTGCTCGAGCGGGGGTGGCTAGTGTGGTGGTGCAACCTGGGTTGAAGGTGTAGAGCAGGAGGAGGCCAGGGTCAAGGGTCGGGGGTCAGGGAACGGGGGACGGGGGACGGGGCTCGAAAAAATTAGAATGGTATAAGGGTGGGGTAGCAGGCGCACGAGAGCTAAATTTGGTATTTTTTTTTAGGTTTAAGGAATTGAGGGGTTTAAGTATTTTTTTGTTATATTTTATTTTTTTGGATTATAGAGATTTAGAAAAAAAAATTATTATAAAATATATGTGTGTGTGTGTGTGTGTGTATGGAACTTAAACATTTTTAGTGACTAATAAATTAATAATTAATGATAGAAAATTATATTAGTCGTAATAGATATACTAATAACGATGATTTTTAATGGTGATCCTTAATAATATATCAATAATGATAAAAAAAATTGGTTGCTAAATTTGTCAATAATACACCAGTTTATTGTAGTGTAAAATAAATAAATTCAAATAAGGAAATATTTGTTACAAATAAATCGTTAAAATGATTTTACTAGTTTAAATAGATTTTATAATAAAAAAATTTATTTTTACTAATGAAATATAACTCCATAATAAAGTCCTAATCAAACAACTAAGTTATAATTGGAAACAAATTTAAAATATTAAAATATAAACATAAAATATAAACAGAAATATATTTTAAATAAAAATCATATATCTTGTGGAAAAAGAAATAAAATATCAAAATAATAATTAAAAAAATTGAAAAACATCTGTCTTCCTTATATACTAATACCAACATATATATGAGTGGGTATTAGTTTTGTTAGTATAATGTTACTAATACCCACAGATATAAAAGTAGGCAAAAGATTTGTTGGCATAACATACTATTACCAATAGATAAAAAATTTTTGTAGGGAAAACTTTCTTTATTACCCACAAAAAAATATCTGTTGGTATTAGTAACTTTTTCCAATAGAAAAAAAATCTGTGACTAAATTTCTGTTGGCACAAGTCATAACTTTTGTAGTGATCATTTAGATTAAATTGTTTAAGGTCAATGTAAAGTAATCAAAAGCCAAACTAGGCTCAACTTACTCACCACTTAGACATATTTAGCCATGAAGACCAAAATGTCCATACATCTACTAAAAGCATACCCAAAGCTTGTTTTAACAAAAAAAAAATCTAATATAATTAATTATACAACCACAGATAAGGACATGTACCACTTTTTGAAAATTTACTATTCATAAAAAATACTATTTCCAAATGACAAAGAATGTTGAAATATAGTAAGATATTATTGTCACTATTTTCCATTTAGATTCATTAGATTATTTTACTAAGTAAATATGAGATTATTTAAATAATTTTTGAACATAAACAATACGAATATTCAATAAGTTCTTAATAGGAATTTACAACATAGTTCTATTTTAGTTTTGTAACTCAAATATATTTTTCCTATTCAACTAATGTGTAAAACATCATTTTAATGCATCTATGAAAACAATAAGAAAAGTGTTACTATGTAAAGAGTTGAAAAAGCATCTTACTAGTTTATTTTCATGATGAATTACTTATTTGCGAGACTAGCTTTTAATTAGACATAGTGGGCAAAGGGTTGAGTTCCTTTTTACTTTTCACATTGTAAATTTCAGTTGAGTCTTATTTTTTACTAATCATGAAGTAAAGATCTGTCTAGGTGAGTTTGAGAAGTAGACTTGTGCATAAGGCTGTAAATGAGTTAAACCAGTTTGGTATTTGGCTCAACTCGGCTTGTTAAATGCTCGGTTTAGCTTATTCCTTTAGATGAGTCAAGCCTAAGCATCACTATTGGACTTATTTATTAAGCGAGCTTAGTTCAAGTTAGAAAAAGTGATTCTTGGTTTATTTTTTGGTTTAAGCTCGTGAGCTCAGCTCAACTTAATAAAATCTTGGCTCGACTCATTCGTTTAGTTAAATGAGTAGAACCTAAGATTTATTGTAGGTTTGTTTAGTTAAATGAGTTGATCCCAAATTCGGTAGTATTTGACTCGGCTTGGCTTGACTCATTTTGCATTACTTCGTCACGTTATGGTGGGGTTTGACATCTAGAGTTGATATGTGTTTGGCAGTTCCAACTAGAATTGTATTGCGCTACTTCTATTTGAATTATTTATTTTTTATTTTAGAAAATGATAGAATTAGGACCATGTATGTATAACACTTAAGATAGGAGTATCTCTTACGTAGACGGATCTCGTAATATCTTGTAATAATTCTCTTAGTATATTTCTATTACAAGGAACTATAAGCAAGGAACCATACGATTAACATATTCAAAATAGAAGTAGCCTGCATATAAATAAATGTATTATCAATTTCAAGGAACTTAGTGATTGGGTTTCTTCATCACTATTGGAAGTTTAAATTTTATCTTCATTTGTTTTGAATAATTTTAAAATTGTTAATACTCAACTCAACCCCCTTTCTTGAGTATTGTAACCACCCAATCACTACACTAACTCTTACAATATTTATTTTTTGGTCTATTATTTTTTAATTATATTAGTATTTTTTTAAATAGCAATAAACCTAAAAGTACCTATACTAATTTTACTTTCAATACTATCTTAGTAAATGTTTATTTATCGAATTTGTTTGATGTCATGTTTTGTTAGATTATTACTTCCAAGCAACATATTAAAATTAAACTAATATTTTTATTGGCTTGATAATATTAATCAAGACGCTATTTGCATATGAAATCATTTTTCATTTAAATATGCATTTGATGTTATTTATAAAACTTATATTTATCAACACTTTAGTTGTATTTCAAGAAGAAAAAAGTAAAAGCTATTATTTCTTACTACTATTTACTATAACTTTATCATTATTAATATTATCTAAAAATAAGTATTTAAAAAATATATTATTTTAGAAGTAGCTTTTAAACATAAATCATCATGAAAAAAGGTAGTATGAAATAATAGTTATTATATTTTTATTAATAGATGGATTAATAAATAATAAAAGAATGATTGGGTCAAGAACAGAAACTCATGGGTGTCTATTAATTTTTTAGGGTTACCCAATATTTAATTGGATCTAAAAATGAAATAAAGACCAATTAATACGTATGATTAAAATCACGATCCAATCAAAATTGGACCAGGATCACGTGTTGTTATTATTATTTTAAAAGCATGCCAACACTTGCAGAAAGCTTTAATTTACAATGTTGGTTGCCGCACAGAATTTTTTGTCCGTCTAATACAAAAATAAAGTATAATAAATACGGTCGCCTCAATATCTTCTTCCTGTCGGTTAGTCTTTCAGAAATGGTTACTCATAGTCAAACCACGGACTTTGAACCATGTTTAATCTGCGAAGTGGGTGTTCTCCTGGTCCCGTATTTATAGGTGTTGAAAGCCGTGAATGGTTGATGATGACCATAGTATGGTCTTTATATTTTATCTCTTTGTACAGACAGACAGCAATAAAGCGTGGCACTTTGCCATGTCTGTCAAAGCTCCGATCCAATTGATGCGGAAGACGTTAATTCAGAATTTTACTCAGAAGTTTTGTGATTACCGGCCTGGCGAAATATAAAACAAGCAGGTAATTGTGAATTTCACTAAAAACTGGGTGGGTGGAGAAACAAGCTGATTCACTGATCTTCTGTGGAATTCCAACCGAACAACAAACGGAAGTGTTGAATGTTTTAACTGAAAATTCAATGAATGATTCGATTCCTGCTCACCTCCCCCCACCTACTGTTTGATAAAATGCCTGCTACGAACTTGAAACGAGGGACGACACTCCCTCTACCCTCACCGTATTTCCTTATGTTCTTTTTGCAAAAGAAACCACCTAGATGGACATCATCTGTCTTGCGTGCACAAGGACTAAAATTGGGGCATATGTAGCTTTTATATGGCACCGCGCAAACACAGAAGTATGCGCTTACATATTGCATGTTATTATCCAACTTTCGGTCGGTACTTACATACATATATATATGTATATGGCCATGGGGGCAATTTATTTGCATACCAAACCATTAAGTGCCGTTACACTACAAGCCCAGATCGAAGTAAAAAGTACTTATTTTAATTGATAAAAGCATAGACATGCAACAGTAGGAGCCCCATACATGAAACACTGGACATATTGTGACGCGCTCCTTGGTTCCGAGGTTGGTTTCAAGTTCTAACCTCGTCTTTAGCCTGACCAGCATGGGGCGGACGTCGGGGGTTTCCATAAGGCACCGTTCCATAAGGCACCGTAGGAACGGGACCTCCGTAGGGCGTAGGCAGGGTAGCTCCGTACGTAGGTACCTGATCTCGACTAACATTCTCTACCATGGCTGTCGCAGCTACACAGATCAATACGGTATGCTTTTAGTTTACACATAAAAGTAACGGGGTTTTGAGCATATGTACAATAGCACTTGCCAGAGTTACTGAAAAAAGTAAATTAATTAATATTTAACGTTATCAGGTACCATATGAATACGCAATTAATTAATTCTCTGGTTTTACCATTTTAGAACCAGCAAATTAAAGTCTCAACTTCCGCCTTAGATACAATAAACTAGTAATGTTAGGCAAGCAGTAAAACTAATCGGCACATACCAATACCATGCACAATAAACTAGTAATGTTAGTAAGAGTATCCACAACAGAGGATCAAAAAAAAATTTAATATACTTTTTTTTTATAAAAAAAATTGTACTGCAGCAGATTAATTTATGATTGTCCAACTTTTTTACTGTTTTTCTTCTAACAAATTTTTTTGCGTCGGTTCAATTACTTGCGCTTCTTCATACTTTTTGATTTTTTTGCACTGCTGATGCAGTGTATTGCACCGAAGCAACGGGTGCAAAAATTTTTTTGCACCTCCGTTGCAGACGGTAAGTAACAGAGATCTTAGAGATAAAAAAAATAGGAACTGGATGAATTTTGGTCTAGTAGTAAAATTATTTTTTAAGTATCATCTGTCTCGACTTTACATTCTTTATTTTATAAAATAATACATTTATATTACCGTTTTCTATATAATAATACGTAATTACCTTGGGATACCTTCTATAAATAAAAAATAATAAGAATATATTAACTAACCCTTTTCATCAGGATTGGATACTTCAGCCAAGTCTCTTGCTGCGGAGGCAATTAGAAACACAGTAGCGAGAAGAGCTAGCAAAAGGAATGCCTTGGACGCCATATTTTGGCGAATTAACTAACTAATTAATTAATGCAGCCGATACGATACGTGTAAATATATGAACTTTGTTTATTGATCGCTGATGGAAATACCAGGACCAGTGTGATCCTTTTATAGGCCCGGCATGCATGGAGCGTGAGACAGATTTGACTTTAAGGATCAACGGACCAACCACTCCGAATTGCAAAGTCTTTATAATTGACGAAGTTGCCGCGCGGTTGGTCATACATTTTTCTGCGACTCACACACAGTGACAGTGTTGCACGGTGGTAAGGGTGGGACGGGAAGGAGACGGAAAATGGGAAAAAATAAAAATGATAAAGTCATTTTTTTAAAATTTTAAAAAATAAATTAAATCTACTAAAATTAATAGCAAAATATACTAAAAAAATTCTAAAACTACTATCTACGTTAATTAATATAATCTATTAATAATTTTTTCTAAAAAAATTTAATCATGATCCTGATACCAACTTCGACGGAAAAGGAAAACAAAAAACAAAAGGAAAAGAAAAGTCGTAATTTGAGTCTAGTTCTATCGAAATTCGTGTACCCGGCAAGGAAAATGACATGCATGTAATAATAAGAAAGGAAATTATTCCCCTTTTTTCTTGTTCTTTTTTTCTCTGTTCTGGCTTTCAGGGAGTGTTACGGGGAGGTGGACATTTGGCCTCCAGGCCTCCTCCGCTGATAATATCTTATCCTTACCCATTTCAATTTGATACCCCGTCGTATTAATGTCTCATTTGACCTGTAAAAATATACGTTTGTCCGCCCGATTAAATCCCCTTCGTTGATTCTATAAATTAGTAATTTTATTTTATTCGATATTAAAAAGATTATGGATCCACACAAATTTGTTTTTTATCAATTTAATTATTCTTTAATTTATTCATTAAAAAATAATAACTATCATTGGGTATTATTGATTTCTTTTTCCTAGGAAGAATTATATCTAAAACATCTTAGACGTTTTGGTAAATAATATATAGTTGGTTACACTTGCATGATGCAAGTGTTGCATCGCATTCACGCATGTATGCAAATTGTGCGCTTCTGATGTCATGTTAAAACGGGTACCGTTGTCATCGAATATCTTCTCATAAGTCATAAGATATGTGGCTGTACTGGCATATCTCAGTTGTCAGATTTGTATTTTTTTTATATTGTAACTGCAGCCTTTGAAGGCCGCCTATAAATTAAACAGAAAAAAGCGAAGCAAAAATAGATGGTATCACGTTAAGTACGAGCTGATATCCCTAAATTTAGATTCGGTTTGTTTAATTAAACAAACGAGTCGAATCAAACTTTTAACAAGTCAAACTGAGTTTACGAGCTAAAGTTAAAAAATAAATAGATCTGAGTCTGAACTTCACTTTTAGACTCATTTAACTAAATGAACGAACCGAACCGAGCTTTTAACGAGCCGAACCAAGCCGAATACCGAACTGGCTCGGCTCATTTACAGCCCCTAGGCCGGTGTTAGATATTTTGAGATTTAAATGGTGCATTTTCAAATATAATAAAAAACTAATTTATACATAATTTTTTATTTAAATTTGATTTTTTTTATCATTTGAGATGTAAAATTATTGATTAGACATTAAAAATCAAGTTTTGACATCAATTTTTTTTAATTGATATAATAACTAATCTATTTAGTTGTGCTTGAGACATAGTTGATCGTTGAAGAATTTTATTATTTTTAACTTTATAGAAATACTAATATATATGTCTTTAGCTTGTAAGGTCTTACTAACTACATTAAAAATAAATAATAAATCAAATCAAATTATTATGTCGACTAAAAATTTAAAAATTTTAACTTCATATACAGACAAATAATAAGCTTCACTTTTTTTTCCTTAAGATCATCATTAGTTTCTGCTAACTCAAATAAGACATCTTTTATTTATAAAACTTGAAATCTAAGTGTTTTAACGCTTTTAATTTGACTTTTCCAACGTGTTTATGACAGCGGTTTTACCGTTAAAGAAGATACGCGTTCTTTTATAATTTTTCATCTTTTTGTAGAAGAAAAAAGTATTAAATAAATATATTGCAACGCTCTAAAAAATGTAACAGCTTTAGAACAACAACTAATCATGTTAGAAAGTAATAAATTAATACTATGGCAACTACAAGTGGTATAAAATGCTCAAGGATTTATATTGAATAACCTCTTAAGAAAATCTTGATGGTTTTCCATTCATATTAGAGCCATTATAATACTTTCATCATTTCACATCACTTATATCAAGGCCAAAGTTTTTTAATGCATTATTAAGTTCATTAAAAAGTACTTAACCTAATGTATCATTAACATTTAAAAAGTCTATAAAGTATTCTTCTATTTTTATAGGGAGAGATGATATATCTACACTTCTTAATATTAGAGCCATTATAATACTTTCATCATTTCACATCACTTATATCAAGGCCAAAGTTGTTTAATGCATTTTTAAGTTTATTAAAAAGTACTTAACCTGATGTATCATTAACATTTAAAAATTTTATAAAGTATTCTTCTATTTTTATAGGAAGAGATGATATACCTACACTTCTTAATACAAGAAAAATTTGTTCTTAATGAATTATATTAGGAGTACAATCAAGTATAATAGAAAAATACTTCTCTACTTTAACTTTTCTTACAATTATGTATTTTATTTTATTTGCCAACTAATCAATTATGTCATTTTGTATCCTATGACTAAGATAATGAAAAATTCTTGATTGTAATATCTAATAGGTCTGTTCTCAACTTTCAAATCTCTCAAATTATTACTAATCTTTTTCCAATTCCTAGGATTATATATATCAATATCTGCATTTGAATCCATTCTATCTATATATTCATTTTTCTCTTGACATCCTTTAACATTTTCATTACATTCCAAAGTATCACGAATATTATCATCACGAATAGGCAGTTCATTTGTAAGAATTTCACATGTATTTTTTGAAGTATTTTTCTTACTAGTACTAATAAATCTATCAAGTGCACATTTTTAGACTGAATACATTCTTCATTTTTTTCCTTTTTTCTTACATTTTTCATATCCATATTCATATTTTCTAGTAGACATTAATAAATATGGAAATATGTAACACAACTTTTAAAATAAGCTAATGAAATAGAAATTGGAGAGTAACACCTGATCTTTATCTTAAAAGAATTGCATCTTCTATAGATTGTTATATTGTTGTTATGATGCCTACACAAAAATAAATTCAGGAAAAAAAAGGAACATTGGTAATACAAATGAAAATGAAGAATCAACCTGATAACCTACTACTAGAATACAATTAAAAAGTGGTCGAATCTATCTACCTACTGTCTACTAAACTACAAAAATAAAAATACTAAACTATAATTAAACATATGAAAATTATTGAAATATGAATAAAAAATGATAAAGATACTCTCTAATTTGTTATTTAGTCATTTATATTAATTTCACTAGCTTTAGTTTTTATACAAATCAAAACAAAATCATATTTGAAGTTGGATACGCCTATCTAGTAAAGGAGGTGGAAGACTTTGGGAGATACAACCTATAGAAAATAAGCAGTAGGAAAAAATTGAAGATGACAAATGCTGGGAAATTAGGAAAGGGATATATTCGTATGTAAACCAGAAATTCGATGACTTGCAAGAGTTTTAAAAAACTCAATATTGCTGAATGGGATTGTGATAGAGCCTTAAGACCTTAGGTTATTTTTTTTGACATTGATAAATGTTGGTAACACTACAAGAAAAGCTATTTTTGGCTACGGAATATTCCGTTGCCAAATATATCTTTGCCAACGATAATATATCTTTGGCAACGACACATTGTCATTGCGTATGATAGCGTAACTAAAGATTTTTGCAACAACCTTATGCCGTTACCAAAAATAATTACTTTGGCAACGATAATATTGTGGCTAAAAATAAGTTTGTTGCCATAATTTCGACAGGATAGATAATGGACCATAATATATTTTGCAACAAGTTTTTCGTTACAAATAAAGGATAATTATTTGCAACGATATTTTTTGTTGCCAATGATGGTTTATATTTTGCAACGAATTTTTTGTTGCCAATAATGTAAAATATATTTTGTAACAATTTTCCTGTGGCAAAAAATAGTTTATATTTTGCAACGAATGTTTGTTGCCAATAATTTACAATATTATTTTGCAACATCTTGCTTGTGGAAAAAAAATAGTTTATATTTTGCAACACTTTTTTTGTTGCTAATAATGTACAATACCAATAATTAGCTATATATTGCAATGAGTCTTTTGTTGCTAATTATATATATATGGTTAATGGAATTATTGGCAACAATTTTCTTGTGGCAAAAAATTCCTCTAATACTTTTCGACAAATTGTCATTTCATAACCTATTTCATTCATCGTATGTTATTCAAACACTCATCCCATACATATATTAATCAAATACAAATACCAATAGTAAATTCATTGGACAATTAATATAAAATGCATAATTCATCAATTATATAATTGTCCAATACACTTGTCCGAAAGAGAAACCGGTACCATTGTTCAAACCCATGTAATTCCGAGATATATATCACCATCTTTACAAGTGTTCTAGGCAAAAACACACTTGACAAGTGTTTTGTTCAAAAAGACATCCAACAACAGTTCTAAAACCATGAATACAATCTTCTTATCATTACATTAACTAATTGCAAAAATATGTATCCACAAATATATCAATATTCATCATCAACGCCACCATAGAAAGCATCACCATTATCATCTAATGTATACCTGGACCAGAATAAATAACAAAATTAGTACATGCGTCATACATACATACATAAATAAATCTTTTGACATCAAGGTATGAACGATAGTAAAACCGGCTGTTAGGTATTTATGGATGTGTGTCTTCGGAGGAGGGCATGGACTTTAATACTAACGATTCTATGGGTAGGAAGGTTTGAAACACACATTATGTCTTAAAGAAAACTAAGTTATCAGCTAAGTGTAAATAACAATTTGCCCAACAATGTAAAGTCATAATATTTCATCCGAGAAAAATAAAGAGGTGAACCATATAGTACTGCCTGCTATTAAAAACTAATTGGATAAAGAGGCCAACCAAAATATTTAGATCAAGATATTTACAGCCCCCTCTTCCCCTATCATTTATTTTAGAGCTGGTAGAGTATTTTTTTTTAAAATGAAAATTAGTATAAAGAACAATGAACAAAAAAATGAAGACACTTGGAATCAATTAATCTACCTTCAGCTTCTTTTTTTTTGAGTAGCAGCATCTATATATGCAAACAGGTAGACACATAATTTAGGCAGTATCATTCTTTGATTTAGGTTAAAATGTTTTATTTCACTGCATATTATTTGTGAACATGGCCAGTGATTGATCAACTGCCTTGGATTACCTGCTTTCCTGTTGGCTATTTTTTTCTTGGCAACGCCAAAGCTTTCTGGATCAAATCATTCATTATGTATTTTCTTATTATTTTTCATTACCAATATCTTTATTTATTTGTTTGAAAATATGTTTTGCATTTCATTATATTGAGAACATGGCAACTTTGCTTAGGCGATCTTTCAATTGTACTTAGATTGCCTACTTCCTTGTT
Organism: Tamarix austromongolica; assembly: GCA_039764185.1. Taxonomy (NCBI): domain Eukaryota; kingdom Viridiplantae; phylum Streptophyta; class Magnoliopsida; order Caryophyllales; family Tamaricaceae; genus Tamarix; species Tamarix austromongolica. The sequence continues at coordinate 6,307,900 of CM077813.1, forward strand.
GCCTATATTGTTCTTAGCAGTGGTAGGGGTTTCTGGATCAAGTTATTCATGTTGGTTGTTCTTGTTGTCCTGCACTGCTGATATCATTCTTTGATTTATTTTACAATATTTTATTTCACTGCCTAGAACATGGAAATTTTGCCAAGATGATTGATCAATAGGCTTGGACTACCTGCTTTTTTTTGTTACATATATTGTTTTTTGGGCAAGGCTGAATCTTACTGAATCTTTGATTTCTTCAACTTTCCTCCTTTTGTCATGGAAATATCTTACTTTGATTTTTTTGAGAACTGTTTTGCATTGCATTATATTTCAGAATATGGTATCTTTGCCAAGTTGATTGGATAACTGCATTTTGATTTACATGCTCTTCTGCCTATGATTTTTTTAGCAGTGCTAGACCCTACAGCTCTTTTGACTTCAATTATGATTACAATCAACACTTGAGGTTTACATCTAATAAAGTCTTTAGTGACATCAACTCAACAAACCAGTATGAATCTTGCCATTGGCAGGGTCCCTCTTAGCAGTAATCCTTATGATAAAATTTTCTCATCATGTCATTTGCATTTCCTTTTCCATATGCCTCTGTTTCAACCCATACGAGGGCATATGTATGGTCTCTCTTCCTGCATAATTTGGAAAAAGGGAGAGGAAGATATACTGTAACCTAATAACTACTCATTGAGGATAACTTAGCTGGTAAAGATTTATTTTGAATAAGACTTTTATTAGAAGACATATTGACTCGTAATTATATGTTTTACCCAAGATACTTTTTTCTTTCTAAGTCAGTATCATAAACTGCTATGGAGAGAATCTACAAACAGGTGAAAAATATTACGAGAATGATATAAGTTGTTTATACCTTGATATACTGATAGATTTCTTTCTATACCTACTTTGAATCTTCTTCTTCTTCTTTCACTTCTTCATCTAGAGTTTAAAAGAACAATGGATACATACAATTGTATGTACTCTTACTCTCTAAATTATTTCCTTAGTATATATGCAAACAGGTAGCAGCAAACAACACCTTCCCAAACATCAAACAACTAAAATTGAAATTGGAAGGAAATAATAACATCAAACCCACACAGAAAAAAGCCAATAGAGTGCAATAATAACATGATCATAACAAAATTCCTTTAGCTAGCTATCTCCAATGACTAGTAAACTATTGACTGTCTCCACAGGGGCTCCAAATATTCAGATCAAGATATTTACATCCCCTTCCTCTCCTATCATTTATTTTAGAGCCGGTGGAGTAGTTTTTGAAATGAAAATTAGTATAAAGAATAGTGAACAAAAAAATGAAGACACCTGGAATCAATTAATCTACCTTCAGCTTCTTTTTCTGAGTAGCAGCATCTATATATGCAAACAGGTAGACATCCAAGCTCAGCATCCAAGAATATACTTGGGAATAAGAAGATGAAGCTAAACAGAAATACCAACATCCAAGCTCAGCATCCAAGAGGATAATTTTCATACCAAACTACCACTGGAATAGTTCATCACAGTGAAGGGTTTTAGTATTATGGCCTGCTTCATTAATGCTTACTCAAATTATCCATGATCATTTTGTTGGGTTCTATTTGAGGTCTACTGAGGCTACAGACTGTGGCAGCTTTTGTATTTTTTTTAAAGAAATGAAAGCATAAGCTTCTCCAACTCAGGTTGGGTTCTGCTGGGTCTGCTGAGATCTGTTTTTGCTATTTCAAGATTTATGTTCATTTATATGGCAGGTTGGTTCCAATCATAGTGCAATTTTGATACTATGACACCTGCTGTGGAAGACTTCAAAATTTGAAGGACTGAACAAATTTATTTGACCACATAATCATCCAAGGAACATAAAAAGAAATATTTGATCCTATATAAGACTCAACGATACTATATAATGCAAAACAACTCATATCATAAAACAAATATAAACTTGGGCTAGTATAGAAATTAGAATTTACCTCATCATATTGGTAGCCATCATTTGACTCATTTATTGCATTCTCTTCTCAAAAGCAGCCATAGATTGATCTTGTTTCTCTTTAAGCTCGTCTATTTGACTTTGTAGACTAGATATCTTATTCTGCTGCTCATCTATCGTACTTTGTTGCTGTATGATTTTTTGCTGTTGTTCTTCTTGAATCCTTGATCTGATAGAGCCACCATATCCACTACCTTTCCCTCGTGTGTATCCAGACTTTGGGCTCAAAACATGAATTAACATCTCCTCTTGTGTTTGAGGGGCTCCTTCTTTATCCCTATCCTGTACAAGTTGGTGGAGGTCTTCCTACAATACAATTTACATATGTATAGATTCCTAGTTATTATAATCACAAAATATCTATCAAACTAAAGAAACATCACAAAATAATTTGGAGAATAATTAAAATATGCTAATCCAAATATAGGAATAATTTACGTGAATTTTCTTAGATCGTCCATCGTTAACCCACTCCAATACGCCTTGATCATTTGTGCGTGTGTGTTCAGCAAGCCAAATCACATCAGCACTCGGCTTCACATCACCATTCTTCTTCGTCTGTTAAGACACAATAGTTAGTAATTTTTTCCATAAATAAAAATAAATCTATTTAATATAACTATTTCATATTATTACCGGTATATTTTCCACCTCTGGGAAAGAGAAGTTTCCTGTGGTGTGTTGGCACCATTTATCTGACTTTCGATTCTTACTGTTTTGTTGACTTATTTTCTACAATTTCAGAATAAAAAAAATTAGTAATTTGGAAGTATAAAAATGATGTATATACAAACAAATTAGTATAAATATACGCTACCTTGACTGCTATTGCCATCATTTTGTGAGTTCGCATTTACTGGACACCTATTTTCATGCATATATTGCGTTCTTATTTGAGATACAGTATTGTTTGATTCATTTGTTGCTCTTGGAATTGGATCATTAGCCTTATACAAGTTTAAAGTCGGCTCAACTCTGTCAACAAACTTCCTCGTTGTAATTCTTTTGCTTCCACCTTATTAATCATATAAACAAATAATAATATGAAGGAAAGAAAATTTAGTCCATTTATATGGCATAATGGGAGCGATTTTTAAATCTCTACTCATGTACACATAAACACATAAACTTGTACATTTAAGTATCAATTGTGCATTTACCTGCATTATTTGAAGGCAGAATACATAAATCAATATTTTCATCATCTTCTCCAACAGGACTATTATTGTTAAAACCAATAGCATCCAAAACATCCACCTCCACATCAATACAGTTAACTTCTTCAACTTGATTGCGTTGAGGTCTATTGTTTTGTGATCCATTGGAAACGAAGTTTTTATTCTCCAAACTTCTCTCATTACCATTTTTTCCAGCTCTTATGCCCTTTCCTCCATTATCTGTAAACACATTGATAAAAAAAACAATCTGAATTTTGTAGATAAAAAAGTTGAACATGTAAATTTACTCCTTTTCTTTAATTTTATGATAAAATTAGCAGTATGTGGAAGTAATATGCTAGTGCATAGTTAGGGCCAGTTATGATTTGTCCTCTACACTCTGTTGGTGGAAAGGGGCAAGGCTTTGTTTGGTAAGAAAATTATTTCTGATCTCAGAAATCATTACTTCAGTTTCACTCTTGCACAGTTCCATTTTTATGGCTTTCTTAACAGCTAATCAGACCATAGAATGCATGTTTAGGAACTGAAAGATTTCCCTCGATGATGGTCCTCCACTCGGCTTTATCCTATTGACCCATAATAAACCTATAAAGTTGCCTGATTTGATATCAACCATCTTCTACCACATAGAAAATTTACTGAGATACCAACTGCTAGCAGCCAATGAGACATAAGAATAAAAATAGAAAACTTCTCTTAGGTTGTAAAAGGAAAGGCTAAAATAGTAACCAAAGACTATGTACTGATGATGAAAGAAATTGTTAGTAGTCCTACATTCCGATGAAATTGAAAAGAAGGCTACAAAAAAACAATCTGAAGATAGCAGGCCTAAAAATAATCAGAAGTACAAAAATTCATATGTCGTTCATTAGTTTACAGAAAAACATTAAATTGTGCTTGATAAATGATGGAGATATGATGGCATACTGCATCCATAAAATTGATTGTCTGTGTATCACAATATGTATATGTTCAAGACTACTGATCATATGTATTTGTCTCAGCTGCATGGTAAATATGATGACTATTTAAGTTAAATCTACAATTAAATGTTTTGCTCTATGATGAATATTTAAGTTAAATCTGCATGAAATTAAAGCTGTATGGGTCACATTATCTGTAGGAATATTTGTTGCCTGTCAACTCCCATGTAACCATATTCGTGTCTGTGGTTAATGTCTAATAAATGGTATTAATGTTATCTCAGGTAATGGTATATTTTTATTATTTGTTAGACTATTTGTCTCCCGTGCTAATTCTCTGCAAAATAAATTATTTATGAACTATCTAATGGCATATTACTTCCACATACTGCTATTTTTATCTACTAATTACATGAGTTCAGAAGATATATATAATTTGTGACCATTATATGCCAGATAATTAAATGTTCACATACCTAAAATATAAAGAAGATTATTTTATATGTAATGAAGAATCAAATTACCTGGTTGTGGCAAGTGTTTGCCATTATGCTGAGGAGTTAGTTTAGAGACACTTCTAGTGATGTCGGGGGTTTGTACGCTAGCTGAGTTTCATCACAGTAGCAAGTAGGTAGGATTATTAATTAATAAAAAACCATTATACTAAGATCTAGAGTAGGTAAAAGCATAATACCTTGCCCTCTATGACCACCAACACGGTTGTTTACAATGTTCTTACACTTCATCTTTCGTCGATCTTGCCCTGACATATATGCAAACTAAAACAAGGTAATCAAACTTCACATTACAAAGAACACTACATAAAATTTGAAAGATTTCTAGTCACTAAGAATCATGACTCTATCAAAAATAGTAATACAAACTTTGTAGAATCACTAAAAATATAAATAAATAAAAATTTACATAGTTGATGTCCATACACAAATAAGTACTAAAAAAATTCACAAAATTATCAACCCTTAATCGTCAACATCATTAGAAACAATAAAATCATCCAGATCTGAGCTTTGCTTCTTTCTCTTCTTTCTCGCCCCATAACTTTTTTCCCTTTGTTGATTTATGCTATTTATTTTACTTGTTACCCATTTGACCAGTTTTTCTCTTCGTTCTACTTTGAATTGATTAGTCACTAAGGAAACATTTTCCATATGTGTTATGGGCTGGAAAACATGAGCAGACCACTGAATCTCTCCTTATTGCAGAACTTCATCATTAATTTGATCTAGTACTTGCTCTTCCTCCACTTTCGGCATGCTATAAAAGTCTCGAGGCTCTATCTTAATCACAACATTCCAATCACCATGTCTTGGATCTTGAACGTAAAAGACTTTCTCCACTTGTGATTCTAATACAAAAGGCTCATTTGTTTTTAACGAAGAACCTCTATGTAAGCTAGTTATTCCATATTCATCTACTTTATATCCTCTACCTTCATGTTGCACTTCATACCAATTACATTTCAAAACAAAAACATGATTTCAACCGGCATATTGCAACTCATAAACATCTCTTAGTACACCATAATATAAGTCATTTGAATGACCATCTCCTCGCACCATAACACCGCTATTTTGACATTTTTTATCTACTTCTCGATCAAGTGTATGAAATCTAAACCCATTAGCAATAAGCCCACTATAACGCCTTATGGTGCGTGAAGGACGACACACCAAGTGATATAAACTTTCATCAACTGATCCTTCTTTATATAACTTCTCCACCTATTAATCAATGAAGGAGATATAAATACATTTACACCACAAAGGTAATAGAGAGAAGACATCTTAGAAATTAAGGGGAGATGACATACACGATCATAAACCCAATCTGCAAATTCGGTCTTATGTCTCCTCTCTACATTTCGAGGATTTGGATTTTCATTTGCTAGTTCCTCTTTGTGTATCCTACGTATAAAAATAAAATTCAAAGTTTTAGGAAATTACATATAAAAACTAGAACTGCATATATGACAAATACTCTTATGAATTTTAGAATAAAAAATGGCTTACTTTACAAATTCTTGAAGCTCATCACAATTATGGAGGACATATAAGTGAGCTTGGTCTAACTCCTCAAACCCAAGATCTTGAAGAATAGGCTTTCCCAATGGACGACCAATACATTTAAAAATGTCTATTTGATTTCTTTTGTCATCATTACCAACTTCATCATTTCGAGCTCTACGATTAAACTTAGTAGCCATGTCATCTATGTACCTAGAACAAAAGGTTAGGCATTCATTTGCCAAGTAACCCATTGCGATTGAGCCTTCTGGTCGTGCCTTGTTTCGAACATTAGATTTCAACGTACGCATATACCTAATAGCATAAATTTTTATACAAAGTTAAATGCAGAAATAGGTTATGTAATTATAAAAGTAAATAAGTGTAAAACTCATAATTTAAAAAATACCTCTCTATTGGATACATCCAACGATATCTCACTGGCCCAGCAATCTTCGCCTCTTCTACCAAATGAATAACTAATTGCACCATACAAGTAAAGAAAGATAGTGGGAAGACCATTTCTAACTTACACAATGTGTAAGGGATTTGACTTTCAAGAGCATCCAAATCCTTCATGGTCAAGTTCTTTGAGCATAATTTCCTAAAGAAAGAACTCAATTCAATTAATGGTCCATAAACATGTTTGGGAAGGAGCCCACGAATAGCAATAGGAAGAAGTTGCTCGATAAATATATGATGATCGTGACTCTTCATGCATGAGATCTTTCGGCCATTATCTTTCACACAACGAGAGAGATTTGAACAATATCCATCAGGAGTCTTCAACTTTTGAAACATCTCACAAAATGCAGTTTTTTCAACACCTGTCAACGTATAGCATGCTATAGGCACTCTTACTCTATCCTCTTCAACAATTGGATGAAGATCTTCTCTTATACCCATGGACACTAAATCTAATCGAGCCTTCAAATTATCCTCAGTCTTATCTTTGATATCCATCAACGTCCCTATAATATTCTCAGAAATATTTTTTTCAATGTGCATCACATCTAGGTTATGATGCAATTTCAGCTTATACCAATAAGGCAACTCAAAAAATATGCTCCTTTTCTCCAACCATATAAGCTATTTGTGTCATCCCACTTCCTCTTTGTAATCTTCTTTCCAAATGGTACTTGGGTAAACTGACTACACTGCCTCAAAACATCATCACCTGATAATGGGATAGGATCAATACCCTTTTCCTTCGTTTTGTCAAAGGCTTTATGCAATTTTCTCCATCTATGATCACTAGGCAACCAACGTCTATGCCTCATATAACAGATCTTATCTATTATTGAATGGGATCCAGGTTCCTTGTGACAACATGGGCATGCAAACAATCCACTAGTGCTCCAACCAGATAAGTCTGCATAAGCTGGAAAATCGCTAATAGTCCATAGCACCGATGCACGCATAACAAAGTTTGTTTAGCATAGGCATCATACGTGTCAACACCGACTTCCCATAATTATTTCAACTCTTCAACCAATGGTTGAAAGTAGACATTGATATCCATTCCTGGTGAAATAGGACCATCAATCAACAAAGATAACATAAGATAAGGAGATTTCATACACATCCATGGAGGTAAATTATATGGAACCAAAATAACTGGCCAAATGCTATGAGATGATCCATCAAAATTATTAAATGGTTGGAAACCATCCGTAGCTAAGCCAAGTCTCACACTACGAGGATCTTCTGCAAATGATGGAAACTCCTCATCAAAATACTTCCATGCTTGACAATCTGCTGGATGTCTCATTATCCCATCATCAACCCTCTCTTCTTTATGCCAACGCATATCCTTTGCTATCACGGCTGCCATAAACAATCTACGCTTTATAGGAAAGTATCGTAAAACTTTATGGGGGACCTTTTTTCCATCTATCTTCCACCTTGAGGTATGGCATTGTGGACATTCTTGTGCATCAACATTTTTATGCAAATATATGATGCAATCATTTGAACATGCATGAATTTTTATACAATCCATGCCTAAATCACATATGATCCTACGACACTCATCATAGGAATTGGGAAGATTACAACCTAATGTCCCATTTTGAAGCTTTAACATTTCACTAAATGAGGTATCACTCCAATGGTTCATACACTTAAGATGTAGCAACTTTATAAGGTACCCTAACTTTGAAACTTTTGAGCCATCCAAAGTCAATTGCTCTTTATACTCCTTTAAGAGGTGATAGAATCGAGCTTTTGGAAGTAGATTTAAAAGTCTAGTACCAATGAGATATTTTTTTTTTAATAACATATATTTTACCATCCCAACTTTTCATCACGAAACACAAGCACCCAAAACTTCTTATTGATTCTTCTTCTTCTTCTCCTTTTTTTTTTTTTTTGATAGAGATATATCGATTTGCTCTTCATCATACACAACCATTTACTCTTTCACACCTCCCTCATGCTTAGATTACATCATACTCCCAACTTTCTCTTCTTTTTTTTTTTGAAATTGCGCAACAACCATTGATTCTAGACTTAGGGAGGGATAAAGGAAATTGGGTTACATGTGTGTTTAGATCAAGAAAATGGCCATAAGCACAACGGGGTTAGCAAAGGATAAAATGTGAAGGTCAGGCTATTTGGCTAATGTAGGTTATGACAAAAAAAAACAAGTGCCTCTATCATTTTAATGCACGTCTAAGTCATATGTGGCTTTGAAGAAAACCATTACAAGTTCTAGTTTCCCAAGTCATGGTGGGAGACACACACAAAAGAAAAAATAAGAGACTGTAGTGATGTATCAGTCTAAAGGCTCAAAGTCTCACTAGGTCCAAAATTCTCTAAATCTAACACCTTTTGGCAAAGAGTAAATCAGCATAAGTCAAACTACAATACCACAAGAATGTTAAGGCATATATAACCCTAAAGTTCTCAAACACAATTATACTTGTCTCATAACAATGCAACCAAAACATTTAAGCACATAGAAATCCATTTTCAAAAGATGATTTAAAGGGTCTTATCACACCAAACTATACACTCATGCCATTGCAAGACAAAACACACTCTTTAATATCATAAATGAAGGGTCATTTCCTTTTCTTTTCTTTATTTGTTTTGATTTTTTTTTAGATAAAAATCCAAAAGAAATGACCAAGGAAAAAGATAGCAACACTCATCAAAAAAAAAATAGGGAAGAATAGAATACTAACCAAATGACAAGGATAGGCCATCTTCTCCCCCATGCTTATGTATCACATTGTCCTCAATGTGAAATAAGAAGCACAAAAGAAAAGAGGGAAAAACAAATCCATAAGGAAACAAAGAGCAAACAAACCAAGCAAACCAAAATAAGAAAAATAAAAAAAATAGAATAAAAAAAAAAATTGGGTTGCCTCCCAAGAAGCGCTTGTTTATAGTCATTAGCTTGACTTTCTCACTTCACTTAGGATCATCCAGAAGAGTGGTGGTTTTGAGGGCTGCAACCTCACCACCTTCATACACCTTCAACCTTTGCCCATTCACTTTGAATGGCTCTTTATCGAGGCTAGAGATTTCGACTGCTCCGGATGGAAAAACTTGTCTGATTGTGAATGGTCCTGACCATCGGAATCTAAGCTTTCCAGGAAACAATCGCAAACGAGAATTAAATAGAAGCACTTGTTTCCCCACTTCAAATGCTCATTTGGTGATGCGTTGATCATGAATCCTTTTCGTGCGCTCTTTGTATAGCCTAGCACTCTCATATGCCTTAAGCCGGAATTCATCGAGTTCATTCAATTGAAGGAGCCTCTTCTCACCTGCAGCTTGCATATCAAAGTTAAGGAGACGGGTAGCCCAAAATGATTTATGCTCAAGTTCTACAGGGAGATGACAAGATTTTCCAAAAACTAGATTATAAGGGGACATTCCAATAGGAGTTTTAAAAGCTGTTCGGTAAGCCCATAGAGCATCATCAAGCCCCGGCAACGGCGCCAAAAACTTGACACGTTCCTACCCGCAAGTGCACGGGGTCAGAGTAGTAGTCAAGGTCGATCCCACAAGGATTGGTGAATGACCACTAGGACAATGATAGAACTTAATTATGTCTAAACTACGAGATGATATGAAATAATATATTGTAAGCTAAAATAACTAAATAAGCTAAAAAGAAAGGAAAATAGCACTCAAGTCACTCAAATAAATAGAAGAGCTAACCGTTTTCTCAAGAATTCTCTTAAGCTCACGGTTTGATACCTCCACTTGGCCACTAGTTTGAGGATGGTATGGGGTAGAAACCTTATGGTTAACTCCATACTTACTCAAAAGAGCATTAAATGCTCTATTGCAAAAATGAGAACCCCCATCACTAATGATAGTCTTAGGTGTCCCAAACCTTGAAAAGATATTCTTTTTCAAAAATTTAGTGACGACTTTTTCATCATTTGTGGGAGTGGCTATAGCCTCTACCCACTTAGATACATAATCAACTGCCACAAGAATATATTCATTCACCATAGACTTAGGAAATGGTCCCATAAAATCGATTCCCCAAACATCAAATAACTCCACTACAAGAATGTTTGTGAGGGGCATCTCTTGTTTTCTAGAAATATTTCCCATTCTTTGACACCTATCACAAGTCTTAGCAAAGGAGTATGCATCATGAAATAAGGTAGGCCAATAGAATCCACATTGCAAGACTTTTGCAGCAGTTTTGGTGGGGCCAAAATGGCCACCACACTCTTTACTATGACAATGAGATAGTATAGAATGCATTTCATGCTCAGGGATGCATCTTCTAATGACATGATCAGCACAAATCCTATAGAGGTAAGGATCATCCCAAAAGTAATACCTCAGATCATGTAAGAACTTCTTCCTTTGATGAAAGGAAAGATCATTGGGTAAGATTCCACTTACAAGATAGTTTGCAATATCAGCATACCAAGGATGATTTGTAATAGCGTAGAGTGTTTCATCGGGAAATGCATCTTGAATAGGTGTAGCTTCCTGATTAATCACGTAGGTAGAGGGTAAACGAGAAAGATGATCAGCTACTTGATTCTCACTTCCCTTCCTATCCCTGATTTCCAAGTCGAACTCTTGCAACAATAAAATCCACCGAATGATTCTGGGCTTTGCATCCTGCTTACTAAAAAGATACTTCAAGGCCGCATGGTCAGTATAGACAATGACCTTGTTAAGCAATAGATAAGAACGGAACTTGTCAAAGGAGAAAACCACAGCTAGCAATTCTTTTTCAGTTGTTGCATAATTCATTTGTGCAGAATTCAAAGTCTTGCTAGCATAATAGATAGTATGAAATTTTTTTTCCTTACGCTACCCCAAGACTGCTCCTATAGCAACATCACTAGCATCACACATAATCTCAAAAGGTAAATTCCAGTCAGGAGTAACAATAATCGGAGCATCTACCAGTTTTGCCTTTAAAGTGTTAAAGGTAGCCAGACATGCATCAGAAAAGTGAAAGGGCACATCTTTAGCCAACAGATCACAAAGAGGCTTTGAAATTTTTGAAAAATCTTTAATGAAACGTCTATAGAAACCTGCATGACCAAGGAAACTACGTATATCTTTAACACATGTGGGGGGTGGCAATTTCTCAATGACTTCAATTTTAGCTTTGTCTACCTCTATCCCTTTGTATGAAATCTTATGCCCTAAAACTATTCCTTCCTGGACCATTAAATGACACTTTTCCCAATTTAAAACCAAATTTGTATCCTCACAACGCTTAAGAACAAGTTCAAGATTATTTAAGCATGCATCAAATGACGACCCAAAAACCGAAAAATCATCCATAAAAATTTCCATGAATTTTTCAATCATATCATGAAATAAAGCCATCATACATCTTTGAAAAGTGGCGGGGGCATTACAAAGACCAAATGGCATCCGTCTATATGCGAAGGTGCCATAAGGACAAGTAAAGGTTGTCTTCTCTTGGTCCTCAGGGGAAATAGGTATTTGCATATAACCAGAATACCCATCAAGAAAGTAATAATAGTCATGCCCCGCCAAGTGTTCAAGCATTTGGTCAATGAAGGGAAGGGGGAAGTGGTCTTTTCTAGTGGCGTCATTCAACTTTCTAAAATCAATGCAGACACGCCAACCTGTAACAGTTCTAGTAGGCACCAATTCATTGTTATCATTCTTGACTACCGTGATTCCCCCTTTCTTGGGAACCACTTGGACAGGACTAACCCAAGAGCTATCAGAGATTGGATAGATCATACCTGCATCTAATAGCTTAATTACCTCCTTCTTCACCACCTCTTGCATTGTTGGGTTCAATCGCCTTTGAGGTTGGATCACTTTCTTGTGGTTGTCTTCCATGAGAATTTTGTGCATGCACATGGAAGGGCTAATCCCTCTAATATCAGCAATGGTCCATCCGAAAGCCTTCTGTCGTTCCTTAAGCACTCTCATCAATTTTTCTTCCTGCAAATTAGTCAAAGATGAAGAAATAATGATGGGAAGTGTATCATTATGACCAAGAAATGCATATTTCAAATGATGAGGTAGTGGCTTAAGCTCTAGTGTGGGAGGTTCCTCAATAGATGACTTCAATTTTGGAATCTGGGCCCTCTCTAGCCCTTGTAAGGGGACCATAGTGTGACGACCATATGGTGGATGTGCATTCAAGTATCGGACAACCTCTTATTCTTTCTCTTCATTCTCCCACTCTCTTTGTTGAACCAAACACCTTTCCAGGGGATCCTGCACAACACTTGCTTGAAAACAATCATCAATTACATTATCTAAGATATCAATACAATAGCAAGTGTTATCATCTAAGGGGTATTTCATGCTCTTAAATACATTAAAAGTGACTTCTTTGCCTTGGAAACAAAGAATGAGCTTACCCTCTTGGACATCTATAAGAGTACGTCCTGTTGCTAAGAAAGGCCTACCAAGAATTAGGGGGACTTTGTGGTCTTCCTCCATATCTAGCACAACAAAGTCAACAGGGAAGATAAATTTGTCCACTTTAACTAAAACATCTTCAATAATGCCCCTCGGATATTTGATAGATCGATCAGCCAACTGAAGGGACATATTGGTGGGTTTTGGTTCCCCTAGACCTAGACGCTTGAAAACAGAGAAGGGCATCAAATTAATGCTAGCACCAAGATCACATAATACCTTCTCGAATTTTAAATCCCCAATTACACATGGGATAGTGAAACTTCCTGGATCCTTAAGCTTAGGAGGAAGTTTGTTCTACAAGATTGCAGAGCATTCCTCATTCAAACTTACTGTTTCAAAATCATCCAGTTTCCTCTTGTGAGTGATTATGTCTTTTAGAAACTTCCCATAACTGGGCATCTGTCTCACAATGTCAAGCAACGGCAAGTTAATGTGCACTTTCTTAAGTATATCAAGAAATTTTACAAATTGAGCATCTAACTTGCGTTGTACAATCCTACCTGGAAACGGAGGAGGAGGAACATATGCATTTACCTCTTGAGGTGAAGTGTGGATTGTCTCAGGTTGTGATTCAGGCACTTTCTCTTCAGGAGCTTTTTCTTTATCTTCCTTGGGTTCTTGAGGGTATGGTTCAAGTAGTGGTTTCCCACTCCTCAAGGCTATTGCATTAATTTGCTCTTTGGGGTTGATGATTGTATTACTAGGCAAAGTGTTAGGTGCTCTCGCTGAAATGGCATTAGCAAGTTGTCCAATCTGTGCCTCTAGGTTCTTGATGGATGCATCCTGATTTTGGAGGCGGGCTTCTTGTTTCTGAAGATGAGCTTGAATTTGAGCATCATGTTTTTGAAGGGTGCTCTCGGTGCGAGTGATGAACTTGGACATCATCTCTTCAAGGGAAGAAGATTGAGGTTGTTGGGGCGGTAAAGGAGTTGGAGGTATTGGTTGTTGTTGTGTGAATCCTGGAGGCTTTGTAGGAACTTCATTTCTCCAACTAAAGTTTGGATGGTTTTTCCATCCAGGATTGTACACATTGGAGTAGGGATTGTTCGGTCTCCCATAACTATTTCCCATGTAGTTCACTTGATCATAAGATTGTTGGAAGGGATTCCCAACTTGACATTCTGTGCTTAAGTGTGATCCAGCACATAACTCACACATAGGTGCATTAGCTTGTACCTGCATACAAGAAGTACTACCAATTTTGTCAAATTTTTTAGCAAGCAAATCAATCTTAGCCTCTAATGCCGTGATGGAATCTAAAGAGTGAATTCCTGGAGTCCTTTGTATCGGGGCACGTTCGGAGTGCCATTGATGGGAATTCGAAGCTAGCTCCTCAATGAACTCATAAACCTGCTCTGGAGTCTTGTTCATAATGGTACCTCCTGCAGCTGCATCTATCATAGAACGGTTAGTAGCAGAGATACCATTATAAAAAGTTTGCATCTGAAGCCACATAGGCAGGCCATGATGTGGACACTTCCTAAGCAAATCCTTAAACCTTTCCCATGCATCATAAAGCGATTCAAGGTCATTTTGCATAAAGGTAGTGATGTCATTCCGTAATTTTGTAGTTTTTGATGGTGGAAAATATCTAGAAAGGAAAGACTTCATCAAATCGTCCCAAGTAGTAATAGACCCTGGGGCTAATGAGTGTAACCAACTCTTAGCCTTATCACGTAACGAAAAAGGGAACAATCTAAGCCTAATTGCATCATTAGAAACACCATTTAGCTTAAAAGTGTCACAGATTTCTACAAAGTTAGCAATATGGGAGTGGGGATCTTCAATAAGGTTACCTCCAAATTGAACTGATGTTTGTAGCATCTGGATAATGGCAGGCTTGATCTCAAAATTATTAGCTTGTACGGCCGGTCTTCGTATGCTTGAGGTTGAGCCATCAAGGCTTGGTGTAGCATAGTCCCGAAGTGACCTAGGAATGGGAGCTTGCTCTTGGATAGGAGCTTGTTCTTGGAGTAAGATGTGCTCTTGTGGTGGGATTTGTCCATCATGGGGTGGAGTATTGGTTTCCATTTCAATATATGTGGTGTGTGACCTGCGTAAATGTGAGATGGTCTTCTCAATCTCGAGATCAAGTGGCACTAGATCACCTCCACTAGCGCGGGTCATGCACTAATGCACCTGCACTAAATCAAGAACTCTTACACCCAAGATTAGTCAACCACAACAAAAAGAATGTAAAAAGATAAAAAAAAATAAATGTCTAGATCACAATAAATTCTTTGAGTCCTAATGTCACTCGCTGCCAATCCCCGGCAACGGCGCCAAAAACTTGACACGTTCCTACCCGCAAGTGCACGGGGTCAGAGTAGTAGTCAAGGTCGATCCCACAAGGATTGGTGAATGACCACTAGGACAATGATAGAACTTAATTATGTCTAAACTACGAGATGATATGAAATAATATATTGTAAGCTAAAATAACTAAATAAGCTAAAAAGAAAGGAAAATAGCACTCAAGTCACTCAAATAAATAGAAGAGCTAAGGTTCCGGTTCATCGCCCCCGATCCTCACATGTAATTGAAGATCACATCACAAAATAATTCAACAATCATAATCAATCATGCCAACAAGGATAGAAAGTGTTGTGCTTTCTCAAGCCACAACCACCCTATTACATATCTATGGCCCTAACTATCTCTAGCTTAGAGTCTAATAGAATATAATGCATTAAAGTCTATAAAGTTTCCTCCTTTATTGTTGAAGAGGTCAAATCGATCGTCTCTCGACCTACAATTTAATCTCCCGTTGTGCTATTGGGTCTAATACTAGATTATCTCTCGATCTCACCGGTATTTCCCACACCGAAAATCAGAACCCGGTCGTGGTTCAAAAATCCGACAATTAATCAATAACACAACACATACATTATGAATTGAATAAAAAAGGATGCAATAATTCAACACATTAGGATCGGGGAAAATTCTCCTTCACCTTAGCACAAGATCTAGCCCATCAAATTCATAGCAAGAATATTAAAAACAATAAGAGATTCCATAGATAAAGAAAATATCATTAGATAATACCCTTGATGTTCACAAATTCTTGCAAAAATTAACTTCTTGAATCTCCGTCTCTAATTTACAAGAGAGATCTTGATGAATTGGGGAAGAGGATAGAGAAGAGAGAAAAAAAAAGAGGGAGTGGAGGCTGCCTCGAGCTATTAGAATAAGAGTTTTTACACTATCGCCTCGTGGATCGCTAGGGTTTCCGTAACGATGGGCTTCTCGTGTCAGCTTTGACCATAATTCGTATTTTGACCATAACTTTTTCATTATAACTCCGATTAAGCTGATTTTCGATGCGTTGGAAAGATATTAAAATTATATAAAACTTTGATGTTGAAAGCTTCTCCAAATTCAGACCTTTTATTGGTCTAAATTTCACTTCTTTCAGGCCCATATACTTTAAATATGCATTCTTTCTTTTTCCACTTTAACTTTTGCTCCTCTTTGCTCCTTTTTTTCTCCTTTCTTCTCCCTTTAAGGTTATTCTTGTTCTTCATCCTTCATGATTATTTTTGTTGCTTGAGACCCTGCAAAGTTTCACAACACAAAGGCAGTAACAAGAACAAAAAGGGAGAATTCTGACTGAAATTAAAGGTAAAAACTCTTATAAACCTTAGGAATAAGATGTAAAAGTCACACTTATCACTTCACCGTTAGGTTCTTTTGAGGTGAAGTAATGTTCATTTCTACCATCATTCATTAAAAAATCCATTCCAGTCATACCACAACCAACTTCTAACATCTCTATCATGTCATCATGATCAATAGAAGTCTCATGTTCAGATACAGATACATTCAACACCTCACCATGGTTATCCCACACAACTTAACTTTGTAGAATTCCATTCTTCAACAAATGAAAGCGAACTTTGCTTCTATTTTTTAAATGCACATTTGCACACTTATTACTTGGACATCTAATCATTCTTTCATAGTCCAACTATTCATCGGAGTGTGACATGCTAAAAGCAAAATCTAGAAAACAATCAATCCCTTCCAAATATTGAGGTGATGCTCGATTCAATTTCATCCATTCTTTATCCATTAGCATAACCTGATTTGCATTTCCATATAAACTTAAACAATTTAGATGATATGTAGATTGGCAATTAACAAAAAATTATTCATAATTTAAATAATTTTCTCTCTTACTTTCTTCATGTAAACTATACAAAAATACATGAAATTTCTAACCACTGAGTTTATATCCTATTCTTTATCCAATTTTCATTACCTACTAATATTAGTTTAACCCTTATATTCTATTTATCATTTTTACCTACCAATTTTAGTAATACGTATCGGTACAATTTTAAGCATGACTAATACACGTATAGAAACTATAATATTCAATGAGATTATATATCCAACAATAGTATAAATTACAACTCTTCAACTAGTACAAAACTTGAAATTATTTCACATAATCACATAATCATATATTATTTAATCCTTCCACACTCTTCATTTGTTATAAGTTGCTATTTTCCCCTTTATTTTTATACCGAAAGTGTGTCAAATGTTATCAAAAAATTGGTTTCAAAGTCCTTCAAGATGTGCTTCAAACAGTAGGTTCTCATGGGTGGGAGCATGATCTGGATAAAAAAGAGTACAGTGTGTTTAACTAAAGTGAAAAATCAATACTGTGTTCATAGCCATTATGCATAGTGGGATATTATAGAGGTTTTTGACTTTAATATTTCCACTACTAAACATTCTACTGAGATGTTTTTACTAGAAAATGAAGACAGGAAAGAACATGATTTAAGGAATAACCAATCTGTGACACCAGATTTATAAAAGTTCAGGTCTGAATCTGAAAAAGAAAGGGGTAGTTCCTCACAGTTCCATAATTGGTAAAGTTTTCAAGCTCGTTGAGGATAACCTTTCAAAGTTAGAGAGTGAGAGAGCTAGTATGATTCATGGTTGATGGTTTCACCTTATGAATGTAATTTCCTGTGATCTTTTAAGTTTTAAGTTATTGCTAAATGAAATCATATGTTTATTTATCTTTATACAACTGATGACTAATGTATTATCTTTCTCATTCTTATTCATATGTTTGATATTCCATGGAAATTAAATCACCATAGCTTGTCTTTATCTAGTTTATTGTTGGTTTCATTAGGCTTGGCAACCACATCTTCTCTGTTTTTTTCTTTTTGCAACTTTATCATCTGTTTAATATGGCTTGGCATGTTGTGGGGAGATATTATGAAAGGAGGTGAAAAAAGAGGGGACATATTATGCATCCTTTTCTCCTTACTTCAGGAAATGATTGTATTGAATGTCTGAGTTTCTTAACTCTTTCTCATTCCTTCCTCCGAGAGATAACAACAAAGGTATGGGATTGGAGTTCACTGATTGTTAGACATTTACTTATTTTCCTCATGTTTTTTTGTTTATCTTATCTACTCCCCCTATTTTTAGAATACCATTAAAAATAAGAAAAATAACATCAGATCTCAAATAATAATCATAAGAATATAAAAATAAAATTCCAATAAATCTTTGAGGTGATATCAGATAGGGAAAAGTCAGATAAAAAGTCAGCATCTTAAGAGTTGATTGTCCTCCCATTATTTTTTATCAAATCATATCATCGGAAGTTGAGAAAAAAATAATTATATATCAAATAATAATAATAATAATAATAATAATAATAATAATAATAATAATAATAATAATAATAATAATAATAATAATAATAATAATAATAATAATAATAATAATAATAATAATAATAATAATAATAATAATAATAATAATAATATAACAATCTCAAAACACATCAAAATACTTTAAGATAAATGTAAACACTAAAAGAGTACCAACATCACAAAGTCAACAGATGGAATGATGGATGCTGAATGGGGTATGGATGAGACTATGATCACCACACAATCCCAAACATGACATGCATGGCTACATACACATGGATGAACTTTTCAACATTAGTTAATTTGACAACATCCTAAGTTCACCAACCATTATCCATGTTTGAATTGAATGTCAGAGAAAAGTAACAGTAAAATAGGCTCAACATCAGAAATTCAAAAGATGGATGCTGAATGGGGTATGGATGCTAGACTATGAACGACCACAAATTCCCAACAAAAACAAAAAGAAAAAACCTTATGTAAAGTCTACACAACATCCTAATATCAGCACAAAAACCCAAACATGACATGCTGCACCTAGATAAAGTATTCAAATACTAGTTACTTTGACATCATCCTTAGATCACCAAACATTATCCACGTTTGAATTGAATATCAGGAACTGTATAAGAGATAACAGCAAATGTATGGGAACTTTATTTTTATTTTTCAGAAAACAATGTATTTGAGCTTACTTAGACTAAAATGTTGGTCACATACTCATCACCCAGACATGAAATTAAATCAAAATTAAAAAATTGGAATGAAGCATACCTTTAAAGCTAATTAAGTTGGTTGATTGTCCTTAATTTTTTATGAGATGACCAATCAAAGCAAGTCGTGCTTGGTGCTTCATGATAACCCTCTTTGTTGCTCGTTGCTAGAAACCACTACCTATCACCCAAAACACAACTACATGAGCTAACTAAAGTGGTTGTAGTGGAAGAAGTTGCTGAACAAAGGAGGCACTCATGGTAGAAGGATAAATAATAGTTATATTTCTTCCTAATTACAAACTCAGTGGAAGGTAATTAAACAAAAATGTTGGTCACATTCGACATCAATCCAAATTTACAAATTACATAAAAATTTTAAAATATGAAGGAATCATACCTTCAAAGCCAATTAAGCTAGTCGATTCTCCCTGATTTTGTACGAGATGGAACCGAATAATGCCAGTTGTTCTCGGTGCTTGATGGAAACGTCGTCCATCATAGGTCGACAAAAACCACTGCAAATCATGCGAAGCACCACTGGATACCCTAACTATGGTAGCTTAACTGACAAAAATTACTGAAGGAGGGAGGCACTAATGGTCAAGGTCGTAATTAAGGTCGCCGGGAATGTTTAATTTGTTCATGAGAATGACCAACGGCATACGGTCGTCACTCATGACAATGAACACTGAGCTGGGAATTAGGTTTAGGAAGTTTTTTTAGATGAATTTTTTCTTACCGTGGAAAAGTACCGCTAATTTTTCGTTTGGCCCAACTAAGCTTTTTAGCAACGATTTTCTCTATTGTTGAAGATAGTTTAAAATTTGTCAAACTATTTTTTGTCACAATTAATAATGTCTGTTGCTAAAGTTAGTTTACTTTAGGTTGAAATTTCTAAAACTATTTTTTGCCACAATTAATAAGGTTCATTGCGAAAACTGATACTTATTTGTCTGTAATCTCAAACATTTTTAGTCACGACCCAACAAGTTGTTGCAAAATAATATTTTTTTGCAACAAACTCATCGTTGCAAAAACTATGTACGTTTTTGCAACGATAAGTTTTTGTGGCGATAAAAACATCTTTTATAGCAACAATATATTGTTGTTGCAAAAAAAAAGAGGCATTTATGGCAACAAGTTTTTGCCAAGATAGGTAACCCTTGTTGCAAAAGACGTTATTTGGCAACAAAAAATTTTGATCGTGGCTAAAATGCATTGCCAAAGATCCATTTTCTTGTTGTGTAAATTAGGATAAAAAAAACTGAAATACTGAATAACAAACTAATTAAAACTGCAAAGTTATAAATCAGGAACTTTAAATCAAAATCTAGTCATCCAAGTTTTCTTTCTTGAAGTTTAACTTGATAGCAATTGTGAATGATCGATGAACCATAGATTTTTTTTGAACAAAAGCCTGTTATTTATTTATTTATTACTATTAATGATAAAATTCACAAGTGAAAGAAGAAGACTTTACTCATTGATTTTCTTGCATGAGTTGTAGAGAAATAGAAGTAAATAATCAGTCATTTTGCTAGTTGAAATTTGGAATTTTTTTCTTTTGTATTTTGTTTTCAAAATTCAATCACATAGCATGCTTCTGGATCTATGCTACAAATCTACGGTAACAAAAATGTAGAGGTAGCTTTTATATATATACATACATATACACACCATAAGTATGGACTCATATTTTTCTGTGGCCCTAGGCCTATGCCTAGTTGGCTTAGCCCAAAGGCTTGAATTGAGTATATGATGAAATGCCCCGAAAATTTCTAATTTTATAAATTATATTTAAATGAGGTTTTATTATAAAAATTATTTAAATAAACTATTTTTAATAAAATAAAAGGATATTTAACTAGGGAAATTCAAGAAGAAATTTATAAGTATTTTTATTAGAAAAGGATTTAGGTATTTGAGCTAATTTAGCATTTTATTTTGAAAATAAATTAAATAAATCATTTTATTTAAAATAAGAAGGAGAAAAATAGTTTCAAATTAATATTAATTTTATAAATAATTTAATTGGATAAAATTAGGGTGTTGTGCTAATTAAAAAGGAATTTATGGAAACCTTTTAAAAATCCTAATTTGGACTAAAATAGGATTTAAATATTATTTTATTTAAATATTATAATTTTTAAATATCTCAAATATTCTAATTAATTTAGTTGAGCCAACATACTATTTTTATTTTTATTTTTTTCCCTTTCCCCCTTTTTCCTTTTCTTTTTCTTTTTCTTCTTCTTCTTTTCTTTTTCTTTTCTTTCTTCTCCCCGAACTGGGCCAGCCCGGCGGCCCAGTCTTCTCCTTTTCCTTCCCTCGGCCCAGCCCGCGCCGCGCGCCGTTGCCTGCTTCTCCCGCCTTCAGAGCGCTGCGTTTTGTCCATTTTATTACCAAACCGCGTCGTTGCAATTAAACGCATCCCCCATCGCGCCCGACCGGCCCGGTCTCCTCCCTTTCTTTTTCTCTTCTTTCTTCCTCCGCCGCCCGGTCCAGACCCCCATCTTCTTCTTCCCCGACGTCGCCAGCCTGCAACTCCGCCGCCCAGCCGAGATTATCGCCGCCGGTTACGTCAGTTTTGACCGGCCGTTTTTATTCCTATCTCTTCCCCCTGAATCGCCGGCCCTCTTGACCCAACTAAATCTCCATTTCTCGCATGATTTTCCCCTCTCTCTCTCCTGCGCACACCCATGCCCGATTTGCTGCCGCCGGCCAAACGTCGCCTCCGGCGACCTGAACCCTACCTTCCCTATCTACTAGCCGGCCTAAAGAACCCTAACCTATCTGATTTTCCTATAAATACCCCCCATAATAACCTGTATCGAGCCTTTGGTCTTCATCACCCAGAATCCCGATCTTGCCACCGTCGCCACTTCAGACGTCTCTTCCTCCGCCTCCGGCCAACTTCGCCGCCCGTTCTGGCCACCCGTGTCATCCTTGCACCTCCCTCTATCTAACCAAATCTATCTCACCCTTCGATTCTTATTGTACAAGCCGTCCCATCTGTGCGAAGTCCTCTTCCCGACCAACCTGTCTTCCAGCCCCCGCCACCCTTCGCGCCGCCCTTAGCCACCTCCTCCGCCGCTAAAGCCGCTTATTTCTCCTCCCATTCGGTGCTGCAGACCCTTCTCTATCTCCCCATGTCTTTATCTTCCTTTTTCTCCCTCTCCTCCTCTCTCTTCCTAATTCTCCTCCACTCGGCCACCGCCGCCGCCGCCGTGCGCCGCCACCGCTGGCTGCGCCACCACCTCTATTCTGTCCCTCTCCTTCTGGGGAACTCAAAACACCCAAGCTCCCATTTTAATTATTCCTATCTTGTTCCCAGCATGCAACTTTCCCTTCTTTCCTCTCTTTTTCCGGCCACCGCCACCACCGCCGTGCTCCGCTGCCGGTGCCGCCAGTTCCCACCAGTATAAGGTTGAACCCAAGACCCTATGAACCCTTCTTCCTATTTTTATAATCCTTAATTTAATTTATTTCAATTATTTGAAATAGATTAGTATTACTTTTATTATTATTTCTATTATTGTGTTATTAATATTATTATTGGTATTAATGTTTTGATTATTATTTCTGCAGGTTCTGAAGCTCTAATATATTTTAATTCGATCTTGTCATTACTATAAGTATTATTATTATTGTCATTATCCTAATTAATAATATTAAGGTGTTATTATAATTATTGTTATTATTAGTATTTTTATTATTTCGAATTACCATTATTATTATTCTGTAATTAATATTACAAATAATTTACCATTAGTTTTGTTATTATTATTACACTTATTATATTGTTGTTACATTATTTTAGTACCTTAGCTATTATTATATTAGTGTCATTATTATTATTAGGGTAAAGTCTTTAACCCCATATTATCAGATTTTATAATATTTCTATTAATATCTTTAGTAAAGTTATAATTTTGTTAATGTTATTGTTATCAGTATGTTATTATTTGGTCAAATCCCTCAAGTGGAATAGGAGCGTGCTCCAAGACCGGTATCGTTTTAGGTAAGGAGTGCTAAGGCCTTTTATGTGCTTATGTCTCTTATGTGTTTTCACATGTTATGTATCTAACGTTTATTATTATTAAATATTTTATATGTGGTATGTCTTGGAGTTGATGTATGTTATGCATGGTATGTGTATTAATTATATGTGATATGTATTGTGACCCTGTAAGACATGCATGAGAGGACATTGGTGTGGTTTGTGTGGGAGAAAAGATGAAAAGTAGGATGGGAAAGAAGTTGACTAAGGGAAGTAAGTTGACCTCAATTTATGGTTTTATAAGGAATAATCTAATGTATGATTTTATGTGTGGAAGAACATGCTTTATGATTTTATGCAGAGAATATAATATATGGTTTTATTTGGGAGAATGTGAGTTATGATGTTATTTGGGAGAGTGTAATTTATAATATTATGTGGGAGAATTTAAGTTATGATTTGATTGGGAGAGTTAATTTATAATTTGTTTGGGAGAATTTAGTTTATGAAGTTATTTGGGAGAATCTAATTCATGATGTTATTTGGGAAAATGTAATTTATGATATTTATGGGAGAATCCAATTTATGAATTGTTTGGGGAAATCTAAGTTATGGTTTTGCTTGGGAGATTCTAATTTATAATTTTATGTGGGAGAATCTAACTTATGGTTTTGTATGGAAAAATCTAATTTGTGGTTATGAATGAGAGAATCTAATCAATTATATGGTAAGGAGGAATCTTTAGTTTTATGTGACTTGAATCTAGGGTTTGGTAAGGATGAATATTTAATTTGGTATGGATTGAATTTAGGTTTGGTATGGGTGAATCTTTGGTTTTGTGTTGATTGAATTTAGGGTTTGCATGAAGAAGTTGGAAGGTTTGCATGGGGAGGTTAATGTCTGCATGGGTATGAAATGTAGGTGTGGAAAGTTGATTTGGGATGTAGGGAACATAATATAAGTGTTGTTTGGGCGTTTAAACACCTTGGGTGAAAGATAGTACGTAGAGCATTACCTGGGTATGGAGGAGACTGAATTATGGTTTGTTGTGGTTAATTGGGTTTGTGGTGGTTGATTAGGGTTTGATGTTGCTGCTTAGGGTTTTTATTGTATCATGTATTTTGGGTGATTAAGGTGTAATTATGGGAATGGGTTCGATGATTTGTAATGTGTGGAGTGTTGAAATGATTTGGGTGATGTGAGGTAGAGTAAGAGGAGTTGTTAAGGCCTAAATTAGGGTTTCGGGATAAAACCCTAGAGTGAGATGTGGAGTAGAATTGGAGGATAAGTGTAAAAGGAGCGCTTCATGCATGTCTAGGGTTTGGTGGTAGCACATGTGTACTTGGTGATTAAAGTATGAGGATGGATATGAAATTTATGATTTATGATTCGTGCATGTCCATGGTGAAAGTTTCTGAATAAGATACTTAAATATTAATTATCCTAAGTGGAGTATCGTTGAGACGGGACCAACCGATCCACCGGTTCGGAATAGTGGTTAGGGTTTTACCCTATGTGTGACCGATCCACCGGTAATAATAGTGGTTAGGACATGATGTCCTATGCGTAACCGATCCACCGGTTATAATAGTGGGGGTTCCCGAGCTCAACGGTCATAAACCAGAGTGCTTAAAAGATACTAATTACTTACAGTGGAACACCATGCGAGCCGGAGCCAACCGATCCACCGGTTAGGAATAGTGGTTAGGACGCGTAGTCCTATGTGTATCCGATCCACCGGCTATAATAGTGGTTAGGGTATGATACCCTATGTGCCTCCGATCCACCGGCTATAATAGTGGGGGCTTCCGTACTCGCATGGATTTGATAAAAAGTTTGGTGTGTATCGGACTCTGATAAAAGATTAATTAAATAATTAATCTAGATTATATGCGGGCCTTGTACTTTTACTTGATTGATCATATGCATTTATAATCATTCCCTTCTATGTTCTGCATGATTTATGTGTCGGTCTGTTGGCCTTAGTGATCAAGTCTCCTTACTCAGTACTGGACCCGTACTGATACTACATTGATTGATGGGTCCTGTGATGATCCACTGATGGTGGGGAGCAGACCGCTTGTGCAGGTTTAAGATCAGAGATTGTTTGGGGTGGCAGGCCTGACTTGAGTGAGTAGGCAATCCGGCATTTGACCCATCGGATTTTATCTTATTTAAATGTATTTCTGTTCGTAAGTTACAAGTGTTTATAAATGTTTATGCGTACTCTGATTTTGTTGTAAGATCTTTTGAATTCTTTTATGAATTGTTAATTTGAATTTAACATAAATCTTTCCTTTAGCCTTAGCACTTGGTACTGGAACGGTCGGAGAGAACTGGTCTAGTACTAAGTGTGGCGGTAACATTCCTAGAATTCACAGGTTTTAAGTATTTATAATTTAATTGCTTCCGCTTTCAAAAAAAAAAGTAGTGAATTTTGGGGTGTTACATATGACATGAAGCATTAATCCTTTATATTGGTTTTTTTAAGTAAAACTCATTGAAATAGAAATACAAATTCATTTCTAATACATAATTTAATTTTTATTTTTAATGTTTGATCATTGATGAATAATAGACAAAGTGAAATTATATATATATATATATATATATTTCTATTAGGAAATCCATGAACCGGAATGAAGTAACAAATCTCACTAGTTATTACAAGCTTTATATGTATTTATATATTTTTATAGAAACATAATCCTTTTTTTTTGTATCCTTTTTAGTAACAAATTTCTCATAATTCTCAAACTTCATTTCCATTTCTATATGTTGTAAGCAGAATATTTTGTTCATGTTGTAACATTAATATGGATATTAATTCTCTATATTAATATGAGGATAGTGATTGATAGATTGACAAGAATTTTGTAATAATTACATTTTAGCCTTAATCATCTCACTTTACCCTTGTTTTATTTTTTTCCTTCTAAGTCTAACTTTTCTTCTTTCAATCCTTCATAAACCATTGTCACTTTTTCCAACTCTCTCCAAAATTTACCTTTAACACCATAAAATTTACAATATAATTTTTATTTATTTATTTATAAATAAAAATATTAACATAATTTAATTTAATTCCAAGCCATTAATTTAATAAATTTTACCTCCATACTTAATACAAGCCCATTCCATACCTTTTTTGTATTAAATGTAAGGCTAAGACATTTAAAATAATAAAAGCCAAAACTTAAAGAAATAAATAAAAATAATGAAAGATTTTAATAAATTAAACATAATAACAAAGTACAAAAGACATACTCTAGAAAATATAACACATATAGAAATAGAGAGACACATAAATAAAAGAGACAAATAATCTAAAAGATATATCTAGAATCCACAGCATAATATACGTGTGTACTCATATATCTAAAACTCTACACCCTAGCCCTAGATATAAACTCAAATCACTCTACTTGAAAGACCTCCCCAAGATCATCATCATCATCATCAAATACTTCTGACACATTGCCTACAAAAGCGTAGTAGTATTATGCATCTCATAGTAAGTAATGCAACTATCCTAAAGAGATAATATTATGCACAAGGCCCATGCAAAAAAAAAAAAGAGATATAACATGTAATAACATGATAACAACATGTTTTGTACAAATATTAATTCTAAAGAAGAAAACTCAACTATTAACCATAGAATAATGTAAAAAGGGCATACTGATAGATAATATACATTGATTATTATACATTGTTGTCGTGACCATAGCCAATAGATTACATTAACTTAAGAATAGATAATTAGAGGAGCTATAACCCCTCCTCACTTAGATATACTAATGGTACTAGTAGGGATGGAATGGGTAGGACCTAGGTCAGATCCAAGTAGATTCAAACCCAAATCCTTTGATATTATCTAGACCTAAACCCTTTGAGTTTTAACAATTCAAACCCATATCTATACTCACTAGATATAGAGAATAAATGGGCCCTACATAGGTCTGGTTAAATTTAAAATTTCTAAATAATCTTTGTAACTAAAAATATATTTATGTTTTACATACCTTAATGTCTATTTTTTTTATTACAAAAATCCTCTAAGTGAAACGTTAAACATTTTAAATTAGTTACTTTAACTTTTTAAATAGTATTTTAATACTTTTGAAATAAAATATTATACATATTACTTATAATGTAAATACACAAAAAAAAAAATGAGTAAGGAGTTCAAATAAAATTACCATAGGGATATCACATATAATATTAGTAACCATAATATTAGAATAAAGTAGGAAATAATAGTATTTTTGGTAGGAGGGAAATTAATCCTTAGTTTTTCCCTCTTATAGGAAAACCCAATCAAAATCCTAAGGAGGCGTAGGAGCATTCTTCAAGACCGGTATCGTGTTAAGTAAGGATGTAGCTAAGGCCCTATGTGTGTTATGTGCCATATATGCCTTGTATGCCTTGTATGCTATGTATCAAGATATGTTATGTATCTTATGATTATCATTATAACTATTTTATGTGTAGCACAACCTAGAGTTGAGGTATGCTCATGTGTTTTCTTATGGCATGTGTATAATATGTATATATTGTGATTATGATGTGGCCCTTTAGACATGCATGTTAGGATATTTAATGTAATGATATGGGGTGAAAGGATGAAAAAGAAAAATGGGGAAGTGATTGGACCAAGGGGAAGTAAGTTGACCAAGGGACATGAGATTGACCTAAATATCTCATGATATATGAAATAAAAAATAAGAGAGGACTATGAATAAACTAAAATAATGGGTGAATTTTGCATGGGAGATTATAGGGTTTGCATAAGATTTCTAGGGTTTTGCATTAAAAGTTTGAGAGTTTGCATGGGGTGGATAGAGTTTGTACGAGGATGAAATTTACGTGTGAAAAGTTGCCTTGGGGTGTAAGGAAGGTAAGGGAAGAGTTGTTTGGGTGATTGGAGACTTTGGGTGAAAAATAGTATGTGGATTAGTATAAGGGTGCACATGAGACCTGGCTAGGGTTTGGGAGGAAAACCCTAATTTGAGATGGTGGTAAAAGTAAAAATAATTGACAGTGAGTGGAGTATGAGATGAGGGTGGAGGAATGTTACGTGTAGGGTGAGTATGGGTATTATAGGAAATCGATAGCGGAAGGTGAGAAATTGAGGGGTGATAGGTGGAAAGAAGAATGCCAGGGTTTGGTGTGGCTAACTAGGGTTGGTGTGGCCAGCTAGGGTTTTGTGGTCACACGTGTATTTGGGGGAGTAAAGTGAAATGATGAGGGTTAAATCTAATGGAGGTGATGTGTGGGTGTTAAAACAGCCTTGGTTATGTGGGGCAGAGAAGGATGGGCCGCATGGGCCTAAATTAGGGTTTCTGGAGAAAACCCTAGGGTAAGGTAGTGAGTGGACTTGGAGGTGTAAGGTAGTGGGCCTTGACCCACACACTTAGGAGTTGGGCCTCTAGTGTGAGTAAGTGGGATAAAGAAATGATGTTGGGGTGTGTTAGGAGGTTTAGAATTCTCAAGATATGGGACAAGCCCTTTTGGGAGGATAAGTATAGATGGAGTCTATCATGCATGTCTAGGGTGAAACTTGTTAAATAAGATATGAATAAGATACTAACCATTTAAAGAGGAAGATTGTTGAATTCAGCCCAGACCGGTCCACCTGCGAATAATAGTGGTCGGGTGCCAGGGTGCCCTGGAGACCAATCCACCGGTGAATAATAGTGGCTAGAAGCATTTTTCCCTTCATGTTTCCGGTCCACCGGCGATAATAGTGGGGGATTCCGTACTAAAAAAATAGAACTTAATTATGATAAGACATGGGAAATACACTAAGTACTTATAGTAAAACACCATGAGAGTCGGGGCCAGATCGATCCACTGGCAAATAATGGTGGCCAGGAGCACTTTGTCCTAGAGACTGATCCACCGGCAATAATAGTAGTTAGGAGCGTTATGCCCTATATGTTTCCGGTCCATCGGCTATAACGGTGGGACTCCCACACTTATATGGAATGATAATAAGTGTGGTGTGAAATGAATATTGATCAAAGATTTAAAGAATCAGATGATTCAGACTATAACTTGGCCTTTATTTATCTATAATGATTATATGTTATGTGATCATGCTTGTATTATATGCCTTTGTATGTTGTCCTTAGTTTTATGGTTACCTTACTCAGTAATTAGCGTACTAACCACCCGTTTCATGAGTACTACTCATTCCTACGAGCAAAAGGCTCCTTTGAGTTTGTACATGTTGGTGATAATATTTTTGATGCCTTCAATGCTTACGAGACATCGAGTGGGGCTAAGTGTTGAGCATAGACTTGGTCTAGGATCGCGAGCGATGTGGCTGGATTTACTTCCTATGTTCTTTTATTTTGTACTGGATTCTTACACTTAATTTTTATCATACTATAGCCTTTATTCCTTTTGAGGAATTTTAATTATGTACTATGGATTGTAAACCCATTTCGTGTACTTTGATTTCTGTCTTATGAATGTTTCAATGCTTTTAAGAAGCCTTGCTTTGAGTTTAAATTATGATGGTTGTTACTTCTTTGTTAGCCTTGTGGTTAGTACGAGATCGGCCGAGGGCTGGGCTTGTACTGATCGTGGTAATAATATCTTCAAAATTCAAAAGTTTTGATTTATTTACTTCCGTAAAACTCTTTAATAAATGAAATTTTTTAGTAGTGAATTTTGGGGGTGTTACACTAACCATATCTTTAGAGTAGCACCACTCGGAGGGGAAGAAAGGAAAATAAGGTAACATAGGAGAAGGAAGAAGGAGGGAAGAGGAAGATAGCTGACGATGGAGGCTGGGATGGTGGTGAAGGTGATGGTTTAGTTAACAATGCAGAGGGAGTGGTGGGTTGGTTGTTAGGGGAGAAAACAAAGGCAGGGGAGAAGAAGAAGAAGAAGAAGAAGAAGAAGAAGAAGAAGAAGAAGAAGAAGAAGAAGAAGAAGAAGAGGGAGGTAGGGCTCAAACGTGTGACGTGGTAGGTGGGAGTTGTGGTGACGATGGAGGCTGGGATGGTGGTGAAAGTGATGGTTTAGCTAACAATGCAGAGGGAGTGGTGGGTTGGTTGTTAGGGGAGAAAAAAAAGGCAGGGGAGAAGCAGAAGAAGAAGAAGAAGAAGAAGAAGAAGAAGAAGAAGAAGAAGAAGAAGAAGAAGAAGAAGAATGTAAAGAGGGGAAGGCAATGTAGGGGCCAGAAATGGAAGGAAATGGACGCGAGGATGATAGGGGTGCATTCTTGGTTTAGCCAAAAAGGGGAAAAAGACATGCAGGCATGCCTGGCGATGGCACATTTCATGTAGGGGAGGTGGAGGGATAAAGGGGTGTTTGGCACAAGGGTGCAGAACGGTGAGGGAGAAGAAGAAGGGAAGGTTAGGATGGGTTATTGAGGCGCGAGAGAAGAAAAAGAAATGAGAAGGAAGTTGGATCGATACGACAAGGAAAAAAGGAAAGGAAGGAGGAAGCTGGCCCGAGGAAGAAGAAGGAGAAAAGGAAATGAGGTGTTGGGCCGGTGCAAGAAGCATGTAAAGAGGGGGGAAGAAACAGGTTGGTCTGAGAAGAAGAGAAAAGAATGGAGAAGAAAAAGAAAGAAAAGGGAAAAGGAAGAAAAGAGGAAAAGGAAAAATGAAAAATGAAAAAGAAAATAAATAAGAAAAAGAAAAAGAAAATAGATTTAGGGTTAGAAGTAGAAATTAGATTAAATTTAGGTCTTTAGAATAATATTATATTAATTTAGCCAACATTTAAGGTATCAATTTAAGAAAAATAAATCCAATAAAATTATAGGTTTTGGGTTGATTTAAATAAAAATGATAAGAGAAAATAATTATAATAATATATTATGTAATTTATCTATATTTGTGGGTCAAAGGTTAACAAAAATAATTAAACTAATATTTAAAGATTATTTTTTTGGGGATAAAAGGCTAAATGTCCTAAATTAGGGTTATGAAAATATGGAGTATTATAAGGAGGGTGAATGTAGGAGGGAGAGGCTTGTGGTTGGGAGTGAAGGAGAGGAAAAAATGGATAGTGAAATAGGTTGGTTTAGGTGTATAGGGTAGGTAGGCGGGAGTTTTAGGGGAAAAAGATGGGTGTAGGTGAGGGAGTTGGCATAGGGCTGTTGGGGCATGGAGGTTGCAAGGTTGGAGGGAGGTGGTTAGTGTAAGTGAGGGAGCTGGTCACAAGAGCCAAGAATGGAAAGGAAAGTTCCATGTGAGGGAGAAGGGTAGGGATTGTTTGGGCTTGAAGAGGAAAGGGAAATAGGCAAGGTGCAGGGCGTAGGTAGGGGTGACATAGGGAGGTTGGAGTGTTTTTGGGATGGGGGTTAGATGATGGAGATGGAGGAGAAAAGAAAAAGAAAAAGAAAAAGGAAAGGAAGAAGATGGAAGATGGGTTGGGGTTCGGATGGGGAAAGAAAAAAGAGAGGGAGAGAGATAAGGTGGACATTGGTGCATGCCGGGGAAAGAAAAGAAGGAAATGAGAAGGAAGAAAGGAAAAAAGAAAAAGGAGAAAAGAGAAAAAAAAAGTCAAAAGGAAAAGAAAATAAATTTAGGTGTAGGATTAGAATTATATTAAATTTAGGATTAAGATAAAAAAAATAATTTATCAAGGTTTAGGGTTCCTAATTAGGAAGAATAAATTGCGGTAAAATTTTTAGATTTTAGGATGGATTTAACTTAAAAGAAAAATATAAAATAATTAGAATTAATTAATTTAAAAATTTATATGGATTTGTAAGTCAAATGTTAACAAAATAATTAAGTTAATATTTAATGTTTAAGTTAAAATAAAAATTAATTGAAATTAATATTAAATAATATTTTGGGGTATAACAAATATTACCCTTATTGATATGAATCAAAAGGAAAATTATTTTTACTATAATAGATTATTCAAATATAAAATTTTTCTAATTGTTTTGACTCAAATAAGACAATAATAATTACTTTTTATTGATATAAATCAAAGACTGCAATTATTATTGCCCTTACTGAATTGAAATAAATAGGCCAATCTTTTTAATCCTGATAGAACCTAAATAATAAGAGAATAGAATTTTATTTTGATTCAATAGATTAATAGGATAATATTTTTCTCAAATAAGATATTTTTAATTGATTTATTTCCTCGTAAATCTTGCAGTGATTATCGGACTCGGTCGAGGCATAAGTTATGGCAGACTACTATACGTGTAATGGAACTCTCTTAATTTCACCATAAGTATCTCATGGGGGCTCTGGGCGCTTTTACTCATCGGCCATCACACAACTTCCATCAAGATTTTCCCTCGCCCTCTTTGACTCTTCCTTCTTGTGCGTTGATTTCTGTTTTACAACGGTGGCCGACCAAGATATCATCACGGGGCAAAAATGTAATTGAGATAAATAATATTGGTAAGAGTGGTTGTTTTCTCAAGCGAAACTGTTATTTGGAAAACAAAGATTTACTGCACAGAAAATATTTGCGCAGTAAATCCCTATTTTACCCATCACTATTCACCTTTGCAGCAAGGCATCGGCAGTTTTTGCCGATGCACTAATTTTTTTTTTTTTTTTTTTTTTTTTTAAGTTTGGCCGAAATTTAAAAAAAAAAATTGGTGCATCGGCAGTTTGTGCCGATGCTTTGGCCTAGTTTCGGCAATAATTGCCGATAGCCTGGGCCGGTATCGGTACAAATTGTCGAATTTATCGGCCGAAATTTAAAAAAAAAATTATATATATATATATATGCTGCATCGGCAGTTATTACCGATTGTATGGCCTGGTTTCGGCAATAATTGCCGATGGCCTGGATGTTGACTTAAATATTTCGGCCGAAATTAAAAAAAAAATTTTTTTGGTGCATCGGCAGTTTTTGCCGATGTCTTGGCCTGCTTTCGGCAATAAGTGCCGATGGCCTGGGCCGGTTTCGGTGAAAATTGCCGAAAATTATCCATAGTTTCGGCTAAAATCGCCGATGCTGATCGTGGCTTTCGGCAAAAATCACCGATGTGAAGGTCACTTTCGGAACTTTTCGGAATTTGTTTTCCACGGAGTAAAAATACGTTTTCTATATAACAATACCCTTTCTCAAGTTAGAAACATAACACTTTTTGACTCTGACTTTGTGTGTCAAGTAAACCTGATATTTTAATAAATAAACGAGGCCGAGCAAAACGTGGCTCGACCCAACTCGTATATATTTACATAACGAAATGAACTTTACGGAGACAGTATCAAATCTACCTCAAATATGTTTGCAAATATCTTTGTTCGTCCGCCGTCCATGACCCTAACGACCCGTTTGATAAATGGAAATGAGAGTTTAGAAATTAAAGAGTGGTAATGAGAATAAAAATTAAAAAATGGAAATTAATTTATTTAGTCTCATTCCTATATTTGGTATCTGATGGGATTAATTTAGAAATAACTTGGGAATAAAAGTTTTTTATGTTTGATATGTAGGAATGAGATTAGAAATATAATTATAAATTTACAAAAATATCCTTCTTATATTTATAATATTTATAGTTTTGTGTGTGTGTGTGTGTGTGTATATATATATATAACCAATTATTATTATATTTTTCCATTATTCGATCTTTTTTTTTTCCATAATATATCATATAACATCAGATCAGATTTGATCAGGTTAGATCCAATCCGATCCGATCAGATTAGATAATAGTAATTATCATCATCATCATCATCATCATTTTTATCATCATCATTATTATTATTATTATTATTATTATTATATCAAATAACATTTACAATAATTATTATTATTATAATTATGATTATCTTTATTATAATTATAATTATTATTATATTTTTAATTATAATTAATTATTATAATAATTAGAATTATAATAAAGATAATAATTATAATACAGTTATAACTGTCTGTTTGGTAAATGGGAATGAGAGAATTTTAAAATTAAAATTATTATAAAGATAATCATCATCATCATCATCATCATCATAATTAATATTATTAATATAATTTTATATATACTAATATAAGGTCATTTTGGTAATTTTATCTTCTATTCCCATTCTCATCCTTTTAATACCACCTCCCCTCTAGGAATAAATTGATGGGAATTGACACCTCTAAATTCCATTCCCAATTCCATTTTAATTCCCACTCCCTCAAAACAAACAATAAAATATTTAAATCCCATATCTAATTCCCATTCCCACAATTTTATTCCCTCCAACCAAACATGCTGTAATAGTAATTTAGAAGGAAGAATTGTGTGTGGGTGAACATTTCAAATTTAAATAATTATTTTTTACTTATATATATATTAAAAAAATTATACTTTAAGTAAGTTTATGTAATTAGAATAACAAATTTATATAACTTACTTTACCTATGGTATCAATTTTGCTCATTATTTTATATAATTAGAATCCATCTCTTATAAGGTTTTCCAAGGACAAGATGCGTGTCTTATTTCCGGTAGCTAGAGGCGTATAGCAAGTGGATGATTGTCTTCGAAAGACTGGCAATTAACCCCGCTCAAGTTAGATTGGATTGTAATTACTAGAAACTAATAACAAATATTCAGATGTAAGTTCTAACCATCTCTACAACATTTAAGTCCGTCAAACTCATCAAGCCATAAATTTTTTCCCTCATTATGGCAGCGTCGGTGACATATACATGGCATCATCAAACTCAAATGGATGGTTCAATGCACCGCACTGCTTTGACTCATACTAAAGCCAGGAGCTTTCAATGATGGGACCTTATGCCAGTCTGTTATTTCTGACTTCTCTAAGAAAAACGACAGGAGAAGGAAGATACGAGCCCCGCTGCTCAAGGAAATAATTTGCACCTCGAGGGACTTCGTCAACATTTCCCAGCTGAATGAAAATTCAAATCACATTATCAGTCTACTTCTACCCGAAGCTGGAAAACAAAGCAAAGGACTACATCATTATTACAAGTACTACAACAATAACGACGGCAACATGGACTCTTTAATCCACCTGTATCGCCTCTCCTCCGCCATGTGAATGCAGCACAGAGACAAAAGTAACTCCATGATTATCCCTATTGGACCAATCTTGTTCATCCTAGCGTACCACATCCATGGCGTTGATAGCGCTCCATCTGCAAGTAATTTCACAGAGTACAGCTGCAACGACACCCTCAAATTCTCTCCCAACTCCACGTACGAAGCCAATCTCAACCTCCTACTCACGACCCTGGTCTCCAACTCCACAGCAGCAAATGGCTTCTTCAACTACACAACCGGCCGAAATGGATCCTCATCTGGCATGGTCTATGGGCTATTCAATTGCCGAGGTGATGACTCTCCTGATGCATGCACCGACTGTCTACAATTTGGTACCAAGGAAATTAAAGAATACTGTACTCGATCAAAAGAGGCCATCATCTGGAAAGAAAAGTGCACAATACGTTATTCTAACAGATACATCTTCTCCGCACTTGATTTTGAACCTCAACATGTCATGCGTAATGAGAATAACATCACAGACATGAATACATGGTTGAAGTTGATTGGAAGTACAATAAGTGAGATATCAAGCAAAGCAGCAGGAGAAAAATCGGGCAAGAAGTATGCAACTAAAGAAGCAAGCTTTGGTTCGTTGCAAACGTTGTATAGTTTGGCTCAGTGTACACCTGATCTGTCTCGTGATGATTGTACCAAGTGTTTTGGAGTTGCTAAAGGGTTCCTTCCGTTTTATGCAGAAGGTGGGATTGTGCTTGCCCCAAGTTGTAACCTTAGGTACGAGTTGTATCCGTTTTATGAAAATTTCAATTTGGACGCTGCACCGGAGCCAAGCTCATCCTCCCCACCGCCTACAACTGGTGGAGCATCCACAGGAGGTACGAGCTAGTCCATGAATCCTGAAATTTAGATACCTAATTTGTTCTTCGAATTGAGCGCAACCTAGCCCTATGCATTGTATGTGCTGTCAAGAAGGGAACTCTGTCTTTTGCAGGAAAGAGAAAAACAACATCAAAGGTCATTGTGGCTGTAGCAATTACAGCAGCAGTTATCTTGGTGGTGCTCCTGGTCAAAGGCACTTGCATGCTACGCAGGAAACTCAGGAGGAGATATGGTGCGCTAAGAGGTCAGCATGGTAAGTTGAAATCAATAAAGTTTCAGCTTGATGGCTAATTATGCTCTGTTAGGATAGTTTTGATTGGTTTTGTTTCGGTATGTTGACAGACATAGATTTCACCACTGCTGAGTCATTGAAATTTGATTTTGCGACCCTTCAAACCGCGACAAAGAATTTTTCAATTCATAATAAATTGGGTCAAGGTGGATTTGGAAGTGTCTATAAGGTAAGGAAATTCACGTCACACAAAGGTGCGTGAAAGGGTTTTTTTCATGATACATGCCTATCTACAACTCTATGACTTATTGAAAGGCAACATTAATATTGTGAAACGGTTTTCTTTTGAACCAGGGAACATTACCCGACGGACGAGAAGTAGCAGTGAAGAGACTATCAAGAAGCTCTGACCAAGGGGCAGAAGAATTTAAGAATGAGGTAGTTTTAGTAGCCAAGCTGCAACACAGAAATCTAGTGCGACTATTAGGATTCTGTTTGACAAGAGATGAGAAGTTGCTCGTCTATGAATTTGTTCCCAACAAGAGCCTGAACTACTTCTTATTTGGTGAGTACACTAGGCACATACTACATTATTCAAAAAATTTTACCCCCTATATCTTGGTTAGAAATTTAAAATTTTCTGACATGCTTTATGATATATGGTCAATAGACACCCAGAAAAGAGGACTATTGGATTGGCCAATCCGCTGCAAGATTATAGTTGGTATAGCGAAAGGGATATTATATCTTCATGAAGATTCTAGGCTTAAAATCATTCATCGTGATCTCAAAGCAGGCAACATTTTGTTAGACGAAGTTATGAACCCAAAAATTGCAGATTTTGGCATGGCAAGGCTATTTGGGTTAGACCAAACTCATGATGAAACGAGAAAAGTTGCTGGGACTCGGTAAGAATTTTCCTATGTTGTGTGAATCTTTAATATGTAAATTCCTCTACAAACCTTAACTATCATTTTGATCGCTTTTGAAGTGGATATATGGCTCCAGAGTATGCAATCAAAGGACAATACTCAGCTAAATCAGATGTATATAGCTATGGTGTACTAGTCTTGGAGATCATAAGTGGCAAGAAGAATAGTAGTTTTCATCAGTTGGGTTTAGCTCAAGACCTTGTGAACTATGTTAGTGCAACAATTCTTGTTATAGTATAATTAGCTTTCTTAAATCCAATGTACTTAATATCTTGCTAATTTTCTAGGCATGGGAGCTATGGGGCGAAGGAACACCAATAGAAATGATGGATCCAATATTGAGAGATTCATATTCCAATCATGAAGTTACAAGATGCATTCAAATAGGACTCTTATGTGTTCAACAAGAGGAGAACAAGAGACCAACCATGGCATCAATAGTACACATGCTCAACATGTCTTCAATTGATACTCTTCCTATGCCAGAGAAGCCTGCTTTCCTTGCTTGTAATAGTCCTGAACGCGGCATGACAAGCAATGGGATAGGTTCAGAGCAATCAACAAGCAAGTCAATGCCATCATCAGTGAATGAAATCTCAATCACTGAGATGAACCCTAGATAGAGAAAGTAAAATAAATGGGTTATTTAGGTAAAATAAATGCGTTATTTAAGCAAAATAAATAACGATCACCATCTTGAATGTACGTAATCCTGATCGCATTGCCTTGGCATCAAGACCTCGCAAATAAATATTATAGAATGGTTGTTGTAGCGTAAATTTTTTACTTTGGTCCCATTTGGCATACATAACATAATTTACTAAGAAAGTCAAATTTCCAAATTACTTAGATACGAGGAAGCATGTGATTGCAAATATCATGTATGTATTTTTGGTGTACGTAAGGAAAGAGTAAAGGAAGTTATTATAATTAATATTTTATTATTTCATATGAGACAAAAAGAAAATAGGGAGAAAAAAGTGTAACTTAATGAGGGATACTTTAATTAATTAATTCTTTTATAAAACTTATAGGTAAAGAGTCAAAAGAAATTTCTACTTACTTTTGATTTATTTATTCATTGCGTACCAAAAAAAAAAAAACATGAAGCTTATATTTTTGGGAAGCCCTATCTCTCGAGCCTAATTCCCTTCACCAATTGATACTTTTGCTTTCATAATGAAAAAGCAATATATATATATATATATATATATATATATATATATATATATATATAGATTTAGGCTCTTGTACAAACCATTACTTAAAATACAAATGTAGGAACCTTTAATTACCATTAGATCTAGAAGATTGAAGGGTCAAGATTAAAATAAATTCAAGTTAGTTATTTACTAAATCTTGACCATTGATCAAATACTAATCTAATGGTTATGATTGGTTCCTACAAATGTATTTTAAAAATAGTGTGTATGGGACCTTCACCCTATATATATATATATATATATATATATATATAGGGAAAAATAAGTCTTTTCAAGTGCAAATATTTGCTTATTGAAGAAATCCATTTTAGAATGATAAAACCTAATTTCTAAATTTATCCTTATTTTATTTTATTCTTTTTTATCATTTATGAATCAAATGATTTTTTGGTTTCAAAGAATGGTGTAAGTGAAAATTTGAGTTAACTTGTATTAATTCCTAAAAATTGTGTAAATTACTAAAATAATTTTTTAATATGAAGGGAGTAGTAAATATCAATTATTCCTGACAAATATCATCAAATATCTGTTTTTATACATGCAATTTCACCTTTATGTTACATACATAAAAATTGATAAAATAACCTTTTTTTTATGTATATACTTATGTGGACTCATGAATATTACTTGTAGATGAGGAATCAAATATGTATTTGTTATTGTAGATTAGGGATGGCAGTTTCTTCCGTAGGTTCAAGGCCCCATCTAGGATTTTCCTTTTGGGTTTAGGTTTAGGGAAAGATTTTTGGGATCGGGTCCATAGATTTTTTTGGGGATAGGAAGGGGAGGGGTTTTGGGTCCCCATCCCAAACCTACCCTAGAATTTTTTTATATATTTTTATATTATTCTATATATATTATATATATAATTTTTTTATATAGAATATAAATTAAAATATATTGTAAGAAAATATGATCGAGTATCGGGGATGGGGTTGGGTTTTGGGTATCAAATCAAGTTTTAAGGTCAGGGATGAGAAATTATTTGGGGATTAGGTTTGGTATGAGGATTTGATCTCTACGGAGATCAGGTCAGGGATTTTCTAATAAAAAAATGGGGATCGGGGAGGGTTCTAGAATAATTTTGCTTATTGGGTTCAGGGATGGGGATAGGGTCCTTATCCCGACCATCACG
Source organism: Tamarix austromongolica (assembly GCA_039764185.1). Lineage (NCBI taxonomy): Eukaryota > Viridiplantae > Streptophyta > Magnoliopsida > Caryophyllales > Tamaricaceae > Tamarix > Tamarix austromongolica. The sequence goes on from CM077813.1 coordinate 6,347,696, forward strand.
TTGCCATCCCTATTGTAGATGACTTTTTAAGATTGACATGGATTGTGTTAGTATCTAAACATAAACCTTTCATGAGTTTTTGGATTTTGCGAACAACACACTAAAATAAATAAATCTACAACTTATAATTATTATATTTTGTCAAGGAACAGAGTTTGACAATCATAGGTTTCTTAAGTTTTACAAAACAAATTGTGTTTACCGTAATTTTTCATCCCCTCAAAGACTAAACAAATATAGAGTGGTGGAATGAATATTTGTGAAATACCCCAAAATCCTAATTTCCGAAATTACGGCCGAATAAGGAATTATTAGGAAAATCAATTATATAAATTCATTTATTAAAATGTAGAGAATTAATTAAGGTAAATTAAGAATAAAATAATAAAGAATTTAATTGGAAGAAAATTTGGATATTTTCCTAATTAGCATGGAGGTTAAGGAAATTCATCTAAAATAGTCTAAACTAAGCAAAAAAAAAAAGAATTTATTTAATATTTTCTAAATATTAATATTCTAAATAGCCCAAAAATATTCTAAATAATTTATGCAAAATCCAAAACCCTAAATAAATCCTTTCTTTTCCTTTTCCCCTTTTTCTTTTCCTTCTTTTTCCTTTTTCTTCCTCCTCCGCCGAAGTTGGGCCTCTCCTGGCCCAACCCCGCCTCTCCTTCCTTCTTCTTGCCCGTGGCCCAGCGAGCCCAGCCGCTCGTGAAACAAGATGCTGCATTTCAACGCTAAAGTCGCCGAAACGCCGCGTCACAATAAGGAAAAAAATAACCGTTGCCAGACCGACCAGGACGCAGCATTTTGCCCAAACATTTCCCAAAACGCCGCGTTTCATTTATGGGGGAAATAACCGTCGCCGCCCGGCCGGTTCCCCCTTCCTTTTCTTTTTCCCCTGGACCACCGGTCCTCCTCCTTTCCCCTTCCTTCTTCTTCCCCGCACAGCTGCCGACCTACACCCCTGCGCACGCCGGCCACCTCTACATCGCCGGCTATCCTTCCCTGCCCCTCTCCTTGTCGTTTTCTTCCTCTTTTTGACCCCGACCAAGTCCCTCTCTTCCCTTCCCGCATGCCCATCTTTTTCCCTTTTCCTCTCCCCCTCCTCGACCTAACCTGCCATGGCAAGACTTGCACCGCCTGCCACCTGCCGGCCACCTGCACACCTGCCCCACTCGTCTCCTTCTTCCCTTGTTGTTTTTCCCTCCCAATTGCCTATAAAAACTCCCATTGGAATCCATAAATCAGCTCCCTCCTTCGATTTTGCCCCGAAACCCTACCTCTCTGCCGCCTCAAAAAGACGGGCTTTCCGCCGTCACCGGTGACCGCCACTGTCACCGCTGCCCACCGTCATCATCCTTGCACCTCCCTCGACAAAATCAAGCCACCACCACCCTCTGCCTTGCCCTGCACGTGCCGCCCTAGCCGTGCAAAGTTCCTATCCCAAAACCACCACCTCCAGCCTTTGCCGCCCTTGCGCCGCCTTCCACCGCCAACCCAGCCGCCACCAGCGCCTCCTCCACCCTCCAAAATATTCAGCAGACCCCCCTCTACCTTCCCATACCTCCATCTTCCCCTACCTCCCTCTCCTCCTTCCTCCCCCATCTTCCACCTCTCTCCACTACCCTTGGACACCGCGCCAACCACCGTGCGCCGCCACCCCTTGCCACGTCACCACCCTCACTCCACTCCCCTTCACCTGATATTCCTTTCTCCACATCAAACTCCCCCTTTTTTCCTCCCATCTAACCACCACCTCCATTTTCCCCCCTCTTCTCCTCCTCCACCGTCGCCGCCATACGCCACCGCCGGACCACCACCGACCCTAGGTGGTTCTCCACTCATCCAAACCCTAATACCCCTTTTATATAACTGTTACTATTTTCTACTAATATTAATACTAATATACTTATTATTATTATCATTATTATTATTACTTTTATTATTATTATTATTATTATTATTATTACCATTATTATTGTCTCTATTATTAATGTTCTTATTTTCTTACTAATACTAACATCCCTTTTGAACCCTAACTTTTATTATACTTAACTTTAATCTTAGTTTTTATAATTATTAGTATTAACATTATTAATAATACTATTATTATTACTTCTATTATCCTTACTACGGTTATTATTGTGGTTGCTAAACCTTACTTGGTTGTATTATTGTTATTATCATTACTACTAGGAGTATTATTATTATTATCTTTATTATTATTATTATTATTATTATTATTATTATTATTATTATTATTATTATTATTATTATACTTAACACCCTTATCATTTTGTTAACAATAATACTACTTTGTTCTTATCCATGTTACTTAACTCAAACTAGTAAATATCATGTGGTTGTTAACTAGGGAGAATACTTGAACCTTATTACCATACCACTTAACATTAACCCTAACCTCATTACTATGACACTATTATTAGCTATTACTATTATTACTACTATCACTACCTTATTATTGTAACCAAAAACATTCGAACCCTTGTATTATTCATGAATATACAACTATTATCATTACCACCCTTAGGAATAGTTTACTTGTAATATTGTGACCTTGTAATATTATCATTTCAAATATAACACCATTAATAGACTTGGCCTCAAAATGCTAGGGTTTCTATCACTAGACATTAGTGTCACTATTTTATTAATACTAACACTATTTTCCTAAAGCTAGCATAAACCCTATTACTACAAGATTAGGACTAATGGGATTAATAAAATAAGTGTAACAATAAGTATAAAAAATAAATATACTTTGACTACTAATATTTAGTATACTAATTCTAAGGTAAAAACCCTAGTTTTTGTATAATACCCTCTTTAGTAATAAAAACCCTAATCCTAAACTAGAATAAGGGTTGATAGTACTTGCAAGGAAAACTAATACTTAACTTTTTTTCCTTTTATAGGTAACCCCGACCAAAGCCCTAAGGAGTTAGAGGAGCGTGCTCCAAGCCTAGATTCGCTTTAGGTAAGGACGAAGCTATGGCCTTGTGTTATGTGTGATGTGTTGTGTTGATTGTTGTGTATACCATGCTAATGTGCGTTATATGATTTATGGATAACTTGTCTCATGTGTAGCGTAGCTTGGAATTTGAGGTATGTCGTGTGTGCTTTCTATGACATGAGCATGACATGTTTATGTATGATATTTATGATGTGTTGATACGGTCCTCTAGGACATGCATGCTAGGGTTTTGGTAGCATGAAATGATAATAAAAGAACAACGGGAAAGTGGACGTTTGGGAAGTTTGCATGGGGGGACTAGATCTTGCATAGGCATGATCCTTACGTGGGAAAAGTTGATTTGGGTTGTAAGTAAGAGTTTTGGAGAGCCTTAGAGTGATTGGAGACTTGGTATGAAAAATAGTACGTGAGTTGGTGCATAAGAGACCTGATTAGGGTTTTGCGAGTAAGTGGGTGTTGGGGAGTCTGCAGGGAGTATTTAAATTCTACATGGGGATGAATCTTACGTGAGGAAAGTTGATTTAGGAAGTAAATAAGATAATGTCAAAGTTATGGGTCCATTGGAGACTTGGGTGCAAAATTTTACGTGGGTCGATGTAAAGGTGTCTAAGGGGAACCAATTAGGGTTTGGGAGAAATTGGGTAATTTGAAGGGTACAAGGGTAAAAATGATCAAGGAAGGATGGAGTATGGGGTTGAGAGTGAGGACTCACTTATATAAAGGATGAGTATGGGTTTCTAAATGAGAGAAGAGATTTTGGGGTGAAAGAGGGAGATTACTTGTTGAGGAAGTAGAGTGCTAGGGTTTGGTGTGGCCAACTAGGGTTGGTGGGGTCAACTAGGGTTTTGGCATGGCCAACTAGGGTTTTGTCGGTCACATGTGAACTTGGGAGATAAAGTAATACATTTGGGGAGTTTCCTAATAAAAATGAGGTGCGAGATAGAGAACAAAGTAACGTTTGGGTAAGCAAGAAGGAGTTGGGCCACATAGGTCCGATTAGGGTCTCCGAGGAGGAACCCTAGAGGGATGAGGACATGCGGAGTTGATTTCATATGTGTTGGGATGGCCTATATTCTTGGAGATTGTACCTTACTATATGCCACTATGCCCAAGTCTATGGGGGATGGATATCGGGTGAGAAGAGGTACGAGTCTCAAAATATGGGACGGTCCCTATGGAGGGGAAAGAATTAGAGTATCAACCGCATGCATATCAAGGGTGTGATGTGATTCAATAAGACACGGATAAGACATTAATTACGTAAAGCGAAAGACTGTTGAGCCAGACCCAGTCCGGTCCGCCAGTTAGAATAGTGGCCAAAGGCGTTCTGCCCTGGGTGTTTATTTTCGGTCCATCGGTTATAATAGTGGTCATAGGCGTTCTGCTGTAAGTGTTTATTCCGGTCCACCGGCTATAATAGTGGGGGATTCAGGCTCAATAAACCCAAATGAATAAGTTAATCCATGGGAAAATACTAAGTACTTACAGTGAAATACCATGTGAGTCGGGGCCAGTCCGGCCCACCGGTTAGAATAGTGGCCAGAGGCGTTCCGCCCTGGGTGTTGATTCCGGTCCACCGGCTATAATAGTGGTCAGAGGCGTTCTGCCCTGTGTGTTTATTTCCGGTCCACTGGCTATAACAGTGGGGCTCCCGCACTCACATGGACTAATGAAGAATGCGTTGAATGAATATGAATGAAGTAATCCATGGGAAAATACTAAGTACTTACATCGAAACACCATGTAAGTCGAGGCCAGTCCAGTCCACTGGTTAGAATAGTGGCCAGAGGCATTCCACCCTGGGTGTTGATTCCGGTCCACCAGCTATAATAGTGGTCAGAGGCGTTCTGCCCTGAGTGTTGATTTCCGGTCCACCGGCTATAATAGTGGGGCTCCCGCACTTACATGGACTATTAAAGAATATGCGTGAAATGGACATATTATTAACAAGGATAAAGAATAAATTACCGGAAAGTACTCAGGCCTTATCTTGTGTATTATCGCATGACTTATATGATTGTGCTATATGGGCTATGTGGTATGATTGTATGCTTGGCCTTAGCGTACCTGCACCCTTACTAAGTATTGGACCCGTACTGATACTACCTTGATTGAATGGGTCCTGTGATGATCCACCGATGGTGGGGAGCAGACCTTCTATGCAGGTGCTGATCAGTTACTAAATTGGGGTGGAAGGCTTGACCTGAGTGAGTAGGTGATCCGGATATTGGTCCCTTGGGATCTGTTTTATTTAGCTATATTTTGTACTACGATTCTTGTTTTGAAACCGTACTCTTAAGTTATATTCCTAAACGATATTCTAACTATTATTGATTTGTGTTTTCATGAATGACCTATGTTAACTATGAACCTATGTTTTAATTATTCTTACTTAACGATTGTTTAGTTTAGCCTTAGCACTTAGTATTGGAATGGTAGGAGTGAACCGGTCTGGTACTAAGTGTGGCGGTAATGCCCCCAAGTTTACGGTTTTAATTCTTTCGCTTTAGCTAAACCTTTTGATTTAAACGAAATTTTTCAGTAGTAAATTTGGGGGTGTTACAATTTGGCTCTAGAACATCTATATGCCATAAATAACTTCTTTGTGAAGTTGTAATCTCTCATAATAGGATAGTAAATGTGTAGACCAATAATGTATTGTGCTTGTGATTTTGTTTACCATCTCTGACATAAAAAATCTATTTAAAGAGTTAAACGTGGAAGCTGATATAGTAAAAATAGAGTGTGTTACTACCACACTTGTTACTTGTCTAGTTTTCTCTACCATTCTTATACCAAGTGTAAGGCTAGAAATATTAATCCGCTTAACTTAATAATGTAGTTGTAAGAACTAGAATGGAGAGAACAAATTAGATTTTTATCATTTCGATAAAACAAACACCAACGGTTACAAAACTCAGCAGAAGAAAAATATATAAAGACATAAGAGTGCAAAAACATTCTGATCAAAAGATATCAGGTAGGCCACTGAATAGTCGTAACTCTCAACCTAAAATACTAGCTTTCAACTAATCTCACAAGCTAAGCTATAAAAACCACTACCCATTAAATAAACAGATGCCCAAGAAATAGAACCCATTAGTACAATGGTATTAAGTAACCCACTATATAAGACTAATATGAAAAGCCTACATGGAACACATAGATGGTATGATAATATGAAATGGTATAAAATACTGAAAGATACATATAATGATCAAAATACAATAATCATATTAGATAAAAAAAATTATCACCAAAGTTACATACTACTCATACCTGTTCATTTAGAACATACGAAAACTTACCTACCAAGCATCCAAGGGATGCGCTTTGAAGTAACGATTAGAACAAGTTTCATCCCTATAACTTTATTATTCATAATATATCTCATATCTTAATATTAATACCAATGAGTTCCATAATATTATAGGTAGGGCTCAAAGGAAAATATCAAACAGAGGTAGGTGCGAAGGCTACTACCAAACTGCAAGTAGGCATGAAGGATACTACTGAAAAATAATTAGGCATGAAGGTTACTATCAAACCATAGTTAGGCACAAAGGCTACTATAGAACCATAGTTGCACATGAAGGCTACTATAAAATCACAGGTAGGTATAAATGCTACTACAGAACTACAGATAAACACAAAGGCTACTATCGAACTAATCCAATAATCATTTCAAACCAAAAATAATAATTTCCATTCTTATTTACTCAAGAGCAGATCATATCAACCCAAAGACTCTAAGGTCATACATGCACTCAAAGGCATCACAATATCCTACCGACCGTTAACCTACGGATAGAAAGGTCCATGGTTGTGTTTTCTCACAAAGGTAGCATAATACCCTACCAAATAAGACAACTAATCCATAATTATGTAAGCGCTTTATAAGTCCACAAAGTAAAATAGAATAAGATATAAGTCCTAACAAGGGTACTAAGACAAACCAGCACAAATATATAATTGATTGTGTGCTAAACTAAGTCTTTAGGGTAGTGACACCTAGAGAGACACTATTCCTAATCTTGTAGTCTTTCACTTTAAATATTAATAGCTCATTAAATTGATTACAAGACCACATAATAAACACACAAATCCAAATTCCATACTTTACCATTTTTACTCATTTTTAATTAATCAAGACAACTGTAATCAGTGTTAATCCTAAGGTCAACATTAAAAATATACTGAGGCCATCCTGGGTTTAGTTATTCATATTTATGGACATTAGGCCAAAAATGACCAAAATATCCTTGAGATGAAGAAGAAGAAGAAGAAGAAGAAGAAGAAGAAGAAGAAGAAGAAGAAGAAGAAGAAGAAGAAGAAGAAGAAGAAGAAGAAGAAGAAGAAGAAGAAGAAGGAAGGTGGGTGGTTGGGTTTGAGAAAAATAAAGAGAAGAAGTTGAGGGGTGTATGCATGTATACGAATAGCTGGGGGAAATGGTTCGAAAGTAGATAATATGGAGCATGAGGTAGAGATCAGTGTGGCTAGCTTGGTGTAGGGAAAGGACAGTGCGGGTAGAGATGGGCTAGACATTGTAGGAGAAGGGTGTAGGGTGTATGGCATAGGGTGTAGAGACGTGCGTAGAGATAGGATAGGGAATTCATGCACAAGAGGGTACATGGGGGAGGGACATGTTTGTCTTAAAAGGGAAAGGAGAGGCACAAGCGTCCTAAGCCAAAAGAGAATGAGAAGAAAAATAAAAGGGAAAAAAGGAGAAAGATAAGAGAAGGAAGAAAGAAATAAATTTAGAGTTAGGATTAGAATTATGTTTAAATTTAGGATTAGGGTAAAATTAATTTTTATAGGGTTAGGGTGCCTAGTTTGAAAAATAAAAGAAGAAAAACTTATCAATTCATGGTGAGTTTAAATGAAAAATAAAATGATAAAATAATTGGGGTAATAGTTTTATGAATTTATATGGGTCATGGATCAAGGGTTAAAAAATAATTTAGCTAAGATCTAAGGATTAGGTTTCTAATAAAAGGCTAAATGCTCAAAAAGATTGGTTACAAAAATTTTTGGTATTACATTATGATTTTAAAAAGTAGGTATGCCCCCAAAATACATTACAGACTTAGAGGGATTGATATGGAGACTAGAGGAGGTGTTAAACTTATCAGACAAATTCTTAAGTAGGGTGATAGAAGGTAAGTCTCCTCTACAAAATACAAGAAGGTCAGTTTCAAAAGAGGGGTTTATAATTGGATGCCTTTGTCATTTAGGGTGCCCCATAAAGCCATCTAGACTCCTTTTAGAGCTCACAAAGGACTAAGACAACAAGACCATTAATATAACACCCCCATTTTTTATTAATCAAAATTTTCATTTTAAAATATTAAGAAATTATAAAAATACCAAATACAAAAAAATGGGGTGTTACCACTGCACCTAACATAGAATAGGCATCATCCACTTGTCACATATTATACATAAGGATGAGAAACCAATCCAACCAAAACAAGAGTGGAGTGTGTAAAAACATGATTTATAACTACTAAAGAAAATATTTACAAAACAGGACCTTAATGGTCCCTGAAATACTTAAATACATGAAAAAAGATTAACCTATAGTACATACCGACAATGAAAGAAAACAAAAGTAGGGCATAGCCCCAACCTTGGTCCATTAAGCACCAAACAATGGTCTTCGAATGTCCATGTTCTCAAGCCCCAAGCCTAAAATGAGGTAGGCCCACTACCAACCATCTTAAAAAACTCTGTATGGTCTTCTTCTTGTGGGATTTAGTTAATTAAACAAACTGGCACGTCAGTAAGCTTGGTACTAAGTAAGATAAGTTAACTCCTCAATTGGAGTCACAATCATGAAAGGTCAAAGTCATATAATTCATCAGGATTTGATGCCATACATGACTCAAACAAATCAAGATTCATCATGCTTATCAACATAACATGAACATCATGGATAGCAACAAAAAATTTAATAAGTAGGTTATTCAAATAACTTATTAGGGCTTCTACCATCCATTCACATAATTTCACATTGGGTATATTTTCTAAGCTTGTAAAATTCATTAGGTCATTTATTTATAACCCACTAATTTTCTTTCCTTTTTTATTTTTCCTTTTTCTTTATCCACGCATTTATCCTTATTCTTATCGAGCAATAGATTGTGTACCATCCTATTGTCATATATGACATAGAAGCCTATCCAAACCAAAGAACATAAAGTCCGTCTAAAGTTAAGTAACTCACCTAGGTAACCACACCATTTAGTATCGATACTTCCTAGTATATCATCAGTTTTTAGAGTAGGTAAGGTACCGAGGTTTACTTAGATCCCACCCGAAGGCACTAATAAACAAAACTAACCCCCATTAGTTAATCAAGTATCGAGCAATTCATACCCATGAACAACTTGATTAACTTCCACTTTAAGTAATTAAAGTTCCAAAGTTATGTTATCCTACAAGGCCCATGAAACATTCAAGCAACACATCTACATAGTTATTCCATCTTAACCATTATTACCCTCCATCCATGCACTGGAATTTCCATTAGTGATTAGCTAAGTTCAAATTAAACCATTAAGGTAATATATTTATGCTAAAATCTAGATTATCTCATTCAACAGTAGCATGAAAACATACTCATTCCAATTTACTCATTAAAGTCTTCCGAAGGCACTAAATATAATATCATGAATTATGATCCCTTTAAACTATCCAATAGGTTGGTTAATTCATGATAAATGTGTGTTCTCACTATTAAAGGATCGTGTTATAGCATTGTGTAAATTCTTAAAGCATCTTAAGTCTAAAAAGAACAAACACAACGCACTCTGGATGAATCGGCTGATAGATTTAGGCTAACCAGTCGATTAGTTTGGCTTAACTACCAAATTTTAAAGTTCCCTCGAACTAGTATATTGATTTAGTCAAACCAAACAACTTTTATAAGATCATTCTATCGATTCTAACAAACCAATAAATGAACTTAAGCAAAAAAGAACCAAAGTCACCACAAACCATCTGATTGATCGATTTAGGCCAACCAGTTAACTATTCTAAGTGCTAGTCAATCGGTTTAGATTAACTAGTTGATCGATTAACCCATATCAAAAATTTTACATATGATTCACACTGTAAAATCTTACCATATCTAAATCACATGCTTACTCATGCCATATTCGAAAGTAAGAGTGACTTACTTGATGCTTAGTAAAGTTTTCCATTGAAGAGGAAAAACTCAAGCTTGAATATCTCAACTTTCCAAACCTTTAAATTTAACAATTTAAAACTCATATCATGAATAAATTTCACAAAACAATAACTTAAATCAAGAAAGAAAATAGACTTATCACTTCCAAGAGAAAAATAGAGAAATATTCAGCTGAAAGTAACTCAACTTACTCCTAAATCTAACTCTTTTTTGTGTAAAGAAAATAAGAATAAGAAGAGGTTTATATAGATATAATCTAAAGAGTGAATAAAATTTGAATTTAATTTTGAAGTGGAGAGGAATTAACACAAGTGCTTGAAGAATCAAATATTTTGGATATGGAAGGTAAAGAATCATTTAAGGAATGATTGAGGATATTTAATAGATTGAAAACCCTAATTTCACTATTTAACTTTGAGTTGAATGGGTGGATTTATCAAAAATAGGTTAAATTCCATTTTAGAGCTTAAATGATGATTTTCTAGAGAATGTAGATTGAGATCATCAAAAAAATATCAAACATAAGACATGAAATGAAATATTGACATGGGAAGGGAATCTCCTAGTAGTATAGGGATAGTTTGAAAATCAAAGCATACTTATAGAGGTGTGTGGGGAAGAGATGAAGAAGATAGGAACAAGATCATCCTCTCCTTTAATTGTAAAATCAAGCCTCAAATCTGTTTGAGGTAGCAACTCAAGCCGAATAAATGATCAAAATGGTTAAGGATCACTTAAGAACAGCTTGGAGTTGGATTATTAAAGTTTCAATGAATGAAATAAATTTCCTGTAAAATTGAGCTTTGAATAGAACTCAACCCGACTAACTGCCAGACAAGTTAGATTTTCTATAGACTAGTTGATCGGTTTGGTTGAATAAAACCCCTTTGTTGAAATGTTGATCTAGTTGATCGGTTCATAGATCCAGTCGATTAGTTCACCAAAAAACTTATTTTATTCAAAAGATTAAAGTTTTCTCAAATTCCTTATTACTTCAAACCCAAGCTATAGTTCTAAATTGAGATATACTATTATCAAATTTTATTAAACATAGTAATTTCCCATTCTATATGTCTTACAAAAATATGGGGCATTACACTTTATCCATTATCTATTTTTCGTCATTATGGAGTATAATCATGGATTATTGTATACTTTATAGAAGAATTTATCTTTCCAACTCCACCCTAAATGTAATAAATTTAAGTTTATTTCATTATTTTTTTCCAATGATTTATTGTTTTTCTATTGATGATGATTGTTACTCATTTTGTGTATTCCTTGAGACGTTCTTTGCGCTCTCTAGTTTATCAAGGGTATAACTTAATGCTTCTAAGAGTGTCATCTAGTATGAAGGTAGTGTGGAAAAAGACACAAAACATACTATTTTTCAGTTGTCACATATTTCATAGCTATTAGGTATCTTGTGTTGCCTATTTTAAATAGGAAATTAAGGATAAATGGATAACAAGACTTGCTGGATAAGTTTACGTCCCAACATAATTCCTAACAAAACTGTTTCTTAACCTATTTTAAGTGCTTATGGCTAGTTAAATCGATTCTGGTTAGCATTCAAGATTATAGAAGATTTATGTATTTTATCCCTAAGAATGTTATAGATGCCATCAATATGGTATACATATCTTTCCTTTAGTTTGGATCCTATCTTATGAACAAGAAAATAATGGTTTCCTAGCCATAAGTTTGTAGGCAAAAAAGAATAGAGGACTAGGGTTGTTCCATCTTGAATAGTTGAATAGCGCAACACTTGGTGGACTACTATGGAGCCTCATGATGAAAAAAGATGTATTGTGGTGGGGATTTATGGCATGTACCAATAAGTGTAAGTGTGAGTTGGCATCTCTGGAGGGTAGTGTAGTTGAGACCTATTTTCAAGCCTATTTTTTATGTATATTTAGACTAGGCCCCTTGTGGTCAAGATTGATACAAAATAAGGATGATTTATGAATTAATAAGGTTTAAACAAGAATTTGTTGATTGGTGGCAGCAGGTATGGAATCGAATCTCTTCACCACAACATCAGCTGCACTTATGTCTCACTTTCCAATGTATATTATGTAAAAAAGACATAATGGAGAATATGGAAAAGGAGATAAGTGAGGAGTTAACATTATGTAAATAGGATGTTTAATCAGTCGATCATCTATTTTTCCAAATTTCTTTTGCATGTCAAGTTTGGCATCCTTTCATACGAGGGTTTGAATGCACACATCAAGAAAATACATTTCATGATTGGATGAGATGGGTAAATTGACAAGGAAAGAGTCCATGGAGCATAAGACTAGTGCTACAATTATTGGTCATTATTACTACATACCAGCCTTGGCAAGAAAGGAATCAACACATCTTTCATGCCAAAGAAATAACTCCATTAAAAATTATAATGCTCATCATCAAGGAAATGTCCACTAAGATAGATATTGTCCATGATTATAAATCATATGATGTCTTAGTTACCCATGTCAGCACCCTCAAATAGAGTTTTTTTCTTTGTTACATGCTTTCTTTAGACTATTAGAATTTTTACCAACTATGTTGAAGTTTGGTAATAATTAAATATTTACATTATGTACCAAAACACTAAATTGGAGTATCATCCTTTTATATCCAACCCATCAAAACCCAATAAGTGAAAATTGAAGTCCCTATCTCATTCTTTGATGTTATTTGAATGCAACTGTTGTGTTGCCGCTCGAACTCATCCACCACTATGCCTGAAGAACAATCAGGGTTTGGAAGATGTGAAAATAGGGATGAGAAATTGACAAGAAAGGCAAAATTTGAAATGGAAAAGTGAAGATATGAATCGTTATTGAAGACTATAGAGTAACGTAGGGAAACGTTGCATTTGTGAAATGAAATTCTCATGAGCTAGTCATGAACTACTTTGAAAACTTTAGACAATGGTTTTATAAAAGAATCATAATTAAATATCTTATATATATATATATATATATATATATATATATATATATATAACATTATCAAAGTGCTTATGTGAAATTTTAAGTAGTTTTTGATATCCTTTTTTCCCCTAAAACATTTAATCTAACTTTTAATAATGGTTTCTACCTAAAACTGTTATCTAAAATTCTTCCTCAAAACCACACTCAACTTTTCACAATTTTCACATTGGTTTTGTGGTATCCATTATCTCGTAAGTGTTAGGCATTATTAAACCATTGTTTCGTAATATTATAGAATGACTGCATATACTAATTTTATTATTAATATTAACCTCCTAAATATTTATTGACAAAATTTGTATTATGCCTTACTCTGTGAAATTCTTGCTTCTAAATAGCATAATAAAATGAAACTATATTGTATAGGGTGATAATGCTTTTAAGTTGTTATTTACACTTTACATTATTTTTCATGCAAATATACTTTTTAATGAAGATAAATTTGATGATATTTTATTTGTAAATAGTTTTAAGGGGAAAATGTAAAAGTTTTTCTTTTGTACTATTATTTCCAAAATTTTATTATTAATAATAGTGTCTAAAAATTAACTATTTTAAAAAATATTTTGGAAGTAATTTTTTTCATATAAATATAATTCATCATAGGGAGCAAAAGATTAAGAAAAAGATAGTGTCAAATAATAATTATTTTATTATTAGTAGTAGAAAAATTAATAATAAATAAATATATAAATAGGTCAACAATAAAAATACATGTGTAGCCATTTTTTTTCTTTTGAGAGCCATCCATATTTAATTGGACCTAAAATAGAAATTGCCAACTTATATATACAGACTTCAGGGATTGGGCACTTTGGCATCATAATGGAGTCAAATTGGGCAGGGCATGTGAGGTGGTCATCCTCCTTTTGTATTGGTCTAAGAAGACCATGTGATGCAAAATACCAACCCCCGATGATGTTGATGTTAATATATATTTTACTTTATAAAATTATTGTTAATATTATTATTTTATAAATAAATTATTTTATAATTTTTGTATATGTTAATTCTTGGTATAGTTTATATTAAATTGGATATAAAGTTTGGCCATAACATTTATATTACATAGTAACATGTTAGTAATCAAGCCTAATCCTATATTTCTCCATCTAATTCTTGATGTAGAATTAGAATAAAGTTATTATAGATAAATGCATGTATGCCATGTGATGGAAAAATTAAAGCTAATAATTTAATTATTTTATTAATTAATTATATAGATATTTTTTTAATTTAAAACATTTCAAATTTTAAAATTAAATGAGAAAATTAATTATTATAACCAACTACGCACTCAATTTCTGCACGACTTGGGTGAAATTAAAGGGGCGGATTTGTAGTTTTTTCTTCTCTCTCTCTCTACTTTGTAGCTGGAAATATTTTCCTTTTAAACACACACACACGCATATATATAAAAGAATAATTAAGGAAGAGGCAATTTCTTCATCTTTCTTAGTGATTTCTATGTGAAGTCAAAGAAAACTAAGAAATATAAGGAATGTCTACCATTCCGTTCCTCATCAGCAACATGCACCATCGGATTTAAGAAAAAAAGGAGTGGAACTGTATAATTTTATTTCGTAGATTACAAATTAAATATTTAGTGCAATTAATTCAGTCAATGGTCGGAAATATACTTCTAAAGATCTACAATAAGTATTGCATATTTAAATTCTATATATTAAATGATTAAAATGTATATTAGGATTTTACACATTTTTATATGATTGTACATGAATTATACATATTTGTATTTTATTTTAATTCATGTCATAAATTTAGTCTTACCCTTGATACAGGCCCTGCGAGTAAGTCAGCCGGCCACAAACAAATTTCCCTCCTGCTGCCTGGATGTTCGTCATTTGTTTTGCGTGCACAAGGACTAAACAAATTAGAGCATAGCTTTCATATAACACTGTTGAACGCACAAACACCGAAGGTTACTAACATATTACACTTTAGCATCCAACTCAGGATACTTATACGGGTAATTTATTTGCACGCCCAAACCATTACTTGCCATTACTTTACAAGGCCCAGATCGAAGTAAAATGAAGTTATTTTTATAAAAGCATAGGCATGTTTACAATAGTAGTCCTAGACATGAAACACTAAACCTATTGTAACATGCACCTTGGTTCAGAGGTTGATTTCACACCCTAATCTTGTCTTTAGCCTGACCAACATTAAAAACAATCTCATCCAAGAGAGGACGTCGGAGGTTGGGGTGCTCTGTAGCTCGGAAGCAGAGGAGGTGATCTGTAGCTCAGAGGTAGTTGGGATCCATAGCGCCGAGGTCAGGGGGACACATCATTGGACAACCCATCACCAGGGTACCTTCTATATTTAACATCCTTTATAAAGGTTGTCTCAGCTACCCGATCAATAAATAGCAATGTTTTAAGGTATAAGTGTCACTAATTGAATATCGATGAGTGTATATTGTATACTCCTTAGTATTTATATATGCAGTATATTTTTGATCTACATGTAAAGTTAACAGTTTAATTTTTGCTTGTGTACAAATAGCACTTGTGAGGGTTGCTGAAAGTATTTAACACTACCAACTGGGCAATATGAATACGCAATTAATTAATTGTCCAGTTGTAGCATTTTAGAAAAAGAAAATTAAAGCCTTAACTTCTGCCATAGGTACATATTAGACAAACAATAAAATAATCGGTACAGATGTACCATGAATAAACTAGTAATATTAGTGATAGATTAGTGATTTTAGAGATGGAAAAGAAGGGGGCGGGAGGAGCCTAAAAAATATAACACGTCGATGATCGATCTGATTGTATATATATTTTCTCCATAGTAAGATTATATTAACTTACTTTTTTCATTAGGATTGGACGCTTCAGCCGAGTCTCTTGCTGTTGCTTCAGAGGCGATTAGAAACACGGTAGTGAGAAGAACTAGCAAATTTAAAGGAATGCCTTGGAAGCCATATATTAGAAAAATAATTTATTAATGCCAATGATATATGAAATTTGTTAATTAATAGGCGATGGAAATGCCAGTACGAGAGGGATCCATTTATAGGCCTTGCATGCGTGGAGGCTAAGAGAGATGGATTTTAAGGATCGATCGATGAACCACTGCAAATTGCAAGTCTTTTTATAATTGATGCAGTTTACAGTTGGGTAGATGGCCGTAGATGTTCTAGTGACTCATAAATACTCAAAAAAAAAAGGAAAAGGAAAAAAAAGGCCAAATTCAAGTCAAGTTCTATTGAAATCCATGTACTCGGAAAGAAAATGGCGTACATATTAATAGCTTTTGTCCCTCAGGTGGAATTACCACTTTCTTTGAGCTCAACTTGTGTATTAAACAAATTTAAATACTTGATTTGACTTATTTAATAAATGATTAAGTCTGACCAAAAGATGGCTTAACTTGAGAACATTATCGAGTCGAGCTCAAATTTAATCCAAAATAGTAATTTCTTTTGCAGAATGCAACATACAGACCTGGTAGTAACTAGAGGTGGCTATCGGGTCAAGCAGGATCATGACGGGTTTGGTCATTTCTAGTTCAGATTATTTCTTATCATTTTATTGTTTAGGTCTGTTCAAATTTAGGTCGTTATAGATTCGGCTTCTATTTTTTTTTGGTTGATGTTGCCAATCCACAAGCGTATAGATTCATTGTAGCACTTCAAAGTCGTATTCCATAAGAATTTTGCAACTGAGTACCAAACTTCATCATTTTAGCTATCTAAATCATTATGGAGTGAGAATATGCAGGTGGGTAGTAAAAATAAATATAACAACTAATTGAATGTAAACTCTAAAATGATAAATATGAAGCCTATTATTGAACTTTGGTCTCTAAATTGGTATTCGACAATGAAATAAAGCTACATTGTTGTTTAATTCAGTAGCTATGAACAATCGGTCTAAATATAGTCATTAGCCTCTTTTAAGATCTACGAGAATATTAAATCTAATTTACTAACTTCTTTCATGAATAACAAATTAAACTAAATCCATTAAGTGCCACCGATTTTATAGCCCTTGAGAAGCAAATATCTACTTTTTGTGATTGCTCGAATTCTTGATCATATGCTAATTTGTGATAATGATTTCAACCTTTCAGTTATAAACCATATCTAAAAATGTCGGATTCCATCAAATGTAACTTATAGTGATCAATCCTAACACATGAAATAGCACATACGAACTAAACATACACCATGTACTTTAGTTCATCATATCAATACTAAAATAGACCTAATTCCATCCTAACAAAAAGGATTACTAGCTCATGATTGCAAGAAATATGAATGAAGTAAAATGCATAACAAATATAATGACAGTATAAAAAATTACAAATAAGAGAAATTAGATTGAATTAATTGTAAACCGGAGAAGAACAGAGTTGATTCTAAGTTGATCATACACGAACTTGCACTTAAATCTGGGATATTAAACTAACAAAATCAAGGAATATTACAATATGTTTTTTCTTAGGAAAAGAGAGGAAAATTTCCTCTAAAATCGACCTAAAAACATCCCCAAGAAGTCCTCGAAGAATCACTTAAAAACTACCCATAACATAGGGTATGTCACACACGAAGATTATAGGGTAACTGCTGCTACATGGCTGTGCAGCATTTTAGCTCTTGAACTGGCAGATATAGCTTCTACATGGCTATGCAACATATGCATAGCTTGGCCATGATGCATCCTCAACCTCAACTTGATTCGTTCAATTCTCATATGACCATGCAAGATATGTACAGCCTGGCAGTGTAGTGTCTTATACTTTGACCTAGGTTCATCAATGTTGCACGGTTGTGCAACTAGCTGTGTGGCACCATCTCCTTGCTTCTTTTGGCCTTCTTGGCTTATTTTTGACTATTTAAATTTCTAGACTCCTCCATAGACATGTTAGGTTGATTTATCTTCTTTCAATGCCTTTTTATACTAGGTATTTTCCTCTAAAAACATGCACTACTTCCTTAAATTTATGTGTTCTTGTGCAAGTCTATAAAAAATAAACACTAAGAGAACAATAGTGTGAAAAATACACTTGAACCACAACAAGATACATATTATAAACCACATAAAGTCTTAAAATAAAGGTAAAGTGAGACAAAAATAGAAAAAATATTCACTTTGTCAACTCCCCCATGCTTATCATTTGATTATCCCCAAGAAAACATAAAAAATAGAAAGAAAAATGGAGAAAAACATAAGGATATTAAAGCCTTATATGATAGGACAACCTACACAAACAAGACATATGATTTCAAGGTTGACTTATATTGCAAGCGGTAATAGTTGGAGAGAAAAATTAAAGCGTGAATACCGATTAGTCCTGACTCGCAAATAAGTATTATCATGACATTCTAAGATGGTTTAGGATTATGTAGATTCTATTTTTGTAAACAAAGGTTAAAAAAGGTCGTAAACTTCCTCTCTTTAAGAAAATGTAAATTCTCCGCACTCATGTTTTTTGGAGGTAGAACCGTTTCGCTCAAAATTCTCCAACCCGATAATGATCAACCATATGCTTACATAGACTCTCTTTCTCCACCACTCGAAGACATTATACAATACAAAAATCTTGAGGTCCTATTAAGGTTGTAATGGGTTCGGGGTTAAGGGTAGGATAATTCTAGGATTGTAGCTAACGGTCGAAAAGCTAGTGGAGTGGCAACTAAAAGTATATGTAAAAATATGAGATCGATAACTCACCACTCACTCCTTAATTAACAACCAAAGCTATTTTCCAACAACCTTTTCTACCCATAAAAAAAAATTGATTTCTTAATTCCCCACATCACAACTTCAATAAATTCATTCTTCTCTTCCTTTAAATTTCCTTTTTTCTTTACAAAGAAGAGAATAAAGCTATAATTAGATCATTTTCTAAACATAAGATCTACCAAATATCCTCTTCTTTTTTTTTTATTACACCCCATTATTATTTATTAACCTACCTACACCAAATAGGTTAAAGAGTTACCGCTCCCTAGTTTCAGACAAGGGTAAAGTAATAAATTAGAAATATGACTACTAAGTAGGTTTATGATAGAATGAACAAGTCTCAAGCTCAGAGGGGTTAAACAAAAGGAAACGAATAACATTTGGTAGGCTATTTGGCTAAATTAGCTATAAAAAGAAAGCATGTGCCTCAATTATTTTAATGCATGCATAATTCATATGTGGTATCGAACAGAATTCTTTTAGGCTCTAGTTTCACATATTGGAGGAAAAAAAATACTAAGTTAGAAAACAATAAGACTATATAAAAGATGGACAGTCTATAAAGCTCAAGGTCTCACTGGTTCTTTTGCTACTAACCCTATTTCTAGCTCTTAGTTTAGATGGGTAAATCCATAAAGATAAACCTCTATAGTGTTGCAATAATAAATGGATTAAAAGTCCATTAATTGGGAAGTTCACACTTAAAGCATTTTCATTATACTTGCTCACAATTTATAAGTCTCACTAGTATATGATCAAGCATTGTAGAGAATTATATCATATTGTCATCATAGGCTTATCATTTCCCAAATCCTCTCTCTATATTTTTTTAGGAGAAAATAAAAACGCACCAAACATGCTAACAAAATAAACACACTAACAGCAAGCTAAAAACAAAAGCAAGAAAGAAAGAAAGAAAGAACACACCAAAACATAAAGGAAACAAAGAAAAGCAATAGAAATGAGAAAAAATAAACATACCTCAAAACCCCCATGGTTAAAGAACATATTGACCGCAATGTGTGATTGGGGTATGAGTGGGAGTAAGCAAGTGCAATCACTAGGGTGAGGTAGTGGTGGGCAACAGTGCTCTAAATGTCATTGGTACATTTTATGTATCATGGTGTTCATTTGGCCGACGGGAGCAACGACGTCCCAAAGAATTATAATATGTTCATCAATAATATTGAAACGGTTATTGATATGCTAGAAAAGGGTATCCTAAGAGGTGTTAGAGGAAGAAGGGCCATGGTCAGTGCTATAAGACAGATGCATTGGGAGAGGAAGTAGTGAAAGATATAGAAGCCTCTTTAGGAAAGTCTAGATTCTTATCAGGGGTGGAATAGGTTTACTGGGGTGAGGCATGGTGGGTGAAGGTAACCAATTGATGAGTCTGTTACCAGTGGGAGTGGTGAAAGGTTTATTGCGTAAAGGATACTGCACCTCATGATTATATAATAAGTGGAATTAAATCCTGTCTTACACAATTAGTTTCATGTTCATGTAAGTCTCTAACCGTAGATAAGTCGTTTGGAAGTCAACAGGAATGTAGTCTACATTGTATCCAATCCAGGTAATGATGTACGTGATGATGTTGCCTACAATAATGTCACCAGAAAGGTTGGTTCTAACAATACTTAGGTGATTGGCAAGATAATACCCTCTATCAAAGTCATAATCTAGGAGCATACATCATAGAGCTAAGAGCTCTAGCTTTCATACACTCCCTTGGCTTTTTCCCTACCAAAAGTGTCCCGAGCAAAAGCCTTTGGACATATAGTAAGGCTGACTTATAGATTAATGAGGCCTTAGCATGGTGTTCGCTATATGGCCTAGGAGCACATCCCCTACTTGGTATAGATATTGGAGTCCAAAAGTATTAAGGATCCTATAATTATAGTTCCTAGGTAAGTGTCTGACCAATAAGGGGAAGATGAAGTAGAGATGAGAATCTTAAAAATGCCATTTTTATAGTCTCATTGGAGAGTCTAAAAGGAATGGTGTTTCCAATTTGATTAAAATAAAATGAATTGAGGAACTCAAGGGCGAGTCTTTTACTCATGGGGTGCATATGCATAAAGAAATAGGATACAAATATTTTGATCATTGCATGTATATTTCAATATTTTATACCATTTCATACTGTGATACTTTCTATGTGTTCCACACAATCTTTTCATATGAGTCTTGTATAATGGGTTACTTAGTACTGTTGTACTGATGTGTTATGCTTTATGGGCTTTTGTCTATTCAACGGGTAGTGGTTTTTATAAGTTAGCTTGTGAAATTAGTTAAAGGCTAGTATTTTAGGTTGAAAGTTATGACCAATCGATGTCCTACCTGATATCTTTTGATCAGAATATTTTTGTACTCTCATATCCTTAAGTATTTTCCTTCCACTGAGTTTTGTAATCGCTAATATTTGTTTTATCAAAATGATAAAAAGATACTTTGTTCTCTCTATTATGGTTCTTATAACTATATTATTAATTTAAGCAAATTAACATTTCTAGCCTTACACATGGTATAAGAATGGTAGAAAAAATCAGACATGCACCAAGTGTGGCAGTAACACCCTATATATTTTCTGTATCAGCTTCCACATTTAACTCTTTAAATAAATTTTTTATGTCCTAAAAATTGAGGTGTCACATATAAAATCCTTGATATTTTGTCTTTCCCTAAAAGTGTAATACCTTTTTGATATCTTGGCATTTCATTGTCTTTACCCCATCTCAAAGCTAATTAGATTATGGAGATGGTGGACAGAGTCACAAGCACAATGTAACATTGGTCTACACATTTACTGTCTTATAATAGGAAATTAAAAATTCACAAATTAGTTATTTATGGCATATATATGTTCTAAAGCCAAATATCTATTCCAAAACTCTATAATTTTTCAATGTCCTAGGGGCTGAAAAATTACAGTAAACACAATTTATCTTGCAATACTCAAGAAACCTATGAGTGTCAAACTTTGTTCCTTGATCAAATCTAATAATTTTAAGTTGTATATTTATTTATTTTAGTATGTTGTTAGCATAATAAAAAAACTCATGAAAGGTTTTATGTTTATATACTAACACAATCCATGTGAATTTTGAAAATTCATATGTAATAACAAATACATATTTGATACCTCATCTACAAGTAATTCTCATGAGTCCACATAAGTCCATACATAAAAAAAAAGAGTTATTTTTTTAATCAATTTTCATGTATGCAATATGAAGGTGGAATTACATGTATAATAACTAATATTTGATGGTATTTTTCAAGAATAATTGATATTTATTACTCCCTTCGAATGAAAAAAAAAACATTTTAGTAATTTATGTAATTTTTTAGGAATTAATAAAAGTTACCACAAAATTTCACACATGCCATTCTTTAAAACCAAACAAGCATTTGATGCATAAATGATAAAAATAATAAAAGAAAATGTGGATAAACTTAGAAATTAGATTTTATCATTCTAAAATGGATTTCTTCATTATACATATATTTACACTTTAAAGACCTTTTTTTCCCATACGGATATATTGCTTTTTATTATTAAAGAAAAGGTATCATTTGGTAAAGCGAATTAGGCTCAAGAGATAGGGCTTCCCAAAAATATAAGCTTTATGATTTTTTGGTATGCAATAAATAAATAAATCAAAAGTAATTAGAATTTTCTTTTAACTCTTTACCTATAAGTTTTAGAAAATAATTAATAACTGAAGCATCCCTCATTAAGTTACACTTTTTTTCCCTATTTTATTTTTATCTCAAATAATAATTAAAATATAAATTAAAATAACTTCCTCTACTCTTTCCTCATGAAAACCAAAAATACATACGTGATATCTGCAATCACATGATTCCTTGTACCTAAGTAAATTGGAAATTTGACTTTCTCGGTAAGTTATCATATGCATGCCAAATGGTAACAAAGTAAAAAAATCACACTATAACTACCGTTCAATAATATTTCTTTGCGATGCCTTGATGCTAAGGCAATGCGATCACGATCATTATTTATATTGCGTAATTAACTCGTTTACTTTACTTGCTCTATCTAGGGTTCATCTCAGTGATTGAGATTTCATTCACTGATGATGGCATTGAATTGTTGGTTGATTGCTCTAAACCTATCCCATGGCTTGTCATGCTGTGTTCAGGACTATTATAAGCAAGGAAAGCGGGCTTCTCTGGCATAGGAAGAGTATCAATTGAAGACATGTTGAGCATGTGGACTGTTGATGCCATGGTTGGTCTCTTGTTCTCCTCTTGTTGAACACATAACAATCCTATTTGAATGCATCTTGTAACTTCATGATTGGAATATGAATCTCTCAATGTTGGATCCATCATTTCTATTGGCGGGCCTTCTCTCCATAGCTCCCATGCCTAGAAAAGTAGCAAGATATTAAGTACATTGGATTTAAGAAAGCTGATTATGCTATAACAAGATTTGTTGGACTAACACAGTTCACAAGGTCTTGAGCTAACCCCAGTTGATGAAAACTGCTATTCTTCTTGCCACTTATGATCTCTAAGACTAGTACACCATAGCTATATATGTCTGATTTAGCTCAGTATTGTCCTTTGATTGCATACTCTGGAGCCATATATCCACTTCGAAAGAGGTCAAAATGATAGTTAACATTGGTAGAGGAATTTGCATATTAAGGATTCACACAACATAGAAAAATTCTTACCGAGTCCCAGCAACTTTTCTCGTTTCATCGTGAGTTTGGTCTAACCCAAATAGCCTTGGCATGCCAAAATCTGCAATTTTTGGGTTCATAACTCGATCTAATAAAATGTTACCTGCTTTGAGATCACGATGAATGCTTTTAAGCCTAGAATCTTCATGAAGATATAATATCCCTTTCGCTATACCAACTATAATCTTGCAACGGATTGGCCAGTCTAATAGTCTTCTCTTCTCAGTGTCTATTGACCATATATTATAAAGCACATCAGAAAATTTTGAATTTCTTACCAAGATATAGGAGGTAAATAATTGTTGAATTATGTAGTATGTGCCTATTGTACTCACCAAATAAGAAGTAGTTGAGGCTCTTGTTGGGAACAAATTCATAGACGAGCAACTTCTCATCTCCTGTCAAACAGAATCCTAATAGTCTCACTAGATTTCTGTGTTGCAGCTTGGCTACTAAAACTACCTCGTTCTTAAATTCTTCTGCCCCTTGGTCAGAGCTTCTTGATAGTCTCTTCACTGCTACTTCTTGTCCATCGGGTAATGTTCCCTCGTTCAAAAGAAAACCGTTTCACAATATTACTGTCGCCTTTCAGTAAGTCATAGAGTTGTTGATAGGCATGTATCATGAAAAAAAAAAAAAACCTTTCATGCATCTTTGTGTGACGTGAATTTCCTTACCTTATAGACACTTCCAAATCCACCTTGACCCAATTTATTATGAATTGAAAATTTCTTTGTTGCGGTTTGAAGGGTCGCAAAATCAAACTTCAATGACTCAGCAGTGGTGAAATCTATGTCTGTCAACATACCGCAACAAAACCAATCAAAACTATCCTAACAGAGCATAATTAGCCATCAAGCTGAAACTTTATTGATCTCAACTTACCATGCTGACCTCTAAGCGCACCATATCTCCTCCTGAGTTTTCTGCGTAGCATGCAAGTGCCTTTGACCAGAAGCACTACCAAGACAACTGCCGCTGTAATTGCTACGGCCACAATGACCTTTGATGTTGTTTTTCTCTTTCCTGCAAAAGACAGAGCTCCCTTCTTTACAGCACATAGAATACATACGTCTAGGTTGAGCTCAATTCAAAGAACAAATTAGGTATCTCAATTTGAGGATTCACGGACTAGCTCGTACCTCCTGTGGATGCTCCGCCAGGTGTAGGCGGAGGGGAGGATGAGCTTGGCTCCGGTGCAGCGTCCAAATTGAAGTTTTCATAAAACGGGTACAACTCGTACCTAAGGTTACAGCTTGGGGCAAGCACAAACCCACCTTGTGCATAAACCGGAAGGAGCCCTTTAGCCACTCCAAGACACTTGGTACAATCATCACGAGACAGATCTGGTGTACATTGAGCCAAACTATACAACGTTTGCAACGAACCAAAGCTCGCTTCTTTAGTTGCATACTTCTTGCCCGATTTTTCGGCTGCTGCTTTACTTGTTATCTCACTCATTGTACTTCCAACCAACTTCAACCATGGATTTATGTCTGTGATGTTATTCACATTATTCATGACAAATTGAGGTTCTGTATAAAGTGTGGAGAAGATGTGTCTGTTAGAATAACGTATTGTGCACCATTCTTTCCAGATGATGGCTTCTGTAGATGGAGTACAGTATTCTTTAATTTCCTTGATACCAAATTGTAGACAGTCAGTGCATGCATCAGAAGTGTCATCACCTCGACAATTGAATAGCCCATAGACCATGCCCGATGAGGATCCATTTCGCCCTGTAGTGTAGTTGAAGAAGCCATTTTTTGCTGTGGATTTAGAGACGAGGGTCGTGAGTAGGAGGTTGAGATTGGCTTCGTATGTGGAGTTGGGGGAGAATTCAAGCGTGTTGTTGCAGTGGTACTCTGTGAAATTAAGTGTATGTGGAGTGCCATCACCGCCATATATGTGGAAAGCTAGGATGAACAAGATTGGTTCAATAGGGATAATCATGCTGTTACTTTTTTCTCTTTGCTGCAGTCACAGGGCGGAGGAGAGGCGATACAGATGGATTAATGAGCCCATGTTCCATTTATTGTTGTAGTAATAGTAATAAGGGCGTCCATTGAAAGCCCAAGTCTCCAGTCTGAGTCTGAACAATGCCGTCCATTCAATTAGCATTTTGACGGGACTCCTTTAGCCCAGTGGTACATGTTTCCACATGCTAAGGCTATGGCTGAGGCTCAAGTCCCATTATTGGTACCTCGGTCTCGGTGGTTCCTCCGTTCCCCCACCGTATGTATCAATCCTGTAATAAAAATAAAAAATAAAAATACCTATTTGATGTGGCCATGGACTTAGACCTTGACCTAATGAGGGACAAAAATTACAGGCAATGGCTGGATGAGTTCGACATACTAACAGCAAATAAAATGGATGTCACTCTAGAAATAGCTTAACCCTTTTTTATTAATCCCTCCCGCACCCTCGGGCTGGCACAAAAATTTAAAAAGTATCTATGGTACAAAATCCAACAGTCATTGCTAATTCTAATAATTTTACATACTCCATCAACTTTTATATTTGATACTTTATTATCTAACAAATTTATCTTATTTAAAATGATAGAGATTAGCAAAGTTGGAGAAGAAAAGAGAAGTTAAAGAGCAGAAGCAGAATAGGAAAGAACGGTATTTATTTCTCGCGTATATGCATAATTAGATCGATAAATCAAAATGATACATTAATCCTTATATAGACTTCTAATAACAGAAAAGATAAGGTTACTTTACTAGATAATAGGCAAAGAATGGAGAACAATAGTTGATCACTAACCGACCGATTAAGAGGTAAAAACTCATAAAATACTTATTTACTATTTTAAAATTCTTCGTTAAATATATCTTTAAATTTTGATACCCAACATAAAATTTGCTGAAACAATTTGAAGTTATTCTCAAATCTCTATTTCCAGTAATGATGCCTTTAACAGTCGTTTCCGAGTCCTTTAAAAACACCTAGTATTAGCCTCAACCTCATGCTGGTAGACGTTTGAGTTAAATCATCTAGTTCCACTTCCAACACCTTAACAAAGATCGATTTTTCTAATAGAAAAATTGGCTAATGAATAACGCAGTTAAAACAGGTACTACATAAGTCCTATCTTTCTAGTTAATATTAAGGTTGGTAAAAGTTAATCCGATCTGACCTACACAAAATCCATCCCGACAAAACCCAAAAAATTCATCAACATGACCTGAAAAATTCATCAACTCGATTTGACCCAAACTCAATTTGACTTGACGATGACATGAATATAATTGACCCCTTCCGACCCAAACCCAATCTGTAACCCACTATCAACCCGAGCTACTATCAATTCGAGCCATTACGAAGACGACCCGACATTAACTCGACTGGATAATACTAAACTTTATATTAGCCTATTATGAAAATAAAAAATACACATATTATATTATTTATTTAAAGCTTTTAAAAATATATTATTTTATAAGTTTTACTTATTTTTCTTACTTTTATTATATACATACTTATTCACAGTGATATTCTTACATTATCGATTTTTTTTTTGCAAAAAAAAATAACATTAAAAAGTCATGATGCTAAAAAAAATAACAATTAATAACACATTGTTAATCACATGCTTATATAAAGTCAAACTTAATGTTTGCTTACGAGGTTAATGGATTAGATTAATTTTTGTGGCCAATGTTTGGTTTAAACCAAATTCGAAGTTACTACAAGAAAAAGGCTTAATACTGACTATCTTAATATCGACGATAAACGATTTTCGGTTCTTATTACTGATGATTACACGTTACTATTAGATTAGAGAACTAATAGAATTTTGTCCCAACAAATGCAGGAAAATACTTAATACTGATAATACCTATTGTCAGTAGTAAGTAGGGCTAAAATTTTCCTCCAAATATTTTTATTAAAATGTCAAGGAAGTAAATACCGACAGTACTAATTGTTGGTAATTAGTAATATATTTCATTGAAATACCATGGAGGGAAAATTATTGTTGAAAGAAGTGGAGCATGAATGAAAATATTAGTATCTACGATATTAACCTTAATACCATCGATATACCATCGGTATAAAGTGATCGATATTTAGTCTAAAGAAATAGGGAGGGAAATATGACACCAAAGAATGGGGTAATAATGAATTGCTTATTACTGACAATTCTTGCTTAATACTAATGATAGGTCATTAGTAATCAATGTTTGATTTTATTTTCTATGTAAGGGAATTAGTCATCCTTAACACGAACGATTAAAATCGTCGGTATTAAAGGTCTCTTATATTCCAAACAATGAGCCCTAGCTACTCATTTGCCTTCTTCCTCCATCAACTTCAGTTCTCTCTCTCTTTTATCAGCGACGAGCTCACCATTCTTTCCTATTATCTTTCATCCTTCTCTTCCATTTGTTTTATTTTTGAAGGTTTGTTTTAATCTAATTTCTATTTCTTCTGTATTTATTAGTTTAAGGTTATCTAATTATGATTTTTTAGGTGTAATTCAGAGGACCACCATTGCACCACCACCCAAGCACCACCGCGCCACCGCCGACCATCTCTATTCCGCCTCCGAGAACTGCCAAGCACCCTTGCATTATTAATTTGGTATATTTATTAAGTATTTGTTTGTGTTAGGGTAATCTTTGTATATTATTTAAATTGAAATAGTTTCTGAATTAGATTATTGTAGTTAGGGTTTGATTGGTTAATTATATATTTTAATTAGATTTTCTATAATTGGAATATTAGATTATTGTAGTTTGGTTTTGTATAATTAATTAATTAGATTTTGTATAATTTAGTTATTAGATTATTATAGTTGGATTATGTGTATAATTAGATTCTGATAGGCATGAATTATGTCAATCATATGGACTTTAACATGAAGATTTAATGTAATTATATCATTATTTTTTTCATAATTTAGTCCACTTGTTCTTGTTTACTTCTCTTGATCATATTTTGTAGGTATTTCAAGAATATGGGATCAAAAGGAGAAAAAATGCATTAGCTGGAACAAAATAGAAGAAAACGCAAGTGCTCAAAGTATGAAAAGGAATAAAGACTTAAAAATACAAACATGATGCGATATGAATTTGGAAAAATATTGAATATTAAAGTTGTAGATATTTTTGTTATCTTTCCAACACATTAAAAATTAGCTCAATCCAAAGTGAAACATAGAAGTTATGGCTATAATACGAAACATGCACAAAGCTAAAGAATTGAAACGGTCGTGTTGTTGGGTAGTTACGCCTATATAAACATATTTTTCATTCATTTTGTAGGAGAAACGGATGGAATCTAAAGACAGAGTGTTTGAGAGCACTAAAGAGAGATTTGGGGTTTCTTATTTGGCATCACCCAATCCAATCCCACCTCCAATTCATCCACAATCTTCCATCTTTTAATCTCAATTTCTTGTTTCCAGTCAGACAAATAGAACAGTGAATTTCTCATCTTGAATAAAGAGGCTATTGTATTTTTTTTTGGATTTTATTCATTGTTTTCAATTGATGAAATTCTCTTTGTTTAAGATGTTGAGCTTAATGAAAGCCACGATTGGCTAATTGATTTATGCTGAGGTGAAAGGAAATCTCCTGATCCGGATGTGTTGAGAATCTGAACCCTACCCAATCTAATTCCTTGTCATATGTGTTGTGCTAATAATTTAATTGGAATAATAGAGAAAATTGATCACTTTTCTATTATTATTTAGAGAAACTCAGTAAGATTCGAGAGATGAGTCGGAGTGGGCTCCATTTAGTATGACTAGAAATCAAACCACAAAGTCGAGAGACGTTGGTTGTCTTCTACAACTAAAAAAAAAAGGGAATATGATACATAATAATGCGTTGCCTATTTTTGCATTCATACTAGAGATAGATGAGTCTTAATAGACAATAGGGTGTAGTGGCTCGAGGGAGAATTACAATACATACTTCAATTGGCATTCATGACAGTATTTTAATTTGGGATTTGGGGTAAATATTCTATCACATTGGGGTTGAGGGGGTTGACCGAAACCTTAGTATTTTCTCTAACTGAATTTCACTTTCCCTTATATTATAGTTGGATTTAGTTTGCACATTTTATTTTTATTTAGAATTCGACATCATCTACCCCTATTGTTAGTCTAGACACAGGAGATCTTTTTACTATCCCATTACTCACTTCCTAGTCTCTGTGGGATCGACTTTGTATGCTACTTCAACACAGTGCACTTGCAATTAGAAGTCATCAGATTCTATATTATATATAATTGTTACTATACATGTTAGATTAGAAAAAATATTGGCATGTTAGAGTATAGTAAATGTTTTAGTTGATGGCCGGTAATTAATATATACAGTAGTATCTTAGTATGTGTATATGTATTTAAAAGTAGCATGTTAGTGGACTTTAAAATTGGTGATATGCATTTTTTTGTGAGCTTGTTAGATTTTATTAATATTTGTTACTAAAAATAAGATAAATAATAAGAAAATATGAGAGATAGATAGTTAGAAAAAATGATTTATATTTGTTAATGTATAATAATAATAATTAATGGTCATGCCAATACTTCAAACAAATATGAAAATATAGAAACATTCATGACCTTAGAGAGTAATTAATGAAGATAAATGAAATTATTTTAAATTTTTTAATATTAATGAATTTTATATAGTTAAACTCTTGTGAAATTATACAATTAATATATGTGTGGTCATTGTATATATAAATTATTTATGTCATAGGTATTGACCATAAAAAAATAATAGGTATGCTTGAACCTAGTTATTAAAAAATTGAAGGTAAAAAATTTGATATTAACAAATTTGGCAATGCACAAATGTATTTAATGATTAATCTATAATATTTAAATATTTTAGGTAAAAAATTAATCTTTAACCATATAAAGTAATTAATGAAATGATATAAAAAAACTCAAATCTTTGATACTATTTAATTTTATATAGTTGAACCCTTGTGAAATTAAAAGACATGAAATAAAGTTAATGTTAACTTAAAATAAGGGTCTTCATATTAAGGTTTATTGTGATTTTGTGCTAATTTTGTAGGTGGTAGGATGCTACTTGATGTATACCATTTATCCTACTTTAGGATTTCTCTAGATAGGAATATTAAGCATCTTGTGAAATGGGCACGTGATGTGCTAGATCGCATGGTAGAGAAGGGTTTGTACTTTACACCATACAAGTTTAGGTCGTATTATCTTTTGCTTACCTTTCCACTTATACAACAATGAATAGGGGAGATAAGTAGATATCTATATTTGTTTGTTACTAATGTTCCACACTCAAGATTCATTGAGGATGAACATTTTATGAGACACTATGATCAAATTGCCAGAGAGTTAATAGTGATTGATGATGAATGGAAGTCTCTCCATGGGATGCCGACAAATGTATGCTCTAATTATCCAAATGATTAATTGGAGATAGATAACCCTTCTACTGAAGAAGTGAAAGAGAAAATGATTCTATAAGAATTGTAGACTCATTGGGCAATTGAGAGTTGGTCATAAAATGTTACCATAGGCTTTGGTAGGTGATTGAGAGTATAAAAGTGTATAGTCTAAAGGTTGTACTAGCCTGTTAAATAATAGTTTTAGTATTAAGGTTCCTTAGTAGATATGTACCCATATTTTTTTTGTACATTGTATTTATGATTCAATTAAACTTTGTATAAAGTATTTATTTAGTTAATATTATAGTATTGTTGTTTGATAAATTCAATTTTTGATAAGCTAAGTGAAAGTTATTTACTAGAAAAAAAATTAACTGATAAGATGACCATTGATAAAAATGTGATGAGGTTATGGAATCGTTGGTCTGATGAGTTTTGAAATGGGCTTCAAGAATATATTAAAAAAAATTGCCTACATTTAGATGGGTTCATTTGTTATCCTTGTCAGAAATGTAGTAATTATATTGGGTGCCCTCCTGGTATAATTGAAAGTCACATACTATATTTTGGGTTTATGCCAACTTATGAAAAATAGGTGAACCACGATGAAATAGAGACAATGTAAGTTGAGGAGGAGAGAGGAGAAGAGATAGCACATATTTTAGGTAATTTTTTAGGTGGTACTCATTAGCCTCATGCATATGACATGGACGATAATGAACCCTTAGGTGGTGAAAATTTTATTAATAGATATGATAAGAGGACTTTTTCTGGTGATTTGGGGAATGATAGGGATCAATATTATGAAGAACTAATTGAAGAGATGGAGAAAGAATTATATACCGGATGTAAGAATTTCTCTTCTTTAAATTTTTTTTAGTAGAGTTGATGCATCATAAGTTGTTGAACAGATGAGTAAAAAGTCATTTGATGGACTATTAACATTGTTGAAAGAATCTCTTTTGGAGGGAAATAAGTTGGTAGAGAGTTAATAGTGATAGATGATGAATAGAAGTGTCTCCGTGGGATGCTGAAAAATGTATACTCTAATTATACAGATGAGTCATTGGAGATAGACGAGCCTTCTTTTGAAGAAGTTAAAGAGTAAATGATTCTATGAGAATTGTGGACTCATTGGATAATTGAGAGTTGTTCATAAAATGTTACCATGGGATTTGGAAGGTGATTGAGAGCATAAATGTGTATACTCAAAAGGTTGTACTAGCATGCTAAATAATAGTTTTCAGTATTAGACTTCCTTATTAGATATGTACCCATATTTTGTTTTGTTGTTGTACATTATATTTATGATTTAGTTAAACTTTGTATAAATTATTTGTTTAGTTAATATTATAGTATTTTTGTTTGCTAAATTTAATTATTGATAAGCTAAGTGAAAGTTATTTACTTGAAAAAAAATTCAACAGATAAGATGACCACAAATAAGAGTTGGATGAGGTTACAGAATCGTAGGTCTAATAAGTTTTTGAATGGGATTCAAGAGTTTATTAAAATGGGAAAAAATTGTCTAAATTCATATGGGTCTATTTCTTGGCCGTGTAAGAAATGTAATGATTATATTTGGCACCCTCCCGATGTAATTGAAAGTCGCATACTATACTTTAGGTTTATGCTGACTTAAGAAAAATGGGTGTACCACAGTAAAAAAAAGCTAATGTTCGTTGAGGAGGAGAGAGGAGAAGAGATGGTGCATATTTTAGGTGATTTGTTATGATAACAATAGTTTTAGCGGTCATTTGGGAATTATAGGGATCAATATCATGAAGAAATATTTGAAGAGATGAAGATAGAATTATATCTGGGATGCAAGAATTTCTCTTCTTTAATTTTTTTTTAGTAAAGTTCATACATCATAAGGTATAGAACAAATGGATTAACAAGACATTTGATGGACTATTAAAGTTATTGAAAGAAGATATTTTGGAGGGAAATAAGTTCCTAGATAGTTAGTAGTGATTAATAATGAATGGAAGTCTCTCAATGGGATGCCAACAAATGTATACTCTAGTTATCCAAATGAGTTATTAGAGATAGATGACCCTTCTTCTTAAGAAGTGAAAGAGCAAATGATTCTATGAGAATTGTGGACTCCTTGGGTAATTGAGAGTTGGTCATAAAATGTTACCATGGGTTTTAGAAGGTGATTGAGAGCATAAAAGTGTATACTACAAAGGTTGTATTAGCATGCTGAATAATAGTTTTTAGTGTTAGGGTTCCTTATTAGATATGTACCCATATTTTGTTTTGTTGTCGTAAATTATATTTATGATTCAGTTAAACTTCGTATAAAGTATTTGTTTAGTTAATATTATAGTATTGTTATTTGTAAAATTTAATTATTAATAAGCTAAGTGAAAATTATTTACTTGAGAAAAATTTAACGGATAAGATGACCATTGATAAAAATGTGACGAGGTTACGGAATCATAGGTTTGATGAGTTTTGGAATGGGCTTCAAGAATTTATTAAAATAAAAAAAATTAACTACATTCAGATGGGTTCGTTTGTTGTCCTTGTCAGAAATGTAATAATTATATTTGGTGCCCTCTTGGTGTAATTTAAAGTCACATACTATATTTTGGGTTTATGCCAACTTATGAAAAATGGGTGAACCACGGTGAAACAGAGTCAATGTTAGTTGAGGAGGAGAGAGGAGAAGAGATGGCACATATTTTGGGTAATTTTTTAGGTGGTACTCATTAGCCTCACGCATATGACATGGACGATAATGAACCCTTAGGTGGTGAAAATTTTATTAATAGATATGATAAAAGGACTTTTTCTGGTGATTTAAGGAATGATAGGGATCAATATTATGAAGAACTAATTGAAGAGATGGAGAAAGAATTATATCCCGGATGTAAGAATTTCTCTTCTTTAAATTTTTTTAGTAAGGTTGATGCATCATAAGGTGTTGAATAGATGGAGTAATAAGTCATTTGATAGACTATTAACATTGTTGAAAGAAGCTCTTTCAGAGGGAAATAAGTTGGTAGAGAGTTAATAGTGATAGATGATGAATAGAAGTGAAATACCCCAAAATTCTAATTCTCAAAATTACGGCTAAATAATGATTTAATTAGAAAAATTAATTATATAAATTATTTTATTAAAATTAAGAGATCTAATTAAGGTAAGTTAGGAGGAAAATAATAAAGAATTTAATTGGGAAAAAATTAGGGTATTTTCCTAATTAACATGGAAGTTAAGGAAATTTATCTAAAATAACCTAAATTAAGCTAAAAAGGAATTAATTATTATTTTCTAAATATTTTTATTCTAAATAACCCAAAAATATTCTAAATAATTTATGCAAAATCTAAAAAAAACCCATTTTCCCTTTTTCTTCCTTTTCCTTTTCTTCCTTTTCTTTTTCCTTTCTTCTTACCCGCCGGTTGGGCCTCGCCCGGCCCAACTTTCCCTTTTCCCTCCCTTCTCCTTCCCCCGTGGCCCAGCGCGTCCAGCCCGCATCGCAGGGCGCGACGCAGAGTTTTGCCCCGATATGCTTTGAAACTCCGCATTTCAATTAGTAGGAAGTAACCGTTGCCAACCGGCCGGTTCTCCCTCTCCTTTCTTTTTCCCTGGACCGCCGGTCCACCCCCTTTCCCTTTTCTTCTTCCTCTTGCGTGACCGTACCCCGACCTGCAACAGCTGCACCTGCCGGCAACCGCCTGCAACGGCCGCCCACCCTGACTTTCCCTCTCCTGTCGTTTTCTTACACCAATTCGACCCCAACCAGCCTTTTTCCCCTCTCCCGAGCGACCTGCCTCTTTCCCTTTTCCTCTTCCCTCGACCCCGACGCCCCTGTCATGGCAGAACCGCCTCAACTGCCGCCACTGGGTGGCATGCCTGGCACCTGCCACCGCTTGTCTTCTTCTCCCTTCGTCGTCTTCCTCACCCCTTGGCCTATAAATACCCCCTCCCGAACGGCCACAGCAAGTCCCTCCCTTTGGACCTTGCTGAAACTCTGTTCCGCTGCCGCCAGAACAGACGCCATTTCTGCCGCCTCCAGCCACCGCTGAAACCACCGCTTCCTGTCAAACTCTTCCTTGCGCCACCCCCCACACAATCAAACAACCGCCGCTTCCCTTACTGCCCCGCACGAGCCGCCACGATCGTGCGAAGGTGCCACCCCGAAAAACGCCACCGCCACCTTACGCCACCCTCTGCCGCCACCTCTGCCGTAATTAACCCCCGTTCCACCTCCCAAAGTGACCAGCAGGTCCTCCCCTACCTACCCATACCATCATTTCTTCCTGCCTCCTTCACCACCCATCTCCACCATCTCCCACCACCTTCCTCCTCCTTCGGCCGCCGCGTCCACCACCACGCGCCGCCGCCCTTGCCACGCCACCACCCTCACTCCATTCCCCTTCACCTGCTACCTCTCCCCCCACCTCAAACTTTCCTTTTCCTCTTACCATCCAGCCCCCACCTTAATCTTTTCCCTTCTCTTCCTCCTCCACCGCCGCCGCCGCGGTCGCCGCCACGCGCCGCCGCCGGACTACCACCGACCCTAGGTGGTTGTCCACTCATCCAAACCTTAATACCCCTTTTATATAATTGCTACTATTTTCTACTAATATTAATACTAATATACTTATTATTATTATTACCATTATTATCATTACTTTTATTATCATTATTATTATTATTATTATTATTATTATTATTATCATTATTATTATTATTATTATTATTATTATTATTATTATCATTATTACCATTATTATTATCTATGTTATTAATGTTCTTATTTTCCCTACTAATACTAACATCCCTTTTAAACCCTAACTTGTATTATACTTAACCTTGGTCTTATTTTTATAATTATTAGTATTAACATTTTTTTTATTATTACCATTTCTATTATCCTTACTATGGTTATTATTATTATTTCTTAACCCTACTTGGTTGTACTAGTATTATTGTTATTATTGTTATTATTATTATTATTATTATTATTATTATTATTATTATTATTATACTTAACACATTTATCACTATTGTTAATAATAATACTACTTTTGTTCTTATCCATGTTACTTAACTCAAGCTAGTAAATATCATGTGGTTGTTAACTAAGAGGAGTACTTGAACCTTATTACCATACCATTTAACATTAACCCTAACCTTATTACTATGACACTATTATTAGCTATTACTATTATTACTACTATCACTACCTTATTGTTGTATTCAAAAGCATTTGCACCCTTTTATTATTCAAGAACATACAACTATTATCATTATCACCCTTAGGAATAGTTACTTGTAATATTGTGACCTTATAATAATATTATTTCGAATATGACACCATTAATAGACTTAGCCTTAAAAACGCTAGGGTTTCTCTCACTATAAACATTGGTGTCACTATTATTAGTTTTATTATTATTATTATTATCACTATTTTCCTATAGTTAGCATGAACATTAATATTATAAGAATAGGGCTAACGGGTCTAATAATATACGTGTAACAATAGGTATTAAAAATAAACGTATTTTGACTACTAATATTTAGTATACTAAATCTAAGGTAAAAACCCTAGTTTTGTATAAAATCCTTTTTAGTAATAAAAACCCTAACCTTAAACTATAATGAGGGTTGATAGTAATTAGAAGGGAAACTAATACTTAGCATTTTTCCCTTCTTATAGGTAACCTCGACCAAAGCCCTAAGGAGCTAGAGGAGTGTGCTCCAAGCCCGGTGCCTACCTAGGTAAGGACGAAGCTATGGCCTTGCTTTATGTGTGATGTAATGTGTTGATGAATGATGAGCATGCCATGTTGATGTGTATTATGCATGTGTTATGAATAACCTATTTTGTGTAGCGCAGCATGGATCATGAGGTATGTTGTGTGTGCCTTATATTATACGTGTATGTCATGTCCCATGGTTGACGTTGATGTTGATGATATGATTTGTTATGGCCCTCTAGGACATGCATGCTAGGGTTTTGGGTAGCATAAAATAATAATAAAAGGACAACGGGGAAGTAGACATTTGGGAAGTTTGCATGGAGGGATTAGACCTTGCATGGGCGTGATCCTTACGTGGGAAAAATTGATTTGGGTTGTAAGTAAGGGCTTGGGAGAGTCTTGGAATGATTAGAGACTTAGTATGAAAAATAATACGTAAGTTGGTGCGCAATAGGCCTTATTAGGGTTTTGGGTGTAAGTGGGGGTTGGAGAGTCTGCATGGGGTGTTTAAATTATGCATGGGAATGAATCCTACGTGAAGAAAGTTAATTTAAGAAGTAAATAAGATAATGTCAAAGTTACGGGTCCATTGGAGACTTGGGTGCAAAATTTTACGTGGGTCGATGTAAGGGTGTGTAAGGGACCCAATTAGGGTTTCGGGGGAAAATGAGGAAAGTGAGGGGTACAAGGGTAAAAAAATGATCAAGGAAGGATGGAGTATGGGGTTGAGAGTGAGAATTCACTTATATAAGGATGAGTATGGGTTTTTCTAAAGGAGAGGAGAGATTTGGGGTGAAAGAGGGGAGGTTACTTGGAGAGGAAGTAAAGTGCTAGGGTTTGGTGTGGTCAACTAGGGTTTGGCGGTCACATGCGGAGTTGGGGGATAAAGGGATATATTTTGGGAATTTCTTAGTAGATACGGGATGCGAGACAAGTAACAAAGTAAAGTTGGGACGAGTAAGGAAGAGTTGGGCCACATAGGCCCAAATTAGGGTTTTCCAAGGGGGAGCCCTAGAGGGGCGAGGACATGTGGGACCGATTTCGCGTGTTAGGGTTAGCCGCATTCTTGGGAGAGTGTGCCCTTACTACGTTTCCTTATGTATAAAAGTAAGAGGGGGATGGACATCGGGCGTGAGAAGGGGAGAACGGTCTCAATATATGGAACGGGTCTCCTCAAAGGGAAGAGGTAGAGGGTAGTGATATGCATGTCAAGGGTGATGGGTGATTTAATAAGATACCGATAAGACATTAATCACGTAAAGCGAAAGATGTCGAGCCGGGCCTGTGATCCGGTCCACCGGCTATAATAGTGGATCAGAGGCGTTTTGCCCTGTGCGTTTATTTTTCGGTCCACCGGCTATAATAGTGGATCAGAGGCGTTCTGCCCTGTGCGTATATCTTCCGGTCCACTAGCTATAATAGTGGGGGATCCCGCGCTCGACAAACCAAACGAATAAGTTAATCCACAGGAAAGATACTAAGTACTTAAAGCGAAACACCATGTGAGTCGGGGCTGTGATCCGGTCCACCGGCTATAATAGTGGATCAGAGGCGTTTTGCCCTGTGCGTTTATTTTCCGGTCCACCGGCTATAATAGTGGATCAGAGGCGTTCTGCCCTGTGCGTATATCTTCCGGTCCACCGGCTATAATAGTGGGGCTCCCGCGCTCACATGGGTTATTGAAGAAATGTGTGGAATGGACTTATTATCATTAATGAGAATAAAAGGACAAAGCATCGAGGAAACATTTACCCCTTTCTTGCATGTTATTATATGTTGTCTATATGCTGAACTTGTACTATATGTCCTATGTGCTGGCCTTAGCTTGTCTATTACCTTATTCAGTACGAAGCGTACTGATCACCCGTTTCATGGGTGCTGCTCATTCCCATGAGCAGAGAGCCCTTCTGACCTTGTGCAGGTAGGAGACCTTGTTTTCGATGCCTACGACACCTACGAGGCATCGGGTGGGGCTGAGTATTGAGTCTACCTTGGTTGGGGCCGAGAGTGAGCCGGACGGACATCTTGTTATTCCCATTTTCCGTCTGTCATGTTCTTAGTCGTATTTGTATTATGCTTGTACTTTTGGAGTGGAACTCTTAAATTGTAATCCTAATGATATTTTAACTACTGTTGGCACCTTAATTTTCCTGGACATTTTATCTTGGCTATGCACTTACTCCTTGGTGGTTTTACTTCACGATTTTCTTGGTCTAGCCTTAGCACTTGGTACCAGGACGGTAGAAGTGAACCGGTCTAGTACTAAGTGTGGCGGTAATACCCCTCAATTCATGGTTTTAACTTGTATGCTTCCACTAAACCTTTGGATTTAAACGAAATTTTTCAATAGTAAATTTGGGGGTGTTACAAGAAGTGTCTCCATGGGATGCCGACAAATGTATACTCTAATTATACAGATGAGTCATTAGAGATAGATGAACCTTCTTCTAAAGAAGTGAAAGATTAAATGATTCTACGAGGGTTGTGGACTCATTAGATAACTGAGAGTTTG
This sequence comes from Tamarix austromongolica, assembly GCA_039764185.1. Taxonomy (NCBI): domain Eukaryota; kingdom Viridiplantae; phylum Streptophyta; class Magnoliopsida; order Caryophyllales; family Tamaricaceae; genus Tamarix; species Tamarix austromongolica. Next base: position 6,386,950 of record CM077813.1, read on the forward strand.
TAATAAAATGTTGCCGTGGGCTTTGGAAGGTGATTGTGAGCATAAAAGTGTATACTCTAAAGTTTGTACTAGCATGCTGAATAATATTTTTCATTATTAGGGTTCCTTATTAGATATGTACCCATATTTGTGTTGTTGGTGTACATTGTATTTATGATTCAGTTAAACTTTGTGTAAAGTATTTCTTTAGTTAATAGTACAGTATTGTTGTTTTCTATATTTCATTATTGATAAGCAAAGTGAAAGCTATTTACTTGAAGAAAAAAAAAACATATAAGATGACCACCGATAAGAGTAGGATGAGGTTATGGAATCGTAGGTCTGATGAGTTTTGGAATGGGCTTTAAGAGTTTATTAAAATGGAAAAACATTTCCTAAAGTGGGATGGGTCCATTTTTTGTCCTTGTAAGAAATGTAATAATTATATCTGGTGCCCTCTTGGTGCAATTGAAAGTCACATACTACACTTTAGGTTTATGCCAACTTAGGAAAATTGGGTTTACTACAATAAAACATAGTCAATGTTAGTTGAGGAGGAGAGAGGAGAAGAGATGACACATATTTTAGGTGATTTTTTAGGTAGTACTCATGAGCCTCATGCATATGACATAAACGACAATGAACCCTTAGGTGTTAACAATTTTATTAATAGAGTTGATAACAGGACTTTTGGTGGTGATTTGGGAGATGATAGGGATCATTATTATGAAGAAATATTTGAAGAGATGGAGATAGAATTATATCTGGGATGCAAGAATTTCTCTTCTTTAAATTTTTTTTATTAAATTTCATGCATCATAAGGTGTAGAACAAATGGAGTAGCAAGTCATTTGATGGACTATTAAAGTTATTGAAAGAAGATCTTTTGGAGGGACATAAGTTGCTAGAGAGTTAGGAGCGATTAATGATGAATGGAAGTCTCTCAATGGGATGCCAACAAATGTATACTCTAGTTATCCAAATGATTTATTGGAGATAGATGACCCTTCTTCTTAAGAAGTGAAAAAGCAAATGATTCTATGAGAATTGTGGACTCCTTGGGTAATTGAGAGTTGGTCATAAAATTTTAACATGGGTTTTGGAAGGTGATTGAGAGCATAAAAGTGTATACTATAAAGGGTTGTACTAGCATGCTGAATAATAGGTTTTAGTATTAGGGTTCCTTATTAGATATGTACCCATATTTTGTTTTGTTGTCATACATTATATTTATGATTTAGTTAAACTTTGTATAAAGTATTTGTTTATTTAATATTATAGTATTGTTATTTGTAAAATTTAATTATTAATAAGCTAAGTGAAAATTATTTACTTGAGAAAAATTTAACTGATAAGATGACCATTGATAAAAATGTGATGAGGTTACAAAATCGTAGGTCTGATGAGTTTTGGAATGGGCTTCTAGAATTTATTAAAATAAAAAAATTACCTACATTCAGATGGGTTTGTTTGTTGTCCTTGTCAGAAATGTAATAATTATATTTGGCGCCCTCCTGGTGTAATTGAAAGTCACATACTATATTTTGGGTTTATGCCAACTTATGAAAAATGGGTGAACCACAGTGAAACAGAGTCAATGTTAGTTGAGGAGGAGAGAGGAGAAGAGATGGCACATATTTTAGGTAATTTTTTAGGTGGTACTCATTAGCCTCATGCATATGACATGGACGATAATGAACCCTTAGGTGGTGAAAGTTTTATTAACATATATGATAACAGGACTTTTTTTGGTGATTTAAGGAGTGATAGGGATCAATATTATGAAGAACTAATTGAAGAGATGGAGAAAGAATTATATCCCGGATGTAAGAATTTCTCTTCTTTAAATTTTTTTTAGTAAAGTTGATGCATCATAAGGTGTTGAACAAATGGAGTAAAAAGTCATTTGATGGACTATTAACATTGTTGAAAGAAGCTCTTTTGGAGGGAAATAAGTTGGTAGAGAGTTAATAGTGATAGATGATGAATAGAAGTGTCTCCATGGGATGTCGAAAAATGTATACTCTAATTATACAGATGAGTCATTGGAGATAGATGAACCTTCTTCTGAAGAAGTGAAAGAGTAAATGATTCTACGATGATTGTGGACTCATTGGATAAATGAGAGTTTGTCATAAAATGTTACCATAGGATTTGGAAGGTGATTGTGAGCATAAAAGTGTATACTCTAAAGTTTGTACTAGCATGCTGAATAATAGTTTTCAGTATTAGGGTTCCTTATTAGATATGTACCCATATTTTGTTTTTTTGTTGCACATTGTATTTATGATTTAGTTAAACTTTGTGTAAATTATTTGTTTATTTAATAGTATAGTATTTTTGTTTTCTATATTTCATTATTGATAAGCTAATTGAAAGCTATTTACTTGAAGAAAAAAATGACATATAAGATGACCATCGATATGAGTTTAATGAGGTTATGGAATCATAGGCTGATGAGTTTTGGAATGGGCTTTAAGAATTTATTAAAATGGAAAAACATTTCCTAAAGTTGGATGGGTCCATTTGTTGTTGTAACACCCCAAAATTCACTATTTTTTTTAAAATGGAAGCAATTAAGATAGAAACACTTAAAACCTGTGAATTCTAGGAATGTTACTGCCACACTTAGTACCAGACCGGTTCTCTCCAACCGTTCCGGTACCAAGTGCTAAGGCTAAAGAAAAGATTTACATTAAATTCAAATTAACAATTCATAAAAGGATTCAAAAGATCATACAACAAAATCAGAGTATGAAAAATTAAGAGTTAATTACAATACCCTTAAAGTTTCAAATAACACTTGTAACGTCTAAATAGAAATAAATTTAAACAAGATAAAGCCTGATGGGTCAAATTTCGGATTGCCTACTCACTCAAGTCAGGCCTGCCACCCCAAAATAGTCTCTGATCTTAAACCTGCACAAGAGGTCTGCTCCCCACCATCAGTGGATCATCACAAGACCCATCAACCAAGGTAGTATCAGTACGGGTCCAGTACTGAGTAAGGTGACTTGATCACTAAGGCCAACACACAAACACATAAATCATGTAGAACATAAAAGGGCATAATCATAAATGCATATGATCAAGCAGGTAAAAGTACAACGGCCCATATATAATCCAGATTAATTGTTTCATTAATCTCTTATCAGAGTCCGCTTCACACCATACTTTTTATCAAATCCATGCGAGTACGGAAGCCCCTACTATTATATCCGGTGGATCGGAGGCACATAGGGTATCATACCCTAACCACTATTATAGACGGTGGATCGGAGACACATATGACTACGCGTCCTAACCACTATTCCTAACCGGTGGATCGGTTGGCTCGAGCTCGCATGGTGTTCCACTATAAGTAATTAGTATCTTTTAAGCATTCTGGTTTGTGATTGTTGAGCTCAGGAACCCCCACTATTATAACCGGTGGATCAGTCACACATAGGACATCATGTCCTAACCACTATTATAACCGGTGGATCGGTCGCACATAGGGTAAAAACCCTAACCACTATTCCGAACCGGTGGATCGGTTGGTCCCGTCTCAACGATCTTCCTCTTAAGATAATTAATGTTTTAAGTATCTTATTCAGAAGCTTTCACCATAGACATGCACGAATCATAAATCATAAATTCCATATTCATCATCATACTTTATTCACTAATTACACATGTGCTACCACCAAACCCTAGACATGCATAAATCTTCACACATCATAATTACACTTTAATCACCATATACACATGATAACACCAAAAACCCTAATTAGGCACCATATACCTCAATTAACCACAACAAACCATAATTCAGTCTCCTCCATACCCTTAATTTGCCCTACGTGCTATTTTTCATCCCAAGTGCTCAAACACCCAAACAACACTTACATTACATTCCTTACATCCCAAATTAACTTTCCATATGTAAATTTAATACCCATGCAGACATTAATCTCCCCATGCAAACCTTCGAACCTTTTTCATGCAAACCCTAAAATTTCACGTGAAACCCTAAATTCAATCATGCAAACCCTAATACCACCATACAACCATCAATGTCACCATATAAATCCTAATACCACAATACAACTATAATTACCACCATACAAACCTTAATATCATCATACAAACCCTAATACTAACATACATCCATTAATACCACCAGGCAAACCCTAGATTGTGTCATACAAAACTATAAATTCAATCCAACCAAAACCAAAGATTCACCCATACCAAACCCTAAATTTAAACCATAAAGATTCTTCCATACCAAACCCTAAATTCAAACCATAAAGATTCCTCCACATAAAATCATAAATTAGAATCTCCCAAGGAAAACCATAAATTGAATTCCCCCAAGCAAATCATAAATTAGATTCCCCCATATAATATCATAAATTACATTTTCCCAAATAACATAAAAAATTAGATTCTCCCAAACAACCATAAATTCGATTATTCCATATAACCTCATAAATTACCTTCTCCCAATTAACACCCTAATTTAAATTCTCCCAAACAAACCATAAATTCGAATCTCCCATATAATATCATAAATTACCGTCTCCCAAATAACATCCTAAATTAGATTCTCCCAAACAAACCATAAATTCTGCTCTTCCACACATAAAATCATACATTAGAATATTCCTTATAAAACCATAAAATTAGGTTAACTCACTTCCCTTAATCAAATTCTTTCCCCATCCTCCTTTTTCATCCCTCCTCTCACACAAACCACATCGACTTCCTCACATACACAACACATAATAATTAATACATATACCATGCACAACATACTTCAACTCCAAGTCATACCACAAATAAAATATTTAATAATAATAAACACTGGATACATAACATGCGAAACACATAATACACATAAGCACATAAAAGGCCTTAGCACTCCTTACCTAAAACGTCACCGGTCTTGGTGCACGGTCCTATTCCGCTTGAGAGGTTTGACTGGGCTCACCTATTATGGGGAAGAAATACTAGGATTAGCTTCCTTCCTATACTACTATTAGTTTCTAATTTATCTTAAGTCTTGATTCTTAATTAATTATGCCCAAAACCACTAAAACATTAATACATACTATTATAATTTAAAGTAAAAAGGTGATATAAGGGTTTCTACCCTATAAGAATACACCAAGCTAAATGTGGGTGGGCTAAGTTAATCTGGAGACCAGGTACTATTCCTAGAGTACAATTCATGGTTTGGCTTGCCTGCAGAAATAGACTATTGACTAGAGCACGACTTAAGGAGATGGGCATGGTATTGGACACTTTATGTATTTTTTGTCAGCAACAGGAGGAGACTAGAGATCATATCTTCTTATTTTGTCCTGTTACAGCTCTCATCTGGCAGGAAATTAGAAGATTGATTGGTAGGAGTGATCCTATTATAGGGTGGGATCAAGAGATTAATGCTTTGATCACAAGAACACGGCAGGCGCCTAAGAAGAAGTATCTGTTGGGGTCTCTATTTAATGCTTATATAGCTACAATTTGGCATGAACGCAATCTCAGAATTTTTCAGCACAAGTCTAGATCATTAGGTGTTCTATTACAATGTATTCTCTTGCAAGTTTCTAGTATTTTTGTTAACTCTTCGCTTTCTGGTGACTTTGGGCAGTGGCTAGGTTTGTTAGATGTCATTGCGTCTAATGCACGGTTGTAACTTCATTTTCTCTTATTAATACTATTTCTACTTCTCGAAAAAAAAAAAATTTAATTATAACAAATTATTACTAATAGTAGTAATATTAATAGAAAACTTAATAATAATAATAATAATCTAAGCCTTAAATTTACAAAGTGGATTTCGAAACCTCCCCATTTAATGATAATACTATTTGAAATGTAAAAAAAATATATTAATATTATACATATAGTTATTATATAAAGTTAATATGGTTAATAATAATAATATAATTAGTAATAATGTTAAAAATGCTAAAAATAATAATAAAAGGCAAAGCTACGAGACTTAATTAAAATTTTAGGTTTCTACTTCTCCTGAAATAATTACAGCATCAAATAACTGATTATACTAACAATAATAATATTAATTATATTATTAATAATAATATTAAACATGTAATAATTACATTAAATAGGCAAAATTCGAGAATAATAATTTATCTTACTCAATAATACTCCCAGACCTGTCAACCAAATTTAGAAATTAAAATACATTTGATAACAATAATAATAATAATAATAATTAAACTCGAATTAGTATTAAAAATTAGAATAAAAGAATAATAATTATCAATAAATCGAAAGTAAGTATTTAAAAGGTCTAGGGTTTCACCTTGAGTTGGAGGGTATGGGTGGCACCGGCGGTGGTTCCCGGAGGTGGCCGGAAAATGGATCTAAGAGGGGTAAAAGAGGGAAAGGGAAAGGTGAAAAATAAAATAAGCTTATGGTTCGGTGGAGGAGACTTATAAGGAGATATTGGGTGGTTTAAAGGGTGGTAGAAGTGGCGAATGTGGCGGCGGATGGTGGCTTAAGGTTTTGGGGTAAAAATTATGGCTAAATGGATAGCAAACTTTGCATGGTTATGGAGGCCCGTGCAAGAAGCATCGAAGGTTGAGAATGGTTTAGTTAGCTAGATGGAGTTTCAGGGAAGAGTTTGGAATGCAGAGGTGACGCTGAGGTTGACTATCGGAGCCGGACGGGGCGTCTGAATCTGCAGTGGCTGGGTTTCTTACTTAGGGTTTCGGGAAAGAAAAGATTTCAAAAACATCCATAACTAGGATATATATAGAGTTTAGATGGGTTATTAGGGTTTTGGGGGTCGCTTGGGTGGTATTGTATGCTAGGGTTATGGTGGCCGGTGGCAGGAATCGACCGTCGATCATTTCGGTCGAGGCTGAAATTTTGCGAGCCAAAAGAGAAGGAACGAGTGAGAGTTGAGGATAATTGATCGTTCCAAGTCAATGTGCGAGTCAAGAGGAAGAAAAAGAAGGGTGAATCGGTCGGTCAAGTTCCGCGTAGCCGTCGCCGCCATTATCGGGTGCAGGAGTTGCACAGCGGCGACGAAGGAGAGAGGAGGAAGAAGAAAGGAGGAAGGGGGTGGGCCGGTCGGCCGGGAAGAAAAAGAAAGAGGTGAACGGGGCCGGTCGCGCCGGTTACGTCGTTCATTAAATGAGACGACGCGTTGAGAGACGAGAAGGGACAAAATGCAGCGCGTAGAGGGGGGGAAGAAGGGCAACTCCGCGCGGGCTGGGCCACGGGAAAAGAAGAAGGGAAACTAGGCCGCGAGCTGACCCAGTTCGGCAAGAAGAAGAGGAAAAAGAAAAAGAAGAAAAATAAAGAAAAAGGAAAGGAAAAAGGAAGAAAGAAAAAGAAAAAGGAAAAAGGAAAGGAGAAAAAAAATAATTAGGTTAGGGCCAATTAAATTAATCTAAATATTTAGGATATTTAAAAATAATAATATTTAAATAAAATAATCTTTAAATCCCTTTTTAAGCTAAATTAGGATTTTTAAAAGATTTTTCATAAATTCCATTTTAATTAGCAAAATATCCTAAATTTCTCCAATTAAATTATTTATAAAGTTATTATTAATTTCAAACTATTTTCTCCTTCTTATTTTAAATAAAATAATTTATTAAATTTATTTTCAAAATAAAATGCTTAATTAGCTAAAATACCCAAATTATTTTCTAATAAAAATACTTATAAATTTCTTCTTGATTTGCCCTAATTAATTCAATTTAAAAATAATTTATTTAAATAATTCTTATAATAAATATCCTTTACATGTAGTTTATAAAATTAGAAATTTTCGGGGTGTTTCAGTTGTCCTTGTAAGAAATGTAATAATTATATTTGGTGCCCTCCTGGTGCAATTGAAAGTCACATACTACACTTTATGTTGATACCAACTTAGAAAAATTGGGTGCACTACGATGAAACATAGTCAATGTCAGTTGAGGAGGAGAGAGGAGAAGAGATGGCACATATTTTAGGTGATTTGTTAGGTAGTACTCATGAGCCTCATGCATATGACATAGACGATAATGAACCCTTAGGTGGTAACAATTTTATTAATAGAGTTGGTAACAGGACTTTTGGTGGTGATTTGGGAGATGATAGGGATCAATATTATGAATAATTATTTGAAGAGATGGAGATAGAATAATATCCCGGATGTAAAAATTTCTCATCTTTGAATTTTCTTAGTAAATTTGATGCCTCATAAGGTGTTGAACATATAGAGTAATAAGTTATTTGATGGACTATTAAAGTTGTTGAAAGAAGCTCTTTTGGAGGAAAATAAGTTGCCCATATCACATTACAATGTTAAGAAGATGATGAGTAAGTTAGGCTTAGGGTACGAATTGAATCACTTGTGTAGGATTGGTTGTGCACTTTTTTGGAAGAAAATTACTTAATGAAGTAGTTACCTAGTATATGGTACCTCTCAATGGGTTGATAAAGGTATGAAGGGAAAAATACCTCATAAAGAGTTGTGATACTTTCCTCTAATACTGAGATTGAAGAGATTATATTATTGCAGACACACTGCTACAGATATGAGATGGCATTTGACTCGGCATTTTAGGTAGCCAGGGGTTCTACAACATCCTGTTGATGGACATGTATGGAAAGATTTTGCTACTGATCCTAAGAATGTTCATTTAGGGTTAGCATCTTATGGGTTTAATCCATTTGTCATGGGTAACAACTATAGCATGTAGCTAGTAATTATGACTACCTATAACTCTCGTCCATGGAAATGCATGAAAGACCCATTCTCTATGTTTACTTTGTTAATCCCCGGTCATCATAAGCCTTATATAGATATTGATGTGTTTCTTAGACTATTAGTTGATGAATTGAAAGATTTATGGGTGGCAAGAGTAGATACACGAAATGTTTTGGAGAATCAAGTGTTCAAAATATGTGCAGTGTTGTTATGGAATATTAATGATTTTTCTACTCGATCTTATCTCTCAAGATGGATTGGACAAGGATATCTTGTGTGACCTAGTTTCAATAAAGACACTCCATTTGTTAGATTGAGAGGTAAAGTAGGATATACTGGACATAGATGATTTCTTCCAAACAATCATCTAATACAAAAAGTAAATTATTTAATGTTAAGGTTGAGAAAATAAGTCCTACTCAAAAGTTGTACATGCTAGTGCTAGTAGTGTTACAGTCTAAAGCGGTGATCAAGATGACATGAGAAACTTTATTGTTGAAGATTACAACATTGAATAAGAATTGTTGGATAGGGATACTGAAGGAGAATTTATTGATAGCAATAACATTTACTATTCTAATTAGTAATTTTTTAATCAGTTAAATTTTTGTACTAAATCTAAACGTAAACATACTCTTGATTTTAAAGTCAGAGTTCATGTTATCTTATTTCCTATGAAATGGACATGTTTTGCACTTTGTTCATTTATGTGTATCATCATAATTTATAGTTTCTATATATCAAAATATTGGATAGTTTCTATAGATTCTATATGGTTGATGTTGTCCCTCGAGATCATGGTGGTAATAGTGATGGACATGATCCATCGCATCACCATAGACTACGCGGTGGGTGTCTGAACTCGTAAGGTAGAAAATTTGGTCAATGATGTTTATTTCATCACTATTAATTTAATTAATTTATTATTTCAATGATAAACTATGTATATGCATGTTTCAAGTCTTAGGAGGAGGGCTAGAGAAAGAAATAGAGATAGGATAATATTAGAGGAGTTTGAAAGAATAGGTAGAAAGTTTTTTGAGGTGGACTTCAATTTTCAAGAAAATATTTTAAATGTTATAAGTTCATATGGTAAATGGTTTACCATATGTTTTGGAAATAGTATTGAGACAAATATACCATCGTGTTATAAGAGGTTGTCACATGTCCCTCCAAAAAATAAGACAAAGATCCTGCTCGAAGTTGAGGTAAAGTTTATTCATTATCTTTTTTAATTAAGTGATGAAATGAAAATTATATAATTTCTAACTTATGATTGAGTATATATGTATAATTATTTTGATTTAGTTCCATCGAGGGAAAATCCTTCGTGGCCTAGGATTGAATTAGGTCTTGATAGAATGATGGTTGATCCATACAAAGATCATAAATGTGATCATAAAAAGGATTAACAAGAAGATAATAATTATAGGTCTTCTTTTTTTGAATAAGATGTATGGCAAAGATATATCGATCTATGGAATTCAGAGGATGTAAAGGTAATATTAAATTTTGGTATACAAATTGAATAAAATTACATATAAAGAACATGAAAAATTACTATTTTATTCGTGAATGCTTTGGTAGACAATACTGCTGCTAACAGGGCAAAACAGACCACTCCTTATCATGGTATACAGTGATTGTCACAATATCGCTACAAGAAGGTATTTTTGGGTTTTTGATTATTTTTTTTATCCTATAATGTATTGTAATGTATTAAATTTTATGTTATATATACTCTAATCCTAAGACAAGCACAATTTTACCCATTGTCGAGATCTATAGAGAAATGCTTTTCAAAAATAACAAATGGGTCACTCCACAAGCTTAGGAGAATTTTATAAGCTAGTTAAATGTAATTAATTATAGTATATATTATTAACATTTTTTAAATATGTCTAATTTATACTCGTATGTATAAAACAAAATATTAAGAAAATGAGAAGAGACTTTGTCACAAATGGCTTATTATAGTACTGATGATCCTAGACCTCATGAAATCGATTAAGAATAAATATTCGAGGGCGTCTTAGGTAGTCGTCTAGGCCATAGAAATGGTGTGAGATAAAGGCTTTTAGGAGAGGACTCAAGTCGTGCCTCTTCTCGCACATGTTTGATACACACTAATATACTACAAGAACAACAATGGAAATCTCAAATAAAGCAAAACCAAAAATAAATGAGCTAGATTATAGCCTGACAACAAGTAGCATTTGAGCGTCAAGAGGAAGAATTAAGACAAATAAGAGCTTTATGGCTACATGGGCTCAAGGTCATTCACCTTTCCATCTAATCAAGATCGAGATGAAGATGATGAAAATAAAGTTTAGGTTTTATGCTAGTGTTGACAAGTTAAATATAATAACAATATGTTTGTTTTGTAAATTACATTTTTATAACAATATTCGCATTTAAAATGTTAGCTAGAAAATATTTTCAAAACCTTATTTTTTATTTTATTTAATATTTTAAAAATAAAATTATATATGATAAATTGTCGTTAATAAGGTTTTAAATCAAAATATTATGTCGGTATTAAAGCATAAATATTGTTGCTAATAAGCAGTAATCATCAGTAATAAGGATTTTTAAAATCAAAAAATTATCAAATTTAAAATTTCAATCGTCGGTATTAAGGTCCATTTAAATTATTTTTTTAACCCTGTTATTTTTAATCATCGAAAATAAGCTGAACTCCGATGAACAAATCATCGGTCTTAAACCTTATGACCAATGATAATTAAATTATTGGTAATAAGTTTATTACTGACCCACTTGTACCAATAATTAAATACCAACGAAATATCGTCGGTAATATGTATTAGTGACAAACTTTTCCTTATTACCTAAGATTTAGATCATCATTATTTACCTTTATTATTGTACTCAGTGATCTAATTCAGGATTAGCTCAGCTCAAACCCAACTTGTCCATCAAAACCTAAAAAAATCCAATTCATTAAGTTAACCAAAACCTGATCCATCAAATTAAATCAAACATGAAATCACTTAAACATGAGCTAGCTCAACCCAAACCTAACCTAACTCAAACTGACAAGCTAATATAAAATAGCCTAGACCTAACTGGATCTGACCTCAAACTAGCTCAACCCAAACCCGACTCGATAAAGTATCCTAATAGAAGCTAAATCTACAACGACCTAAATCTGAACTGACCCGAATAATAGAATAAAAAGAAGTAATCCAAACTAAAAATTACCAAACCCAACCTGCTATAACCCAACTCTCTTGACCTGATAACCACCTCTAGTTATTACTTGGGTTGTATGTTGCATTCTACAAACAAAATTACCGTAATGGATTCAATTTGAGATCAACTCGATAATGTTCTCGAGTTAAGCCATCTTTTGCTTATACTTAATCATGTATTGAATAAACCAAATCAAGCATACATTTTAAATTTTTTTAATACACAAATTAAGCTAAAAAAAAGCTATAATCCACCCAAGGGACAAAAACTGTTAATATGTATGCCATTTTCTTGCAAAGTGGATTTCAATAGAACTTGACTCAAATTTGGCCTTTTTTCCTTTTCCTTTTTTTTTGTGTATTTATGAGTCGCTAAAAAATCTATGGACATCTACCTAACTATAAACTGCATCAATTATAAATACTCACAATTTGCAGTGGTTCATCGATTGATCCTTAAAATCCATCTCTCTTATTGATGTGATTCCACATCAGTTACTGATGGGATCTTTGGATAGTTTATATGGAAGAGTCAACCCTCCACTCTTAAGATATATTTTGGGTGGAATTAGGGCCCTTCTCAGGGGATTACCCCTAGGACCTTCCAGGGGATTACCTCTTTGGGATCCATATTAGCTAGTCTCGGGCGATTAAGCCTTGTGGTTCCGGGTAGGGCCCGTTTGGAGTGACAATATCTAATCGTTAGGTGGGGCCCCTATCATCTAGTATAAGAGCCTAACCTCATTCTAAACCTCCTTCTAGTGCCAATCACTAACTAGAGGTAGCATGAGGACATGCAGTCTTGCGTGTCGATCGCCGATAGAGACAACACAATGATGTGTAGTCTTAAAAGGGGTGGGTGATGTGATCCCACATTGGTTAATGAGAGAATATTTGGATAATTTATATGGAGGAGTTAACCCTTTACTCTTAAACTAGCTTTTGGGTGGAGTTAGGGCTCTTTTTGGGGGATTACCCCTAAGGCCTTCTGGGAGATTACCCCTTTGGGGTCCATATTAGCTAGTCCCGAATGATTACATCTTGGGGTTCCAGGTAGGACCCATTTGGCGTGACGATATATAATCGCTAAGTAGGGTCCGTATCACTTAGCCTCCACACACGCAAGACCTATAAAGGCATCCCTCTCGTACTGGTATTTCCATCACCGATTAATTAACAAAGTTCATATATCATTTTCATTAATTATTTATTTTTCTAATATATGGTTTCCAAGGAATTCCTTTTAATTTGATATTTCTTCTCATTACCATGTTTCTAATCGCAACGGAAGCAACAACAAGAGACTTGGCTAAAATATCCAACCTTGATGAAAAAAGTAAGTTAATATAATCTTATTATTGAGAAAATATGTCATATTTATCATAAACGTCTTATATTTTGTAGGCTCCTCCCACACCCTTATTTTCCATCTCTAAAATCACTCTTACTAATATTACTAGTTTATTATACATGGTACGTATGTACCAATTATTTTACTATTTGTATAATATGTATCTAAGGCAGAAGTTGAGGCTTTTAACTTTCTTTTTCTAAAATTATAAAACTAGACAATTAATTAATTGCATATTCATATGGTAGTTGCCTAGTTGGTAATGTTAAATACGTACAGTAACCCTCACAAGTGCTACTGTACACATGCAAAAATTAATCTATTAACTTTACATGTAGATCAAAAATATATTGCATATATAAATAGTATGGAGTATACAATATACACGTATCGATATGTAATTAGTGACATTTACACCTTAAAATATTGCTACTTATTGATCGTGTAGCTGAGACAACCGTTATAAAGGATGTTAAATATAGAAGGTACCCTAGTGATGTATCCCTCTAACCTCAGTGCTATGGATCCCAACTATCTCCAAGTTATCCATCACTTCCTCTACCTCCAAGCTATAGAACACCCCAACCTCTGTCCTCTTTTGGATGAGATTGTTTTCAATGCTAGTCAAGCTAAAGACAAGGTTAGGGTATGAAATCAACCTCTGAACCAAGGTGCATGCTACAATAGGTTTCGCGTCTCATGTTTGGGACTACAATTGTATAAAACATGCCTATTCTTTTATAAAAATTATTTCATTTTACTTCGATTTGGCCCCTATAGAGTAATGGCAAGTAATGGTTTGGTGTGCGAATAAATTACCCGTATATGTGTCTCAAGTTAGATAATTAGTGCTTGTTTGGAGCTACTTATCAAAAGTAGTTATCCAAGATAATCACTTATTTTTTTTAAAAAAAAGTAAGCTAATTTTTTTTAAAAATAAGTGATTATCTTAGATAACTACTTTTGATAAGTAGCTCCAAATAAGCTCTAAATGTAATATGTTAGTAACCTTCTATGTTTTTTCATTCAATAGTGCTATATAAAAGCCATGCTTCAATTTGCTTAGTCCTTCTGCATGCAAACAAATAATGAACAACCAGTCTGCGGGAAGGACATTTGTTTGTGGCTGGCTAACTTACTCGCAGGGCTTGCATCAAGGTAATAATAAATTTATGACATAAATTATAATACAACATAAACATATATAATTCATGTACAATCATATAAAAATGTGTGAAATCTTAATACATATTTTAATTAAAAATAAAATAACATCAAATTTATCTTAATTGAAAAAGTATATTTGCATGAAGGAAGCAGTAGAAATTATGACTTATAAGATCAGCGCTTTGCCAATTAATTACCTTAGGCTTCCATTAGGGGACAATGTGAGAAATAATCAGGTTTGGAAACTCATGGTTGATAAGGTTAAATAAAGATTGGCAGGATGGAAGTCAAAAGTTCTATCAAGAGCAGGGAGATTGGTTTTGATAAAGAGTGTTTTGAATAGCTTGCCTCTGTACTACATGAGCTTATTCAGAATTTCAAAAGGGGTGGTAAAGGAGATTATTAGTGTTCAAAGGAATTTCTTCTAGAGTAGTAGTGGAGTCAGGAAGAATCTACCATTGGTTAGTTGGAATGTGATCTAGAGACCTAAAAGCCTAGGTGGATTAGGTGTTGGGGACTTAACCATGAGAAATAATGCACTTTTATTCAAATGGTGGTGGAGGTTTTATACCATAGAGGGGGCATCTTGGAAAAGGATTATTTCATCCATTTATTCTGATGATCATTTTGGAAGTCTACAGATTCTAGCTCAAAGGAAGGGGTTGTCCCCGTGGGTGGATATTATTAAAATGGGAAGGACGAACCTCATTCTTAACTCAGGCCTGAAGATTGTTCTTGGAGATGGTAGAAGAGTTAGGTTTTGGCATGATAGCTGGATGGGGCAGGGGCTCTTAAAAGGCATTTTTCCAAGGCTCTTTATGGTGTCAGATCAACAGAAAGAAAAAGTAGCAGATATGGGTTTTTGGGATAGGGCACAGTGGCTCTGGCATTTGTTGTGGAGGAGGAGATTATTCTCAAGGGAGGAATGAAAAATGGAATAGATGGAAAGTCTAATCAAGTTGGTTGTCTTGAGTAAGGATAGAAAGGATAAGATCAGTTGAGCATATGATGATACAGGGGTTTTCTCTGTCAAATCCTTTTGTGAGACCTCTTATCAGAGTATTCTTGGGGATGAGTTGAGCAGTAGCACCTACAGCATAATTTGGATTGGCATAACACCACCAAGGATTGAGCTTATTACTTGGTTTGCGATTCAACAGAGACTTAACACAAGAGATAGACTTGTTAGACTTCATATTGGTGATATAAGTGAGATACGGTGTCCTTTTCACAGAATTGAGCAATACTCGGTCAATCATGTCTTCCTTCATTGCATTGTGATGGGAAAGATTTGGTACGAGATATGTGATTGGATTGAATGCACCTGGGTGATGTTGAGGTCAACTAAGGATATTGTTGTTGCTTGGTTAGGAGGTAAAAGGAAATGTATGAAGGGAAAATTTTGGTTAACAGCTTTCTTTACAATAATGTGAACTATTTGAAAATTCAAAAATAAGATAGTGTTTGATAATCTTCAAGTTTTCAGACGGTAGATGGTTATGCTCATTAAATCAATGATTGGTTTCTGGATCAAGAAAAGAAGAGAAGAGTTTCATTATAGAATTAATGAGTTGGTTCATAATGTACAGGCTTTTCTGTTAGTTGGGGGTGTAGAAGGGAGTGTCCTTATTAGTTTGGCCTTTTTTTATTTTTTTTCGTTCTATCTATGTTTATTTCCTCTCAATTATAAAAAAAATAACCACTTAATAAATATTATCAACCTTGTACAATGTAGTTTCATTTTATTATACTATTTAGAAGTAAGAATTTCACAAAGTAAGACATACTACTATTTTTGTTAATAAACATTGACAAATGTAATATTATAAATAAAATTACTATATGCAATCATTCTACACTACTACGAAACAATGGTTTAATAATGCCTAAGAGATAATGGGTACCACAAAACTAATGTGAAAAGTATGAAAAGTTGATTGTGTGTTTGAGGAAGAGTTTTAGATAACAATTTTAGTTAGAAACCATTATTAAAAGCTAGACTAAACGTTTTAGGAAAAAACCGCTATAAAAAACTACATAAAATTTCACAAAAGCACTTTGATAATGCTTTTTTTATAAGATATTTAATTATGGTTCTTTTATAAAATCATTGTCTAAAGTTTTCATAGTAGTTCATAACTAGCTCATAATAATTTCATTTCACGGATCCAAAGCTTCCCTACTTTACTTTATAGTCTTCAATAATGATTCATATCTTCACTTCCCCATTTCAAAGTGTCCTTTCCTTTTCAATTCTTTATTCCTATTTTCACATCTTCCGAACCTTGATTGTTCTTCAGGCATGGTGGTGGGCAAGTTCGAGTGACAACACAACAGTTGTATTCAAATGAAATTGGAGAATGAGGTAGGGGCTTCAATTTTCACCAATAAGGTTTTGATGGGTTGGATCTAAAAGGATGATAATCCAATTTAGTGTTTTTGGTACATAATTTAAATACTTAATTATTACCAAACTTCAACATAGTCGGCAAAAACTCCAATAGTCTAAAGAAAGCATTTAACAAAGAAAAAAAAACTCTATTTGAGGGTGCTAACGTGGGTAACTAAGATATCATAGGATTTACAATCATGGATAATACCTATCTTAGTGGTCATTTCTTTGACGATGAGCATTATAATTTGTGGTGGAGTTCGTTCTTTGGTATGAAAGACATGCTGATTTCTTTCTTGTCAAGGATGGTATATAGTAGCAACTAAAAAAAATTGTAGCACTAGTCTTATGCTCCACGGACCCTATCCTTATCTCTTTACCTATCTCATCACATCATAAAATGTATTTGGTTGATGTGTGCATCCAATCTCTCATATCAAAGGATGCCAAACTTGACATGTAAAAGAAAATTGGAAAAATAGATGATCAACTGATTAAACATCCCATTTACATCATGTTGAATCCTCACTTATTTCTTGTTCCATATTCTCCATAATGTCTTTTGTACATAATCTATATTGGAAAGTGAGACACAAGTGCAGCTAATGTTGTGGTAAAGAGATTGGGTTCCATACCACTTGCCACCAATCAATAACTTCCCATTTAGACCTTACTAATTCATAAATCATCCCTATTTTGTATTGATCTTGACCACAAGGGGGATGGTCTAAACTTACATAAAAAATAGGCTGGAAAACAGGCGTAAACTACATTATTCTCCAAAGATACCAACAAACATTCACAATTATTGGTACATGCCATAAATCCCTACCACAATACATCTTTTTTCATTATGAGGCTCCATAGTATTCCATCATTCAAGATTGAACAACCCTAGTCCTATATCCTCTTTTGGCCTATGAACTTACTGCTAGGAAACCATTCTTTTCTTGTCCATAAGCGTAACACATCGAATTTTTAAAACCTAAAATTTAAATGTTTAACTTTTTTACTAAAAATATTTAATCTTTAAAGTATTGATTTAATTATTTTGTGGACCTTTGACTTACAAAAATAAATAAATTTATTTAATAAATTAATATAATTATTTTGTTATTTTATCTTACCCTTTTTGATCAAATAAACCCTAAACCCATAATTTTACCTAAATTAATACCCTAATTTTTGCATAAAATAATTTAATATTTTTCCCAATAGACCAATTGTAATCTAAATTCAAATCCTAACTCTAAAAATATTTTTCTTTTCTTTTTCTCCATTTCCCTTTTCCTTTTTCTTCCTCTCTTCCTTTCCTTTTCTTTCTTTTCTTTTCTTCTTCCTTCTTCCTTGGGCCAGCCTTAACCGCCTTCCTCCTTTTCCATTCTCTTCTTCTCCTGCACGAGCCAACCCAGGCCTTCCCCTTTTTCTTTTCTTTCCTTTTTCCCCTTGGGTCAACCTAGCTTCTCCCTTCCCCTTCTTTTTTTTCTCCCGTGGGGGTCGGCTCGCTTCCTTCTCTTTTCTTTCTTTCCCTATTGCGCCCTTAATCTTCCCTCTCCTTCTTCCTTGTCTACATCCCGCACTAATACAACCCCCAAACCCCCCCTTCGCATGCCCCTCTTCCCCTGCAGCCCTACATCTCTGCACACCCCCTCTACCTGACCAGATACACTGAGCAACCTTCCCCCTACCATCCCTTTCCTTCATTTTTTAGCCATGCAGCCCTTGTCCTTCCCTTCCTTATGTGCCCCCTTTCCTTCCATTTTTGTCCCTACTATCTCCGCATGCTTTATCCCCTGCCTGCACAACCCTCTACACCCACCTAACCCTACACACTGGACACCTCCTCTCCTTCTCTTCTTTTTCTTCTTCTTCTTCTTCTCTTCTACCCTACCTCACTTCTCCCTCGTGCTCACCTCTCTCCCTGACCCTCTCTTCTCTTTTTCTCCCTTCTTCTCCCGCACATATTTTTCCTTCGACACACCCCTACAGCCACGTCTTCCATCTCCTCCACCAACCCAGTCTCTACATCGCCATCTCCTCCCCCTACCGCCTCCCCGCATTACCCGAGCAGCCAATACTAGCTAACCCTATAGTTGCTGCCCTTTTCCATTTTCCCCCTTTGACACCCCTATAATCACCACCCTTCCATTCGGCTGCCCTTCCCCTCCCTTTCCTCCATCACCACAACTTTCCCCTTAGCTACTTGCCACCACCTCGACCTCCCCCATGCACCATCATCTGCAGCCACACCCAGCACTGCTTGCCTTTACCCCTTCTCTTTCACTTCTTATCCTTTTCTTTCCTTCTCTACACGTTCCTCTTGTAGCCCACGCCGCTGTCTTCACCACCTCTGAGCCACCACACCACAATGTCCAACTCACATCCTCCTCTTGCCTCACCTCTTACACCCAATAACCAACAACAACACTCCCCACCATCCTCCTCAACCCTTAGCCGAACCACCAACCTTTCTTCCTTTCTATTTCCTTCATCCATATTTTGCATGGCTCATGCTGCACATACCACGTGAGTTATGTTGTAGATTTTTAGGTATTTTTAAATAATATTAAAGTATAAGGGTATTTTGGGAAAGTTATATTTGATAAATATATTAATAAAAATCATGAAGCAATTTTAAGGATGGGTGATCCTCTAAAGAAGTTTAAAAAATTTTCTAATTTTTTTTTGGAAAGCATGTATCCGAAGACAAAGGTCATTGAAAGGATTCATATTGATATATGGGGCCAACTGATTAACCCAAAAGCACTCCAAAGTAGCCATCGCGGCCGATGTAGGCCTGAGGTTCTATTAGGTAGCATTTGCTTGGTTATATCGACTTGGGATGTTACATAATTAGCGACCGAAAAATGTTTAGATTCAGAATTTATCATAATATTTATAGTCCGTTTGGATTGGAGTGCATCAGGGTAAAAGTAAATATTAAAAATTAACCTAAATAAAGGGAATTAATGTGAATTGGAGTAAATGTTTTAAAATATTGGTTGGATGATACTAATCTAATATGAATAAATCGGAGTAAATATTTTAAAATTTTATATCTTAATTGAGGTGACTGTATAAAATTTAATTATATTTTCACCTTCACCTTTATTACCGTCAAAATCAAAGGTTCATAAAAATAAGATTAATCGAGATGACCAAAGCTGAAACTTTAATCCTAATTTACCAAATTAAGGTTAATAAAAATTTATCTTTAAACTAGATAAATCAATTAATTTACTTTTATTAATTCTATTTATCTCAAACCAAAGAAACTATCAGCACAGAGGCTTTACCTTTCATATGCGCACATAATCCTCAAATAGGGATGGCAACGGGGCGGGTCGGGGACGGGGACCCCATCCCCGTCCCCGAACCCGATAAGGAAAATAATCCCCGAACCCGACCCGATCCCCGATATTTTTTTATCGGGGATTCCCCGACTCGATCCCCGCGGGGATTAACTCCCCATACCCGACCCGATCCCCGATCTATTTTCCATCCCCGATTCATTCCCTGTTCTTAAAACCCGACCCAATCCCTGAAACCGAATTTTATACCCGATCCTCGATCACATCCCCGATCCTCAAACAATTTTTTTATATTATATTTTTAATTTATATTCTATAAAAAAATTATATATTATATATATATATATATATATATATAATTATATAAAAATATATTAAAAAAATTTTCGGGGTAGGTTCGGGGATGGGGACCCCAAACCCGTCCCCGAAAAAATCCCCGTTAAGAATCCCCGAATCCAAACCCCGAATTTTTTTTCCGAATCCGAACCCAAACGAAAAATCCCTGATAGAATCCCGAACCCACGAAAAAAATTGCCATCCCTAGATCAAATCGCTTTATATACCGATATGATATCAATAACGTAGACACCCCTGGTCCTCAAACACCGCGCGTTTCCCTCTGGCCCGCATGTGTATCCTTCACGCGGCTTCACCCAGTTTTCATGCGCACACACAGTAGGTATGTGTGAATTATTTGCGTGCACACGACAAGTCTTGCGCATATAGTGTTCGCACCACAAGTCTTGCGTACATACAAGACCGCACAACATCAATGCCTCCTTTTCATCTTTTAAAAAGCATGCTTTTCGTTTTTAACAGGACTAGGTAACTAATCATCGATCTTATAACATAAATTGAGTCATCTTTATTGTCACATAATATAGGAATACGAGGCAATGGCCGGAGGATGAGACACGAACGTAGTCTAGTGGGTAAGAAAATGAGAGAATCAGAGAAAAATGGGATCAGGAAAGGAAGGATAGGGATGGGAACCGTATGACCAGAAAAAGTTCCGTTCAAATTTTAAATCAGTTGAATCAAATAGAAGACATAATATATACTCCGTTCTTAAAATTTTAATTTAGCTCATTGTTTTTAGAAAAAAAAAATCTTATGTAAATTTAATCCTGAAATATTTTCCAAAATATTTTTCCATAAATATTTTTCACTTTTATACTTTCATTTTAAATAAAATGTAGCTTTAAGATTTTACAAAGTAATTTATTGTTAAACTTGTCGTTTTACAAGTAGACCCAACTTTTTTTTAAAACGCTATTTATATATTTAGAAAAATATTTTTAAGTGTTAATGAAATTACTTAAAAATATAGATTTGAAAATCTTGCTTCAGTTATAATTGCTTTTATTATCAATGTTTACGCGTTCAAGTTAAGAATACTGCAGATAAAGCCACACAATGCCTTCGGTGGTCAATACTAAGCGACGGGTCGCCAATTCTTCGTAAGTACCTCGAACTCATCCCGCCATTGCCTGTACCTAGACCGTTTACGGTTTAAATATTTAATATTTTAGATATTTAATTTTTAAATATTTTAAATTTTAGTTATATAAAAATAATATTTAATATTTTTTTTAAATTAAATATTATTTATATTTATCGGATTAAATATTTAATTTATTTAAATTTTTATCAATTGAATCGAATATTTAATTTAAAAACGAATCAAACCAATTAGTTATATTTTAGATCAAATCGCTTTATATACCGATATGATATCAATAACATAGACACCCCTGGTGCTCCATAAACGTCAAAGTCCATGGTGTCGTCAAAAGGCCAATTGAATGAACCGCATTGCTCAGACTCAGACCAAAGACCTGATCTTTCAATGGCGGGACCTCACACTATTTATGTCCCATCCCCAAAAAAGGTAATACGCTATATATGTTCCAGGTAACAAAACGACAGGGATAGAAAGATGCCGCATAAATGTTTGTCGCTTTCACATTATCCGTCTACTTCTTCTCAAGTTGGGGAAAACTTCTTAGTGCTTATTTGGTTAGGGGGTAATAGGGGTAGAAAAATTACCCCCATATTTTATATATCTTGTATAATCTAATTAAAAATAAATAATCTTATTCTAATGAATACCCATTTTAGATCTTAATTTGATCTAAAATGGGTATTTTATTAAAAATATATTTATTATTATTAAATACTTAATATAAAAGATATAAAATAGGGGGGAATTTTTTCCACCCCTATTACTCCCATACCAAACAAGTTGACAAAAAGACGACAACGCCGTTATCACTAACAACAAGAATATGGACTCAGACTCTACAGCGAAGGTAAAAAAAAAAAATGGCACTCAGCACCAAATAGCAAGCCAATCGAAGGATTATGCCCAGCTAAATCAGAGATGGCATATAGCTATATGATGTACTAACTAGTCTTCAAGATCACAAGTTTTTTTCTTTAGTAATTAGTACTCTCTAATAAATCAGGATTATTAAATCCAACAAACTTAAATTACAGGTGAAAGTTTAGACTCATGAAAGTAGGGAGATCGAGCATACTCAAATTATAGGCCCTCACAACGTACTTAAAGGTTAATCAGATATTCCTGTGATATTAGTCTCTTCTCTACTGAGTAACAAGAAAACTATCTGCATGAAATTAGGGAGCACAGACTTTACCGGTTACCACTGCAGTAGCAGCTAATCGTCGGAATTCCCCTCAATAACAATCATCCCCCTCCCCATCGTTCTCTTCTACACGATCACCTCCACGCCTACAGCATCACCACCAGGTGCGACTCCTGCTGTTGCCCGGCGATCGTCGGTGGTCGAAGACTTGCTTATCAGCTGCGAATTAACTTCCATCGGATCGGTGAAGCTAAAACGGCTAATATACTTTATGCGTTTAATTTAATAAGCAATAATAAAATAGAATATTTAACGAAGAAAGAAAATTCCAAGGTTTAGCCAAAATAGAAGAAAAAGTTTGCGACGTATTGATTACTCACGTACCTATAAGGTTAATCTAGTACTTGGGCTCCATTTTTTAATTAGTTTATAGCTAATTACTAATTAAAAATTTATAATTGATAGTTGAAAGCTGATAAAAATTGAACTGCATTCATAAAAAGTTAAACAAAAGTAGTTGTTGAGTAAGCCAAAGAGTACTTAATGACGGATAATTGTTAGGCAAATAAATTAAAGAGTATATATTTTGAATAGTCTTCCTATAATAAGGTTGTGTATATATTTTGTATATATTGAGTCAATTTTTACATTTAACTTAATTACCACATCAAAATTATTTAATATATTTACCACAATAAATTGCATTTTACTGCTTTCTACAATATAATCAATACAAAATATATAAGCATATAATCCTGCCATAATCATAATACATATAGAATGATGAACGAAAGATTTGACCAAAACAATAAGGTAAGATAACCATATAAGATCATGGATATGCAAATTGAAACAACTATGGTAACTAAGGCTAAAGATGCTATCCACACTTAAAATTAAATTAATTTATTGCACTTTCCTTAAAAGGTGATCACATAATCCGATTTATAATAACTTTGAGTATATGGGCTATATTATTCTTCATGGTCCCTCTTTACCATAGAAGTCATACTCCAAATAATAGTGGACATCAAGCTTGGTTCATAATGAGTTGTATTGTGTTGCTGACACTAGCAATTGATGTGATATCGTATTTTCATAAACTAAAATTTTTATTTTGAAAGAGTTTGTATAAGCTAAAATATTTAAATGTAAGATAATATCATCATATCTAATACAATATGGATATCTACTATTTGTCTCATGCTAGATATAAGACTACAAAAACAATTAAATTTAAAAAAAATTGATAAAATTAAACACCATTGAAATGAACTTAGATAAATATTTTATAACACTTAATGTTTAGAAAGATGACAGAGTTCGGATGTGAATAAGGAACGTATATAACAAAAGGGTATGGAACATAGGAGTCCACAAAAATAATTGGATCGAAAGGCATACAATGGCTAAACACTGAATAATTCAAACTCTCATCCCAAACCCTTGCAACATGATATAAGATTGTAATACCCCATTCTTCAAAAATATATTTAATGTGATGAGAGAGAGAGAGAGATAACTATGTTATATAAATATTTTATTATATCTTTTGAAAGAAACTAAAACTCTAGTTGTGTTTCAGAAACGTTTTATTCCATTATTCGTATTCTTACTCACAACTTTGTTATGTGAGACTTTTTGAGCCATTTTTTGCCATCTAACTTTTCCTAGATCAATCTAAATCAATCATGTTTGGATATTTATTGAATTTTTCTAAGTCTCCTAGCCATTTTAAATATGGCAAACTAAGGTTTTGATTAAAAAAAAATTTAAATTTCGTTTCAAATAGTTTTTATTATGTTTTATATGCCAAAATGATATTTTTAATAATATAAAATTTAAGTAACTATTCTTAATTATGACATTTTGGTGTTATCAAGTGAAAAATGAATTAAAAATATTTTATTTTTTTTAATTATTTTTCATATAAATCTATCATTTTCAGACAAAATAAGCTACCAAAACTCAATCTTTTGTACTTGAATCATATCCTATCTATTGAGATTTGATCCTAACATTTCATTTGTGATAATAAAAGGGATGAGAACCACTCATTTCGTGGCCTAGAAGCTAGTGACACCTCCCCTCCTTAATCCTTTAACTTTCGTAAATATATATTAACATTTCTTCATCATTAAGACTAAGACTTATCTTATCATATTTTTTTCTTTTCATGATAGCTGTAGAGATAGTATTTTTCCAACTATTGTTTTAGCTTCTACATTGTTTTAAAACCAATTTTTTTTATTGGTAAAAATGGAGGTGTTATAAGGACTCTCGATCCATGCTATCTATAACATCTTCACTATTAACGTGGATAAAAGTAACCAAATAACCAAGCACTAAGTAAAATAAATTTATTCTAAGCATGTGAAGGCCTCATCGTCAACATAGAAGGTAGGACATACAAAATCATGCTAACATATTACATAGTTACCCATGCAATAAGGAGATACATGAAATATCACGTACGACTATACTGATGCAACATTTCATATAAGGTACGACCCAAGGACACACTTAAGAATAACCTTCTCATCACTTATAGCAAGTATGGATTTCCACACGTTGTTATTACTTAGAACCACTTTACTTGTTATTACGAAGGGGTAGTACACAAAAAAACTTACCAACACTACCTACATCCACTTTCACTTATATAAAGGGTAGTATACAAATATAACCACTAACATCGCACAATACCACTTTTATGTTAATTCTTGAAAGGGACACAAAAGATATAATATTTCTAGCACTTACAAGTAACCGATACTTTAGTGCACAAAGACTAACTAGTTACACCACAATATAAAACTAACTTAGCATTGGTTCCTTAAAAATCGATACCCTCTAAGAGATTCATACAATCAAACAAAATGGTAACTAATCTAGGAGATCTTAACCATTTATTTTTTGAGTAAAATAAAACTTTTTTAGCTGCCAAAATTGCTACTTGAGAAAAACCACCTTACATTGGTTGTACAAACTCTAACATATTTCACATTTCCCACTGACTTTATCTCCATCAATTTAATATCTTAATTTTTTTTATCTTATTTATATTAGTAAATAATTTTTGTTTATGCAATTTAAATTTCATATTTTTTTAATTAATATTTTCAAATTATATATATATTTTTAATTAAATTTTGTTTATTTTTATGCTTTTTCTTGGTGTTGTTATTGTTATATATTAATACCAATCAATTTCTATTATTCTATTATTATTTAAAGTAATTATTAAATATATTAATTATTGTTTATTACTTAATTACTAGTTATATTAATAAATTTATTATTTAAATTAATATTACTAATTATCTAATTATAGTTTGAATATCATTTATTTATCATAAAAAACTCTTTTATTATATACATATTATTATTTTTTTATGATTTTAATTAATTAATTATTAGATATATTAATTAGTGACTATAACTTAATCACCCCTTTTTATTTAAATATTGAATTAAATATACTCTATCCATTTCTAAAAGGAAGTATTTTTAGATGTAAAACTTTGTTGAAAAAAGTCCTTTAAAAGAAGTTAATGCATGTTTTTCATTTTTACCCTTTTTCTCTTTCTTCTTCTATACATTAATTGTTTTGTTATTTTTCAATAAATAGTATGATTGTAATATTATGATTATATTTATTACCTCCTAAAATGGGTTGAAAATTGCTAAAAGAACTCTTTTAAAAAATGGAGAGAGTATTTATTAATGTACAATCCTCCTTTATTGTATCTCATACTTCCCTATACTATTAGTTCCCAAAAAAAAAGCTAATCTCCCATGTTTTTTCCTAAACAAGCTCTGCATATACTATTTCATTATTTCCAAAGCTACTCAATTAAACCCCCAAAGAATCCCCATTGTTTTTCCTCTAGTAGAGTAGATATAGAGCATTAACTAGTGCATAAAGACAACCAGCATACATCCACAATATCAAGGGCTCTTACCTTATCTCACCGTTCTTCCTCTTTTTTTTTTTTTCTCTGCACAAAAATTCTTGAAGCTTCCCTTCACAACCCCATCAAACATAGCCCTAGTTGTTGTCATCCAAACTTCCACCCAACCTCTTCTCTACATTACCCTCCACCAATAAAGACCACACCTTCCCCTAACTCCCCTTGCACAACCCACCCTAATCATGCAAAGTGGGTAGTTTGATCTATCATTTGCACCCTGCCGCCGCCCTATTTGTCGCCCTACGCCACTTCCTCCATCACAACCACCACCTCAACCCAACAAACCTTTCCCTACCTCCCCATACCTTTCCTTTCCTATTTCTCCTGCTCCTTCCTCCTCCTTTCTCCTCCTCCACCTTTAGCCGTCGTAGTCACTATCACCTACACCGCCACCCTGACATGCTGCCACCACCATTGTAACCCTTCTGGTCCAAGAAACCTAAAATCTCATAACCATCACCTCCTTTCCCTTTTCTAACCCCAAATTTAGTTCTTTTCAAATCACTACCACTCCAGCCACCCACTGCCACTGCGGCTACCGCTGCTAACATCCTAGCTGCTACCTCCACCCCTGGTTATACCCTAACCCTTGCTTAGTAAGCATGGAGCTAAGGTAAGTTGTATATGTGTTATGACATATGTAATATGGTGATATGACTTGTATTTTTTATTATGCATTATGTTTTGTTACTGAAATACCCCAAAAACCCTAATTTAGGAAATCCTAGCTGAATAGGGAATTATTAGGGAATTAATTAAAATAAACTACTTTTAGTGAAATAAATGGGAATTAATTAGAATAAATCAAGAAGGAATTTATAAGTGTGTAAATAGGAGGAATTGTGGTATTTTAAGTTAATTAAGGTTTTTATCTTAGAAAGTTATTAAATACATTAATTTATTAAAAATAGGAAGGATAAAATAGTTCAAATTAATATAAAATTTACAAATAATTTAATTAGAGAAAATTTTAAGTGTTTTGTTAATCAAAA
Organism: Tamarix austromongolica; assembly: GCA_039764185.1. Lineage (NCBI taxonomy): Eukaryota > Viridiplantae > Streptophyta > Magnoliopsida > Caryophyllales > Tamaricaceae > Tamarix > Tamarix austromongolica. Next base: position 6,414,659 of record CM077813.1, read on the forward strand.
TGGGATTAAGAAGATTTTTTTTTCCATAAATCCCTAAATTAACCTAAAAATAGAACTCAATTATTGTTTTGATATTTATATTTTATTAAATACCCCTAATTTCCCCCTCTTTTTCCCTTTTCCCCTTTTTCCTTTTTCTCCCTCTTTTTCCTTTCTCTTTCTTCCCCTTCTCCCCCTTATTTTTTCCCGGCCTGGGCCGGCCTACCAGGCCCAGCACCCTTCCACCCCCCTCGCGGCCCGTTCCCCTCCTGCGCCCCTCTTTTTTTTTTCCCCGGCCGGTTCAGCCCGCCCCGTTTCCTCCTTTCTTTTCTTTTTCGCTGGACCGCCGGTCCAGCCTTCTTTCTCTCCCGCCCCGCGTCGTCTTCAACCTCCAGCCACCTGCAACCCGAGATTTTCGCCGGAGAAGGAAGCTTCTACGGCACGCCATTTCCACCAGTCGACTCGTCCTTTCACCCCGTTGACCTCCCTGTGGATGTGACCGATCAATCGCAGCTCTTCCCCACACAAAACCTCTTGTTTTTTTTGACAAATCGTGGCCTGCAAATCGCAGACCATGTGCCGACGAATCTCGCCGGACAACCTAACCTAACCCTAAGCCCTAACCTCCCACTTGAAGCTCGTCGTTTTCCTGTTCCAATTTCTCTATAAATAGCCCCAACCTCTGCCTGAATCGGGTTCGAAAAACCTGGAACCCCAAGAAGCCCCGTCGCGCCGCCCCACTTTCAGCCGCCGTTTCCTCCGCCTTCGGCCACCGTTGCCGCCTGCCCGTGCCACCACAATCCTCCCTGCACCGCCCTCTACACAACCAACCACCTTAGCCTCCTTGCCTTGCCCCGCACGCGCCGCCTTGGCCGTGCGAAATTACCCTCCCGAATAGCCCTCAACCCCCCCCCCCCTGTGCCATCTTCGTGCCGCCGCCACCGGCTGTGCCGCCGCCCACAGCACCGCCACTACCCCCCAAAACAACCAGCGGTTCCTACTCTACCACCCTTTACCTCCCATTTCCCCTAGCTTCCCCTTCCCTAGCCTCCACCTCCATTTTCCCCTCTCTCCCTTCCTCCACCGCCGCCGCCGCCGCTGCTGCCACCGCGCCGCCGCCGCCGCCACCACCTTTGTCAGGTTGCCAACACCCTGAACCCTAAGTCTTAAAAAAAAAAAATAAATAAATAAATAAAAATAAAAATAATAAATAAATAAATAAATAAATAAATAACATAAGTAAATAATAATAATGAATAAATAAATAAATAAATAAAAGTGATTAGTGGTTTAATATTATTAACTACTATTATTAGTATTATTATGATTAATATTAACATTATCATTATTATTACTAATATTATTATTATTACTAATACTACCACCCTTATTATTATTATTATTATTATTATTATTATTATTATTATTATTATTAGTACTGTTATTATTATTATTGTTACTATTAGTATTATTATTATCACTATTATTACCATTATTATTAGTATTGTTATTATTTTACTATTAGTGTTATTATTGTTATTATTAATATTATTATTGTTATTTTTTTACTATTGTTAGTGTTAGTACTATTATTGTTATTATTATTATTATTGATATTATTATTATTATTGCTATTATTCTTAGGGTTGTGTTATTGTTATTATTATTACTATTATTATTATCATGGTCATTATTTTACTATTAGTATAATTATTATTATTAATATTGTTATTGTTATTTTACTATTGTTGTTATTATTATTATTATTATTATTATTGTTATTATTATTATTATTGCTATTACTATTACTATTATTATTAGTAGTAGTATTGTTGTTAATATCATTATTATTATTGTCTTTACTATTTTATTATCAACGTTATTATGGCCGTTGTTATTAGTATTATTAGTACTATTATTAGTATTATTATCATTACCATTATTACCCATATTACTATTATTATTGTAATAATATTATTATTATTTTCATTATTATCATTAGTATGGTTATTATCATTACCATTATTATTCTTATCATTGCTTTATCATTATTGTGTTTATCGCATCTATTATTTTATCGATTATTACTGTTATTCTTATTATCCTTATTAATATTATTTTTATGATCGTTGATATTATTACTAATACTTTCATTGTATTTATTATTATTATTTGTATTATTATTGTCTTCATTCCTATCATTATTATTATTATCACTATTATTATTATTAACATTATCATTGTTTTTGTCACCTAAGCAACTATGGTTGTACAAATACTTTATTATTAGTATTATTATTATTATCGATAATACACTATTACTAATGCTAATATGATTTCAATTATTACTATTATCATTATTATCATTATAGCTATTATTATTTTTATTAGGAGCACTATTATTATAAATAGTATTCTTATTATGGTAGGTATTACTGGTAATCATTATTAATGTTGTTAAAACCCTCACCTTAGCATTTGGATTGCTAAAACCTACTTAATTAGTGTTAATCCGTATAAGCTATCGTAAGAGTAGTAATAACCAAACCCTTTTTATTTATAAACCCCATTATTAATAGTAGCCTTGGTATTAGGCCATGATAGGGGTAAGATGGGAATTTTGATAATTCTGGTAGAGGGAGATTAACCCTAAGTATTCCCTCTTATAGGTAAACCGGGTCAAACCACCGGAGGTATAGGAGCGTGCTCCAAGCCCGGCGCCGATTTAGGTAAGGACGTAACTAAGGCCGCTTGTGTGTATTACAGGTTTTATTTGCCTTGGATGCCTCATGTGTTTTATATGCTATATTACGTGTATGTTATCTGTTCTACCGTGTAGCGCAACATGGAACCGAGGTACGTTTCCGTACTCTGGCTTATATGTACTAAAATGGCATGATATAAGGATGATATGGTGTGATGTGACATGCATGCTAGAATGTTTTGATGAGGAGTTGTGGAGTGGGGGCTTTGAAAGAGAAAAATAAGCAAATAGGAAAACCAAAGGGAACTATGTTGGCTCACACAGGTAAGAATGACCTAGGCAAGTTATGATTAATGAATGAATGGGAAAAGGGGGGATTAAATAAATAGGAGAGTAGAAGAAAGTAAAGTTACTTGGGGAACACTAGGGTTTGCATGGGAATGATAGAGTTGGCATGGTGGAAGTGTTAGGGTTTGCATGGGGTGGTTAAGGTCCGCATGGGGGCGAACCTTACGTATGGAAAGTCACTTTGGGGCGTGGGGAAGGTAACGGAAAGTTGTTTGGGAGTATTGGAGGCTCGAGGTGAAAAATAGTACGTGGGATAAAATAAGGGTACATAGGGACCGACTAGGGTTTGGGATGGAAACCCTAATTTGAGGAGGTAGAGAAAAAAAGAAGATAATAAGAATTTATGGGGAAGAGTGAAGTATGTGGGGGAGTTGAGTTGAGGGTCATGATTTGGGTTTTCGATGCGAGAAGTATGTTAAATACACAGGGTGTTAGTAGCTTAATATAAGCGTAGGAGACAGCTCGGTGACCTAAACCGAGTGAGGATATAGATAAGATTGGATGTGTGACCTGTGTCCTATGTGCTGTGGATGCCTTATATGAATGCTGTGTTGTATTCTAAATGTCGTTATCTTACTTGTTTCGTGGGTAATGTGGCTTGGAAACAAGACGTGTACTTATGTTTTATTAACATGTGATAGTACGATTATGTCGTCAGTCTTGATGGGATGTGTTGAGAACTCTGGCCATACATGACAAAGATATGCCCTCGAATAAGATACTTTAAGACACTAACGACTTACAGAGAAAGATGTTGAGCCGAACCCAGACCGGTCCACCGGCTATAATAGTGGCAGGGTATTTTACCCTCGCGACCGTTCCACCGGCTATAACAGTGGCAGGGCATAAGCCCTCGCGACCGTTCCACCGGCTATAATAGTGGGGGATTTCGTGCTGAACAAACTAAACGTAAAAGTGATAAGTCATGGGAAAGATATAAATGGTTACAGTGGAATACCTTGTGAGTCGGAGCCAGACCGGTCCACCGGCTATAATAGTGGCAGGGTATCTTACCCTCGCGACCGTTCCACCGGCTATAATAGTGGCAGGGCATGGCCCTCGCGACCGTTCCACCGGCTATAATAGTGGGGTTCCTGCACTCACAGGGTCTGGACAAGATGATGATCGATTATATTCAGGGACCTGATAAAAGAAAAGTGACGTTTGGTCTATAACCTGTGTGGTTTATATGTGTTATTGCATTCGATCTATGTATCTATGCTATGTCTGCTATGTTATGTATCTTTGTGTGTGGGCCTTGGCACCTACGCCCTTACTCAGTACTGGACCCGTACTGATACTACACTGGTTGAATGGGTCCTGTGATGATCCACCAATGGTGGGGAGCAGACCTTTGATGCAGGTTTTGATCGGTTGCTATTGGGGTGGAAGGTTGACTTGAGGGAGTAAGTGGACCGGACATTTACCTTCGGAATTTGTTTTGTGTAATCGCCTTCGTCTTGAAAGTCACAAGTGTTGTACTTAAATCTTCAAGGGTTTTATCATACTTGTTATTCCGTTATTTAAGTATTCTGATATATAGACCTTTTAAATTGTATTTCGGAATGTAACTTTTTACCTTCGCACTCTGATTTTGTAGAACCCGTGTTTTATGAATGATTTGTTCTGGTTTTATTCTTTCTAGCCTTAGCACTTAGTATCGGGTCGGTAGCTATGGATCGATCTGGTACTAAGTGTGGCGGTAATACCCCCGAGTTTACGGTTTTTAATTCTCTTGCTTCCGCTAAAACTTTTGAGTTAAACGAAATTTTTCAGTAGTAAATTTGGGGGTGTTACAGTTACCCTATATGACATGCATGCTAGGAGTCCTTAGGTAGTATGATGAGGTTGTGGTTAGGGCCAAATTGTGTGTTATGTGCTCACGTGTATTTGGTTATATGCTTGTATCCTATATGGTTATGGATTATATGCTTGTAATGCAGCTTGCTAAGTATGGAGCTAAGGTAAGTTATGTATGTGTTATGACATGTGTAATATAGTGATATGGCTTATATTTTGTGTTATGCATTATGTTCTATTACCCTATATGACATGCATTCTAGGAGTCTTTAGGTAGTATGACGAGGTTGTGGGGAGATTAAGGAAGTAAAGAAAGTGGAGTGATTAGAGGAAAGTGAGAAAGGCCTAATCACCTTATGACTTATGGGTGGATAAATAAAGGGATAATATGAATAAAATGAAAGGTTGGAGTAAATCTTTGTATGGGATGGTTAGTCTTTGTATGGAGGTAACATTTACATGGAAAAAGGTGATTTAAGGGTTAAGAAAGGTGATGGAAGAGTATTTTGGTTGATTAGAGTTCATGAGTAAAAAATAGTATGTGGGTTGGTATGAGTGTGCATGGGGGACTTAACTAGGGTTTGTGGGAAACACCTTAAGTGGGGGGATTATGTGGAAGAGAGAGTTTATGGTATACGGTTAGAGTGTGGGTTGAGACTGGAAGGGTATCACATGAAGAGGGGAAATAAGTTAAACGGAAAGAAATGTGTGGGTGATGAGGGGACAACATAGAAGAAATGAGAGGTATTAGGGTTTGGAATGGTCAACTAGGGTTTTTATGATCATATATGAAGGATGGAAAGTAAGGTTGAGATTTTGGGTGTGGAGTGAGTGGGGTGATGATGTTAGAAGCAAAAGGGGCATGGGCCATATATGATAGGAAGAGGTTGGGCCACATAAGCCAGATTAGGGTTTCTGAGGGAAACCTTAGTGGGCGATGATGAGTTAAAATGAAGATATGGGAAAGTGGGCCTTGGCCCATATATATGGGAGTTTGGGTTTTTCATGGTGAGTAAGGGAAAAGGTGGGGAAGATGTCTGGGAGTCCTAGGATGCATAGAAGTCCCAAGATATGGGATAGGGCTTTTCAAGGGAGCAGGGGTGAAAGGGGTGAGAATGGGAAGTACAGTGAGGCATGCATGTCTAGTAAGAAAGTATCTGTTGAATAATACACTAACCATTTAACATAAAAATAATTAAGCTGGGCCTAGACTGGTCCACTAGTGATAATAGTAGCTAGGTGCATTATGCTCTAGAGACCGATCCACCAGCGAATAATAGTGGCCAAGTGTGTGTTGCCCTAGATTTTTTTGGTCCATCAGCTATAATAGTGGGATTCCAAGCTCAGTAAATCAAACTTTAATAATAATAAGTCATGGAAAAAATATTAATTACTTATAATGGAACACCATGAGAGTCAGGGTGTAACACCCCCAAATTTACTACTAAAAAATTTCATTTAATTAAAAGAGTTTAGCGAAAGCGAAAAGATAAAACTGTAAACTCGGGGGCATTACCGCCATACTTAGTATCATATCGGTTCACTCCTACCATTCCAGTACTAAGTACTAAGGCTAAACAAGGTTAATATTATATACACGTCATTAATAAACCACTAGTCATTAGTAAAATACAGATCATACAAAATCAGAGTGTGGTTTAGGATTACAATCCAAAGAGTAAATGACCAGAGTTTTCAAAACATAAAATATCATACAACATCACATAACTAGAATAAAATGAAACATGGTAAGATGAGAGGGAAAAACAGAGTCCGGCCAAGTCGATCTCGATCCCAAGTTAGGTATAGGCTCAATACTCAGCCCCACCTAATACCTCATAAGTGTCATAGGTATTGAAGACGTCTTCCCCTACCAGCACAAGCTCAGATGGGTCTTCTGCTCGTGGGAATGAGTAGCACCCATGAAACGGGTGATCAGTATGCTACGTACTAAGTAAGGTAACAGATGCGCTAAGGCCAAACATACGAAAAGCATACAACATAGCACACATAGCACAATCATACGGCAGCATGTAATAATACAGATGATGAATTTTAAGCTAAAAGATGTGTATCAATACGGCAGCATGTAATCATACGGCAGCATGTAATAAATTTTAAGCTAAAAGATGTGTTGTGGGGGTCTCAATCGAGATCAAGGGAGTTCAAGATTCGTTCACTCCCTAGACATAATTGTTGCCTTATCTCACTATGTATCAATTCAATCATTGTGATATTGATGCCTAAGTATTTCGCCTTCTTTTCCCAGATAACTTTTGTGTTTTTCCATTTGCCTTTTGTGGAGGATTGTCAGAAACAATAGCAAACCAGATATGGTTTTGCTTTGAGGTGTTTTATCAGCATCCCACATCAGTGGAATACACTTCTTTAGTTCAATTTTTATATCCCTCTAACTTATTCCTTAGTTGAGATAAAAGTTTAGACTAGTTTTGGTGGTAGGTTTTGGGTTAGACATTGGGCCATACACGCGTATGCACCCTCCCTGTCCGGTCCTGGCTGGGCTAGGCGTAGGTGTGGGTCATCAATTTAGACAAGTCGATTATTCTTTTTGCTAATATTTTTATTTATTCTGCACTGTTTTGAATTAGAGAAAATCAAGTCTTCTTCTTTCAATCCTCTTATTTAGGAACTTTGAATTCTTCTGAAAATGGTATTCCAGTTGGTGAGGAGTGGAAGCCAAATTTTTTGTGTTCATACAGTTATCTTTATCCTGTTTCAGTTGTATTCTTATTATTTTTTAAAGGGTGCTTTGGTTTTTAAAGAATGAGATAATAAAACTAATTTCTTTCTCATCTCTAAGCTCTTTTGTGATTTATACAAAACATTTGAATTAAGTTCTGTAATTCTAGGCTCTTTATTCTTGAATATATATAAACGAAAACCGATTGTGTTAACCTTGAAAGGGAGTCAGAACAATCAATTTGTACGGCGGTCGATCCGCTTTTGCTTCAGGACGGTGAATATATTTACGACACAATCGATACTTTTGACTTTGCTTTTCTACTATGCATTTTTGTTTTAATTTCATGCGCGTACCGGCTTCTATTTAAACCAGGAAACTATTGTCACGTAGTTGGGCGGCGGAGACTTTCCAGTTAGTACTGTAGCAGCAACTGATCGGAATCGTCCCTATATCCAGCTTCAAAATTTTCACCGTTCAAACAACGTTCTCATTATCACAAGCATGCCCAATTCAGTCACGATCTTCCTCCTCCCTGTCCTTCTCCTCAACATACTCACCTCCACGGCGGTATACGCCACAACTATATTCCGCTCCTTTAACTGCCCAAACACAACTCTCTTCACCACCAACAGCCAATACCAGTCTAACCTCAACATCCTCTTGTCATCGCTCTCCTCCAACGGCACCCACAAAAACGGCTTTTACAACACCTCTGCTGGCGGAGCTAAGTCTACTTCCACCGTCTACGGTCTCTTCCTCTGTCGAGGAGACGAAACAACCACGACCTGCAGCGCATGCGTTCAAAAAGCCGCCAAGACCTTACCCCAACTATGCCCAAATAGAAAAAAAGCTGTGATTTGGTACGACGAATGTCTAATGAGATACTCTAATGAATCTTTCTTTGGAGAACTGGATGATTCTATTCGATTACCTTATTATAACATCCAGAACATCACCAATAATGCTACTGGGTTCAGTCAAGTTTTGGGGAGTACATTAAATAAGTTAGTGTCGGCGGCGGCGAGTGCGCCGTATAAATTTGCGACCGAGGAGGCAAATTTTTCCATTTTACAGACGATTCATGCGCTGGGGCAGTGTACGCAAGATTTGTCGGCCAGCGAATGTACTGAATGTTTGTCGGAGTGTGTCGAGATTTTTCCCGGTTGTTGCAGCAACAAGATAGGCGCTAGGGTTTTGCTTCCGAATTGTTATGTAAGGTACGAGATCTATCCGTTTTTCCGGACAACGGGGGTGGCTATACCGCCTGCAACAACACCACCTGGGGCAACTCCCGCCGTTGTTGGAGGTAAGTCGATTTTTCATAATGATTTTATTATTCCAATTTCCAAGGATCATTCTATTATCCGGCGTCTGTCGTGGGTCCAAAGCCTGTTGTTTAACGGCGAATCAGCTTCTTCCTGACAATGTAAAACAGCTAAGATACGTTAAATTTAAAAAGTATTACCACTATCTCTTAAAAAAAAAAAATTACAACCGGTACTATTCATATTCCTATCCTTAAATTAAAGTAATTTAATTATACTATCCAATTTTTTTATTTAATATTCTACAATTATAAACATTAAATTTATAACACTCAATTACTTTTATTAATCATATCATTATTAATTATTTATATTTTATATTAATTAACATCTAATATAAGTAGAAAAATTAATAAAATAAATATAACTAAATAAATAAATAAGGAAAAATATGTAGAAAAATAAATTTAATAAATAAAGGTAGAATAGATGATATAAAAATTATTAGAAAAAAATATATAAATTTATGTTCTAATAGTAATAATTATGCTAAAAATATACCAAAAAGTATAAAAAGTTAGCTATGTGTGACAGTAGAGGATATAATTTTTTTAGAGCTTAGGTACCCTAAATTTAATGTTGCACTAAATTTATAGATAGATTTTTTTTTTCCACAACTACAATCTTAAATTTACGATTAGAATCTTTTTTTTTTTTTTTTTAACACTGCAGATGCTCTAATAACAAACATGCAAAAAGTACCGAAAACGTATGAACTAAAATATTTAACAAGCAAAAAACACGCCGAGGTTTTAAAAAACAATTTGTATTAATAATCCTTCTAGCAATCACTTCCCCAAATTATATAATATAGTGGATAGAGCTTCTTGGTTAGATCTATTTCTGTTCTTTCCTATTCCGTTATGCCAATGAGTACATGGCCGCTCCGTTTATGTTAGCTCAGAAATCAATTATTAATTGAAATTTTATATTATTTCTGTATTAAAAATAATTTATTCTATCAACAAAATTTTATACAAGAAAAAAATTAAAATGAAAATTTATTTTCTATTTTTATTCTCATATTTTTATTTTTTTATACACTTTTTATGTGTTTATATTTTAATAAAAAATTTAAGTAAAATTCTAAGACTTTATTTATTCGTTTATAAAAGGTGTATAAATTATTAAATTGCTTTTATAGGTTCGAATCGTGCATGAAACCTTTTTTTTTTTTTTGGGGTTGGGGGGACCACTTGATAAAATCAACTAGTTGCTAGTTGAATAATGCTACTCCGCGAGAGACCTATTTACACACATAAATTAAAAAATATATTTTTTAATCAAACGACATTAGTTTTTTAGAATATATTCTCAGTAGTGGGCTTATTTATTTATTTTTAACTAAACGTGGGTAGCATGCAAACTGCAAAGCATGCAGATTTCCTTAATACCAGAAAACGATTGCTGGGATTGATGCTAATCTGCAAACTTAGAAAAAGTGGATATTTTCCTTACAAATAATTAAGATTACAAATACATTAAGGAATTGTTTGGATGAAGCTTTAAAAATGACATTTACGTTGATGGCTTTCGAGGATGGGGATCCTCGTCGCCCATGATGGTGCTATAAGATATGTCGTAGAATAGCAGCAATCTGTACAACAAAAACCGAGTAATAAAATAAAAGAAAGAACTTATCAAATTCATTCATTGTGTCGCGACAATAATCGCTGCCCTGAAGCGAGAGTCCGGCACAACCGAGGTGCAATCGAAAGCCGTGTCGCCCCAAGGTTCGCACAACACCCAGCTTTCTTGTGCACTCAAGAACAGAGGGTTTGGAATTTAGCAGAGCTTTCACCTAGAAAGTTAATGGAAAATAAAAGTCGAAGGGAATTAGTCGGAGAAGATGGGGATGAATTGTAGAGATACGAAGAATGGTAATCCATCGTGCCAAAAAAATTCTCAGTAAAATAGAAAAAATGGTCAAGGCCAACTCGATAGCCACACTCCCATCTCTGGGAGTCTAGCAGTGAATGCGTAGAACATTTGAAAACGTTCGAAACATGCAGCAAAAATCAGACCTTAACTGATTAAAAAAAGGGAATAGAGAGGAAAAGAAAAAATAGAAAAAAGACATATGCGGTCAGAACAACAAGAATCGCGCGCATGTGTGTGTCTGGGCCCATTTCACAACTGGTGAAAACATTTTACACTAATTTCTCAAACACATCCTTAGAAATAGAAAAATATAAAGCAATCCCAAGACATATATCCCATCAATGTGGGATAAGGTAAAAGAAAAGGATGGACTTTTACCATTGCCTCCAACAGGTGGGAGTCTATAAAGGAAGGAGCAGCAACGGAAGTGCTTGAAAATTCGTCATGTGTGCTTCAGTGAACAAGAAACTATCTTTACCTTTATTAATTTTGCATGCGTCAATCAATATCTGCAGTACACAAGACACACATTTGCAGCTTTTTCAACTTTAACGAATCGTGCGTGGCGTTTACCCGACTGTTCTCATCCAAGGGAGCCGTAAATGAGCAGAAGCAGTCATTTGTAGCATCGTATCTCATAGATTCATGTGGGTTATCACCGGAACATGCTAGGTTTATAGCGATAGCATAGAGAAGCTGCGCTCTCTCATCTCCTTTTATCGGAATCATGGATTTACCACTACACATTGATAAGGATTAACCTCCTCCACGTCACTATCATGGTATCATTAGCAAATATCTAGGAAGCAGCTGTTACTCTCCTAATCTCCAGGCTGCGTAATCTTATCATTTCATCTAGTTAGTTAGGGTTTCTTAGGTGTAAACTGCATGTATATATTTGCACTTAATCAATGAATAAAATCCATCTTCTTCTCTCCGCAACTTTATCATGGTATCAGAGCCTTAATCCAAAAACCCCGACAAACCTCCTTCTCCAATGGCGTCGAACCCCATCCCATCCTATCAAATCCCCAATGGCAGTGATCCCACAAAGCCCTTCATCTTTCTCAACGTACACAACACTATCAAACTCACAGCAGCAAAGTTCCTCTCCTGGAAAATGCAACTTGAAGCCATTCTTGTCGGTCACGACCTGTTCCAGTACGTGGACGGATCTCTTCCCTGCCCTCCTCGTACAGTCACTGTTGCAGACAAAGAACAACTCAACTCCGACTACACCTTCTGGATTCGTCAAGACAAACTTCTTTTTGGCGCTCTCGTCGGCACCCTCTCCCCAAATCTGGTACCACTCATATCTCAAGCCACCACCTCCAAACATATCTGGGACATTCTCACAAAAACCTACGCCACTCCTAGCAGAGGCCACATAAAACAACTTAAAGATCAACTCAACCGCATCACCAAAGGCAGTCGCACGATCACAGATTTCATGCAAGCCATCAAAGCCTGTGCGGATCAACTTGCAGCGTTAGGGAAACCGGTGGAGCATGAGGATTTGATCGACCATGTTCTTTTCGGGCTTGATGATTCCTATACCTTTGTTATTGAATCAGTCAATGCTCGAGACACCACCATCTCATTCGAGGAACTGCATGAAAAGCTTATCAACAAAGAACTTTCCCTCCACCAAAGTCAACCGGATCCATCTCTTCCTACTACTGCTTTTCTCGCCACAACTCGTAATCAAACCTCCACCAAACACTCACGTTTCTCCAACACCACCACCCGTCCAACTGGCTCAGGCCTCCTCTCTACTCCTCATCCTAATCCTCCTAAACAACCCCGACCTTTTCTCGGCAAATGCCAATGGTGCCGTGAACAGGGCCATGTTGTTGCTCACTGTCCCTTGTTTACGCAAGCGTTTCCTCATGCCACTCCCCAGACCTTACCATCGACGCGTTCCAACTCAAAACCCCAGGTGCATGCATCTACCCTACCTCCTTCCTCCTCCCCCTCCTCGTGGTTACTGGACAGTGGTACTTCTCACCACGTCACTTCTGACCTAACTAACCTCTCCTTGCATGCTCCGTATGATGGCACGGAAGAACTCATCGTTGGTGATGGTATGGGCCTCAAAATTACACACTTCGGTTCTCTCTCTCTTTCTCCCTCCCTTAAACTTACTAATGTCCTTGTGGTTCCTGCTATGACCAAAAATATTATCTCCATCTCCCAACTCTGCCGCGACAACAATATTTCCATTTTGTTCTCATCAAATTTTTTTGTTGTGAAGGATCTCCACTCGGGGGCCATTCTTCTCAAGGGTCAACGTGAGTCGGGCGTTTATGAAGTTCACTTCCCTTCTCCCATAGTCTACGCAAGCACCACCTCCAACTCTCTGGCTTGGCATCATCGTTTAGGGCATCCGTCTCTTAATGTTTTCCGGCAACTTATCTCTCATCATCATCTCAATGTTTCTCGCATTTCAACTCTTGATTGTATCTCATGCGCTTGCAATAAAAGTCATAAACTTCCATTTTCTACTTCCTCTATCACTTCCGATGCTCCTCTCCAATATGTTTATACAGATTTATGGACTGCTCCCATTCATTCACATGATGGCTTTAAATATTACATTATCTTTGTCGATCATTACACCAAATACATCTGGTTTTACAACTTAAAACACAAATCAGACACCACGTCCATCTTCATACGCTACAAGGCTCTAGTAGAAAACCATTTTCAACTTCCTCTCAAAACTCTTTATTAGGACAATGGGGGTGAATACACCAACCTCCGCCACTTCTTATCCATCAATGGTGTATCTCATCTCACCACCCCCCCTCATACTCCTCAACACAATGGCCTCTCGGAACGTCGCCATCGTCACATTGTTGAAACCGCCCTCTCCCTCCTCTCTCATGCCAAAATGCCATTGGAATATTGGTCTTCCGCATGCGCTACAACCGTCTACCTCATCAACCGTCTTCCCACACCCACTCTAAAAAATATCTCCCCTTACTTCAAACTTTTTGGCGTTCAACCAAACTACAACAAACTTCGAAGCTTTGGATGCCTTTGCTTTCCTTGGCTTAAACCCTACACTACCCACAAACTACAACCCAAATCCATACCGTGTGTTTTCATCGGGTACTCTCCTACTCAAAGTGCATATTACTGCCTCGACCTAGACTCACATCGCATCTACACATCTCGCCATGTCCACTTTCTTGAACATATTTTTCCTTTCTCTACTCCACTCTCCTCCTTCCTCTCCTGTCCCTCTCTCATCGATGCATGGGCACCTCTTCCAATCGCCACGCTAACTCCTTCCCCCGCGTCTCACCAACCACCCTTGGATTCCTCCCTATCCTCCCCAACCTCATCCCCACCTACTCCCTCCCCTCCTTCCCCTACCTTCTCCTCCTCTCATTCCACGCATCCCATGACCACACGCCTCCAACATGGCATTCGCAAACCTCTCACGCATCTCAATCTCCATGCTACGGTTCACGATGCCGCGGTTCCGACAAATATCACTCAAGCTTTAAAGAGTCTGGTTTGGCGGCAAGCCATGACGGAGGAATTCAATGCTTTAGTACGAAATCACACTTGGGATCTTGTTCCTTCCTCTCCATCCCATAATGTCGTCGGATGCAAATGGATCTTTCGTATCAAAAAGGACAAAGATGGCAATCTTCTTCAGCATAAGGCCCGCTATGTTGCTCGGGGCTTCAATCAACGAGCCGGCATCGACTATGGCGAAACCTTCAGCCCGGTTGTCAAACCGGCCACTGTCCGCCTTGTTTTATCTCTAGCCGTTAGCTACGGTTGGCCTTTGCGACAACTTGACATCAATAATGCCTTCCTTCAAGGCACTTTAACAGATGACGTCTACACCATTCAACCACCTAGCTTTGAAGACCCACATTATCCCGCGCATGTTTGCAAACTACGCAAAGCCTTATATGGGTTAAAACAAGCTCCACGTGCATGGTACAAGGAACTACGTCAGCATCTCCTCACCTTAGGCTTCACCAATGCCGTCTCAGACTCTTCCCTCTTTATTTACAAATCTGGTGGTACCATCATCTATCTACTCGTCTATGTTGATGATATTATTGTCTCAAGCAATACCCCCCGTTCTCTTGAGGTCTTTATCCACAACCTTGCCACCCGGTTCTCTCTTAAGGACCTTGGTTCCCTCTCCTATTTTTTGGGCGTGGAGGTGATGCCTCACCCGCAAGGGCTCTTTCTAAGTCAAAAACGGTATGTTTGTGAGATCTTAGCTAAAGCAAATATGGATGATGCGAAGGCCGTAGCCACTCCGTTAGCCACCCATCCACCACTCACTATTCATGGCACACCTCTTCCAGATCCCACTGCCTACCGTGCTCTCATCGGAAGCCTGCAATACTTAAGTCTCACCAGACCTGATGTGGCCTTCGCCGTCAACAAATTAGCACAATACATGCAACGTCCTACTACGGACCACATGCAATCCCTTTATCGCCTTCTTCGTTATTTACGTGGTACCGTGAACAAAGGGTTAACTCTTCACAAAATTTCCCCATTGCGTCTCCATGCCTATTCCGATGCGGATTGGGCTCGCGACAAAGATGATTATATCTCTACTACTGCCTACATTGTTTATCTCGGCAGAAATCCGATCTCCTGGACGTCCAGAAAACAACGCACCCGTGCTAGGTCTTCCACCGAGGCTGAATATAGAGCTGTTGCCAACACCACAGCTGAGCTTCTTTGGGTTCGCAATCTCCTCCAGGAGCTCGGTCACACTCCACCTCACACACCCGTTATCTACTGTGACAATGTGGGCGCCACATATGTCAGTGCAAATCCAGTCTTCCATTCTAAAATGAAGCATCTAGGTTTGGACTACCATTTTGTCCGTGAAAATGTGCAATGTGGTAAGCTGCGGGTCTCCTACATCTCGACTCATGATCAACTTGCCGATGCTCTCACCAAACCACTCTCGCGAGCTCCCTTCCTCGACTTAGTTCACAAAATCGGTCTCTCTTCCTGGCCGCCCGTTTTGCGGGGGCGTGATAAGGATTAACCTCCTCCACGTCACTATCATCGTATCATTAGCAAATATCTAGGAAGCAGCTATTACTCTCCTAATCTCCAGGCTGCGTAATCTTATCATTTCATCTAGTTAGTAAGGGTTTCTTAGGTGTAAACTGCATGTATATATTTGCACTTAATCAATGAATAAAATCCATCTTCTTCTCTCCGCAACTTTATCACACATATCTCCAAAATTCTGAGTTTGACCCATATTTTCTCTTTTATTGGGAGATGATGGTTCTACCCGAGATTAAGTTTCTCCTTTCATTAAGGTTGTCAAGGGAAGATTCTACGGATCTTCTTTCTAAACAACCACCACTGTTTCTTAGGTCAAGTTTAGAAAATCATGGCATTCCAGTATTCATAATTGCGAAGAGTACATTGCAATCAGACAAAAAATTGATTGCTATTCTAAAGAACCAATTAAGCTTGGGTTACTCATTGTTACTCGAAGACTCTGGAAGCAAATATCAACTTTCTGAGACGGGGTAGGTGCAGCCTGCTCTGTCATTGCACATTTACTGAATTCTCATCCTAGAATTATGTACACTAGACAAGAGGAATTTTTCAAGCTTGTGGATGAGGTCAAGGAACTCAGGTTTGATGCTTCAAAGACCACATTCGTGGTAGGAATATATGTTTTGTGTAGCGGTTGTAAGTCTACTACAGAACGTAGCTTTCAGGTATACATAGAATGAGATTGTTCTGAAGATGATATTCAATTAACCTTTCGTAGGAATCCAAATTGCGTCCTTGTTTCTGAGAACAAGACGAGAAAAACACTAGAATTTGTGGTTAATAAAATGGGTACCCCATGAAACAAATTGCTAAACACCCAGCTGTTTTTATCATATAGTTTGGATCCCAAGATGTTCGGTGGCATGAGTTCTGTCTCTAATGAATTTTATAGAGAATAATTATGGCCTTGCTAGTTTGTTGCTACATACAGAGAAGAACTTCCTGGATAGGTTCTTGAACAGGCATCTTGGCAGGGCGCCCCAACTTCTGAGCATCTATCAGAAATCACGGAAGGGCCATGTTGCTGTGTTTGGTTCAGATTCTGCTGACTTGTTCATGGTCAAGCAAGGCTGACATGCCATTATCCAATGTTCTAGCATTTCTATCTGATCATGTTCTTTTTTGTTCTTCATTATTATCAGTGTGGCAAATGTGTCGTTTCTCTTTTTCCACGAGGACTGGTCTGAAGATCCACATTTAGTTTATATTTCAGTAAATCCAAATTGTTGGCTGTTATGGGAAAAAGGAGGCATTAGATTCTTCTTCTCTCTCTTTTTTTTTTGGTTAATAAATGGGTTATCTGGCAAGGTAAGCTGTTAAATGGCTGACTGTTGAAGTTTACAACTGGAGAAGCATTATCTTGCGGTTCAGTTGTATGGGTTCTTTCTTTGTTGGTATCTACTTGAAAGGGCAAAGGTGTTGGGCACTTTTTCCTTCTCATAACCTACCTGAAAGAACTTCCTTGATAGACACGTGAAGTGATATCATGAGATTGCACTATACGAGCCAAGTTGATAGTTTGAGTAGTAGGATTCTGCTAACTAGATCTAGATTTAATTAGTTATCGATACCAATTTTTCGTATGGAGAAGTTATTAGTCTTGTCTTACTATGTACTCAATGAGTTGCTGGGTTAAATGAGCATTATTTCTCTCCCTCTTGCGGTTTCTCTTTCTCTTTGAGATCCCTCTCTTTCCCCCAGCTCTCTTTTTATTTGAGCCCTTGTATGTAGTTGTACAACATTGCCAATGCCTTGAGTCCTCATCACTTGTCCTAGTATTAGTTGGGACATCGATGATGAGATAACCACTGAGGCTCTAAGTGATCTATGTTGAAGAAATATGATTATCAAGTAAATAATTTTATCAATGTGTAAGCTGGAGCAGCGCACACTATATTTCTCGATTTCTGATTGTACTATGTGCTAGTAAATTTCTATTTCCAGTCTCACAATTTCCGGTGCTTTGCTTGGTTCAAGTTGTGACGCTAGATTTGAGTTGTGCCCATTTTTTGCCATTAATAACTCTGTTACAGCTCGACTTGCATCACTTTAAGCAATTGTAGGAGGGAAGTATGGATGTAAAATTTGAACTGGTTTATCAACCATGGTTTGTAGCCCCTTTCTCTGAGTTCCAGCTTTTACCCACATGAAACCAGCTTGCTGGGATGTCTTGGTTTTGATGTCATCTTACGAATACTAGTTTACAAGACCCCTGCCTTTTCTGCATTGGTAGCAAATAGTTTATATCTTTCTATTAAATGCAGGGAAGAAATCATCAACCAAGAAGATCATTGCCATTGTTTTGCCACTGGTGGCTGCAGCAGGTTTTCTGTTGACCATATGCATCTTTCTGCTTTGTAGGAAAGCTAAGAAGGAGCCTGTCGCAGTTGAATACGAAAATGGTAATGCTCCAAACAAGCATTATTTAAATGCTTACATATCAATTCTGATGAAAAATGCAAAAATCTACTAGTTTAAAATGAATATATAATCAATATTGGTTTCTTTTTTTGTTCTTTTTGTGCAGTCAGCAACGATTTCACAACCGCAGAATCCTTGCAATATGATTTGGGTACACTAAAAGCCGCAACAAACGGCTTCTCTGATGATCATAAAATAGGAGGAGGGGGTTTTGGAGATGTCTATAAGGTAAGGAGTAAGGACTTGTGTATTTCATAAAGTTGCATTTTTTAAGTGAGCATGATGATCTATTTGGTATCTTTTCAGATAATCTCGATGGTATGATGAAGAATGAATTTATGACAATTTGTTATCTTTTATACAGGGAAGGCTTACAAATGGAAAGGAAATAGCAGTCAAGAGACTCTCTAGACACTCAGGCCAAGGTATAGTAGAATTCAAGAATGAGGTAGTTTTGCTAGCCAAGCTACAACACAGGAATCTGGTGCGCCTGCTAGGATTTTGCTTGGCAGGAGACGAGAAGTTACTAGTGTATGAGTTTGTTCCCAACAAAAGTCTAGACTACTTCCTCTTCGGTGAGTTGTTAACTATAAAATCAAAAGAATCATCACTGTTCTCATCTCACTATATGAATAAATTTTCATAATTAAGCTGATCATGATAATTTGTTAAGCTAAATATGATCTTGTAATGCTGAAGCTTTGCTGCCCAAATGATGATCTACAGATCTGGAGAAGCAACGGCTGTTAGATTGGCCGACGCGTTTCAAAATCATTGGAGGGATAGCTAGGGGGATACTTTATCTGCACGAAGATTCTCGGCTTAGAATTATACATCGAGATCTTAAAGTGAGCAACATCTTGTTGGATGCTGACATGAACCCCAAGATTTCAGATTTTGGCATGGCAAGGATTTTTGGTGTGGATCAAACGCAAGGCAATACGAGTAAAGTTGTGGGAACCTAGTAAGTTCTTCGTTTTTATAAGCTTTTAAAACCTCTTTATAAGGACTAATTTACATTTTTCTTAAACCTGAATAGAAAATATCTGATTTTCACTTCTCAGAAGCATCACTCCATACCTATTTTGATACTTCAGTTGATCTTGTGCAGTGGTTATATGCCCCCTGAGTATGCAATGCATGGAAAGTTTTCTGTAAAATCAGATGTATATAGCTTCGGTGTTCTAATCTTGGAGATTGTAAGTGGCCAGAGGAACAGCAATTTCTACATATCAGGCTACGCTGAGGATCTCCTAAGCTACGTAAGTATGAGTGATTCCTCTTGATGTTACAGGTTTACACATTTAGTAGCAGCACTGCTGATCTAGATATTCTTGCTGGTAAATCATATTGTTGTTGCAGGCTTGGAAGATGTGGAGAGATGGCACTCCATTAGAATTTTCAGATCAAACCATTAGGGAATCACTGTCAAATAACGAAGTCATAAGATGCATTCATATCGGTTTGTTGTGTGTTCAAGAAGATGTAGAAAATAGACCAACTATGGCTTCTGTAGTCCTTGCGCTTAGCAGCATGTCTAATACTCTACCAGTGCCCCACGAACCTGCCTTCTTTATTCATACCAGAAGAACGAATCCAATGAGCTCTTACACGGATAAATCCGCTAGCGGATCGTTGCCATCGTCTGTGAATGATGCATCGATCACAGAACTCGATGCTAGATAAGGAGAGGAGAGGAATGAAGTCATGGATGAAGTAGCTGAAAATCCTACACGATCCCAGATCGCATAATTTTATTCCCCTATGATGGAATGGAAATATGTTTCTTCTTGCTAGTCTTTTGTTTAGTATTGTTTTCCCCCTCTCAATAAACGATAGCCACGGGCTTTATTGGCATTTGACAACGGTTCTCTTCAATATATTCCACAATGATGCTACCTTAAATCTGTAGAAATTCACTGATAATTTTCCATAAAATTAAAATTATATTTTTATATGTACTAATCACATTATTCACGTGTTTTTGTAAACCTAAGATAATATTTCTATCTTTTTTAATTTTTTAATTTTTATCATTTATTGTTATTATAATAAAAAGAATTTCCAACTTGAAATGGTACAATAAGTTGGAATAAATTTTTGTTGGATCTTGGTTGTGATTAGGGCCGTAAATGATCACGAACCGAGCCGAGTTTTTAACGAATCGAGTTAAGTCGAACTCATGAGCTAAAGCCAAAATATAAATCGAATTTTATTTTTTCGAACTCGGACTTGACTCGTTTAATAAACGAGCATTTAGCTCATTTAACTAAACAAATGAGCCAAGCCGAGTCGAGCCGAATACCCAATCAGCTCAGATCATTTACGGCCCTTGTTGTGATCAAACTTATGTAGGTTGTTAAAGACTTTGCTTACTACTCTCACTGCATTAAAAATATTAAATAGCGATGGTTAATTTAATATTAAAGACGGTTAAAAACCATCGCTAAAATTTTACCAACGGTTAGAGAAACTGTTGCTAATCGCAGTATCGCTAAATGATTAGTGACGGTTTATACAACCATAGGTAAAAAAAATTTACTGATGGTTTCTAACTGTCCCTAAAATATTTTACCGATGTTTTTAACTGTCTTTAAAACATTTTAGTGACGGGTTTTAACCATCCTTAAAATATTTTATAGATATTTTTAACCTCCCCTAAACTATTATACCAACGGTTTTTAATCGTTTCTAATTATACTATCCTAAAATAATACCTATAATTTATAACCGTTCCTAAATCTGATATGCACCATAAGCTACATTTGTCTTATAGCTCCCACATTAACAACCTGCGAGATATACATTAATATTAATTTGCAATAATTTACATTAGACTTTTTTCTAATTATACACATCTAGTAATTTATAAACCTGCATCAATTATATTTCATTGAAAGTTATATATACTAATATATGTTCAACAATGTCTAAAATGACAATTTAGCTACGTTAATTTCTAGACTACTTTTGTCTGAAATGTGCATATACATCAGTTTAACACCTACAATTATCCATTACAAAATATCTAATACAAAATGTAGTATTTGGATAAAAAAAAAGTCAGCATTTGCCTCCATTATATATGTACACCTAACTTGATCCGTATATGTTTTGATGTCCCATGTAGTATATTCAAATACTTCACTGTAGCATAAAAAAATATATTTATAGTTAAATAACACTATAAATAAATATAATCTAACTTTTCTATTGGTTTATAATTAATTGAAAAAATTAAAGCACAAAAAATTTACATGGTTCATACATATTCATGTAACTTTTAAAACAACTAACCGATATAAGAGACATATATATCTGGAATAAAAAATGCTATCAACGGCTGCAGAGAGGCTAGGCAATTCACCTTTTTGTGACTTACTAATGAAGGATAATTTTCTCAAGAAGCATCTACTTATATTTATGGACAAATTGAGGAATTGTATAGGGATGGACACTTGCGTGATATGCATAAGAGCAACGTTTCTACTGAAGTTGAATCAAAAACATGTATTATATTTTTTTTTGTCTCCCTACAACTAATATTCTGTGTCTTATCAATCCATTCGACCAAACTAGTCAATGGGTTTAACTCGAGAGTACCAATTAATATCATAAACAAACTATCTAATGGATTAGTCTCATTATTCAACTATTCTGGAAACGAGTCGATTGGTTTGACCAAACCATTCAATCAATTGTTTCAAAATAATCTACACATGTATTTTCATATATAAATTTTAGGCCTCTAACATCAACCATATCTCATACATATCATTGGATACTTGAAAAACTAAGATTAATCATTCTTAACCACTCAATTATGATGATTTCCAATTATTCATCAAGATATAAGTACACTCACATTTTTTCCAAAATAACAAAAATAATGGCTTGCTTTACAAAAAGTACTACTACTATCATACATGTTCACATACAAAACAAAAAATTCCAAAGCTCACACAAGACCACATGATCAATCACCATACACCACAAGGCAATACTGACTGATCTCAAGTCAAGCTTAGTAAAATTCACACAAAATAATAAAAATCCTTAACTGAAATGTTCAGAACTTGAACACATAAATAGAGCAAGAGGTTAGGAAAATCAAGAAACACAACCTTTACCAAATAAGAAAGCCATAGGGAGCATTCATAGGTTATGGCTAATGTTTTGTCTTTAAGCTCAAATGGTATTAGCCAAAATTTTTATGATTCTACACGGCAAAATTTTAGAATCATGAGAAAGGAAATGGGATAAAAAGGAGAGGGAGAAATTTTTTTTTTTTTTGAGGTTATAGGGATGGTATTAGCCATATAACCACTTGCAACTTCCTCTACCAATATCAAGTTCTATTTTTTTTTTTAATTTTATTTCTAAAATCTAGAAGAACAACTACATATGCAAATATGTTGTTGTTTTTCAAGAAAAATTCTTTGAGAATGGAAGTTCGAGATAAAACTAAGAAGCTAAATTCTCTCATGCTAGTTGGTATAATTAAGAGATCTATCTTTTTATTTTTTTTATTTCTAGGCTTTGTAAATGGAAACAACCATTCATCTCTACATTGATTTCTCATGGTTTTATGCATCTAATTCTTGTGTTCAGATCATGCAAGCAGATACCAAATGTTTTTTTTTTATCTATTACCTGGATCTAGTTACAATGCTTGTGACCAACAGTTGCCTATAGCTACTGTTTTTGCTGATGGACAATATTTTGGTCCGTAGATATATGTGACAAGCCTTGTGCTCTAACCAACCACAACGTCTCCTGGGATTTTCCTACCAACATTCCTTATCGATTAGAAATGGTCCTACCATCCTATTCACGGGAAATGGATTGTAAAATGTGCTCATTATGTTTTTTGTCTAAAGACTTATAAGTTTTTAGTTGATAAAAGGGAGATTACATGTTAGATATATGTTCTCATGATCTTTCTGCTATCAGGTTATAGAGTAAACAATTTAAAACTGCCAAAAAGGTGAGTCAGTTTATATTACTTTATTTATTTATTTTTACATTGGTCTTCATTCTAAAGTTTTATTTTAAATTATTTTATAAGGTGGCTAATTTTATGTAGGGATCTCACCGCAGCTTTGCTTTTCAACCTAATAATGCATGGCAAGGAACTAATCAATAGCTTAATTAAACATACCCATGTGTTTCTTGTTTGTCTCATCCACTCATTGACTCTTTCTATAAAAGCCATTTCTTCTCTAGTGTTAGCCATCTCTTCTTCGGTTTTTTACAACTTTTCTTTAGTTTTCTACAACTTCTCTTTAGTTTTCTTCAACTTTTTAGTAGTAAAAACTAATTTCTTACTTACCCTTTCAACTTCTTGATTGAATTTTCCTACATGTTGATTACACATATCTAAATTTGACTGTGTAGCACCATGCCCATAGCCAAATGCCCTACCACTATGATTTTTTTTCCATGTAAGGTTAGGATGGCTTCCTTTTCTGCATCAATGGTAGACCCTGACAACTCAGAACTATTGGTTTTATCATTGACATAAGCAATATCATTATCCTATATTAAAATAGTAAAAATAAAATATACAGAATCAAAATCAAATAGTTCAAAAAAAAAAAATAAGGATACCAATGAATAAATGTGTGAATATATCACTTCATACCACAAACTCTTTCAATGTTGAATTCTTCGAGTAGCTTCCATCACGTCTTTTATGATTTTGTATAAATATTTCCAAGTCACTAGGCTCTCTTCCTTCCAATCTCCTCTTACGTATCAAATAAAAATAAATCAAACAAAAAGTCTAAAACACACTTAACTATCAATATTTTGGTTTGTCATGAATACTCATAAATTCATCTCTGGCAATAGCAAAACTTTTTGCTCCACGAGTATAAAATGAGATGCTTCTTTCCTCATAATTTCTCCTTGCTTAACAACACTGTAGATCAAATAAATAATTAGGTGAGTTTATATTCTATTTATATTATAACTATATACATAGTAAAATATTGTACCTTTCCTTTATCAAAGAACAAATATTCAACAAGTTTGATCCAATGAGCCTCAGTAAATCCTATCTTATCCCATTTATCAATCACTTGATCTTTAGTCTCACCTTGAAGTTAATAAAGAGCCTTCAACTCATATCTCCTTTCTCTTACTTTCACTCTAATATTACTCAAGAAATATTTGTCCATCACACTTCCTAAAGGAAGAAGAAATTTCCCCTATATAATGAATAGAATAAGAGTAATTAATAATAAGAAAAATATTACTCAAGAATAAAAAAAAATACCCAAAATAATTTCCTCAAATCATCTTTGAATCTTTTATGGACACGACATCAATCATATTCTTCATCAGGACACTATTCTAGTTTTTTTGCTAAGTCCCCCAACTAACGATGGAAGTAATGTCCTAACTTTCTAATTGGTTGAAATATTTCATTGACATCCGCTATCATCTTCTCACTGGTCCTAAGATTCCAAATATCTTTCAACTCAATTTTTTGCTGTCTTTACGTAATACTTCCCTCACCATTTGAATGACAAATTCGTTAAACACAAAAATAATAATTGCATCAAAGAAATACAATACAAAATAATATAATGAATCATCCTTACCAATAAATTTTACAGTAATTATCAACTATGGTTGTGCTATTTTCACTTCTACCACTACGATTTCCACTTCCACTTCGACTACCACTACCATTTATATTTGGTGTATCATGCTCATCAGGGATGTGCTCCTCATAGACAAGCTCTTATAATAATGGAGCTTTATTCATACCATTATTAGGTGTAAATGGTAAATGTGCATTTAGAGATATCTCACCTAATGATCTTGTGTCAACAAGAGCTTGAATAAGTGTGTTCAGTGAAATGGGTGAGCTACTATCATTTGTGACATGTTTTAAAGGAGTGACATTAGTTGGTGTGCAAGGATTAGATGAAGATGCATGCAAATAAGACATCAATCTCTTTCTTGCATTCTTTGAGCTATACATGACTACAAAAAATATGATTTAAACACACTAAAGATAGTAAGATATATGTATGGTAATAATAAAACTTTTGCCAAAAAAAAATAATGACATTCTAAAATCACTAAGTGTTATCAAACCAATATTACATGTATGGTCCATAGAAATACATAGCAATGAAAACCAAATACAAACCCCCCCCCAAAAAAAACTACTCATCCATATCTATCCTCGCTAAATATGTTACACCATCAAAAGTGTTAATGGAAGTAGAAGGAATAGATTGAGGATAGAGAATAAAAATTCAGCATCATTTTCTCTATCTTTTTCTCCTTGGACACATGCTCCTACCCAATAGTTGTCTCTTGGCTTTGTTTCAACAATGTGAAACCAATTTTCTTGCATCCCATATTTGACATAAAATACTTGGGTTGCTTGAGATGCAAGAATGAATGGGTCATCTTTCAATGCTTTACCTGTATGAATCAAATGGTTAAAATTTACTAATGTAAAGCCATTGTTATCTTGCTTCAAGCCTATAATTGAATTAATATTTACCCAGTAATAAAAAAATAATACAACTTGGAAACTCCTATAGTAATCCAATTCATAAATGCTTGTAATCCTTCTATAGTATTTTATTCCATTAGCGAATACCATCACCCCATAGTTTTGAGTTTTTCTCCTCTCATCACACTTTTTTGTACGGAATATGTATCCCCTCGCGATGAAAGAATTCATTGATCTAACTAATTTATTATGTCCTCATGCCAAAGCCTTCTAAATTTTTCCACCCTATGTGGTTTCATCAAAGTGTCATCCCTAAAATTATATGAAAAAAATTACGCCATTTATACTTAATAAAAGAGTATTGTTATACATGTTACTAAAGCTACCTTTGATTGAAGCCATCGAAAGAATTCTTCAATCACCCATTTTTTGTTCTTATTATTCTCATTAGGTCGAATATTCCTATTGGCTTGATGCTTTTCACATATGAATTCACTAAAACCATATAAGCGAATTAGATTTAATAAGAAACAACTTCCACTAATAAAGTTACACAACTACTATACTATATGTGATATTACCTACGATGTGCATCAAAATAGTCATGTTGGATAAACAAGTAATGATAAGCTT
This sequence comes from Tamarix austromongolica, assembly GCA_039764185.1. Taxonomy (NCBI): domain Eukaryota; kingdom Viridiplantae; phylum Streptophyta; class Magnoliopsida; order Caryophyllales; family Tamaricaceae; genus Tamarix; species Tamarix austromongolica. Next base: position 6,441,004 of record CM077813.1, read on the forward strand.
ACTTGAGACTTAAATTATGTAAATTAAGATGATGAATCTTTCCTACCGATCTTCCACTAGTGTTGAACAAATACATGTTAAAACCGATCTTCCACCGGTGATGAACAAATACGTGTAAAAAGGTTGAACAAATTCATCATTCATTGGTCTTGGTTCCTTAATTAAATACAGTTTCAACATCTCTAAAATAATGTGAAAAAAATGTCAAACATTCATGGATATTGTATCCTTCAGCTATTGAACCCTTAGGATGATCTTTGTTATAGACTTGATTTTAATCGCACTAAGGCCTTACCAAATAAAATAATCAGGCTATATGACATCAACCATAGAAATATTGAAAACACTAGGCATGTGGATATGAAATATTAACAATCTCCTTCCTGTTCAACAGGATACATCCAAGTATAGTAAACTGGACTGGTGAATTTTATTTGCTCTAGAAGATGCACAATTAGATGAACCATGCTTGTAAAAAAGATTGGCGGAAATGCCTTTTCCGTGTGGCACAATGTCAAAAAAGAGTGTTATTGTAAATTATCAAGCTCTTGTAAGTTAAATTGTTTGCCATATATGGATTTGAAAAATAAAGACAACTCTAAGATAAGTCCAACAACTTCAATACTCATAAATGCTCTTAATGGAATTGGAAGCAAATATTACATTAATATATGACCATCGTGGCTTTTAAGGTTGAATAACCTTTTGTATTTTAAACTAACACATCTTGAGATATTAGATTCATATCCGTCAGGAACTTTAATCTTCTTCAAAACTAACAATAAATGAACCTTATCAGTGGAATTCATTGTATAAGAAGTATTAGGTAAATTATACTTGTTGGGAGTTTTGGACGGGTGTATATCTTGTTGTATCCCAATATCCTTAATATCCATGTGTTCTTGATAGTTTTCTTTTGATATCTTATCAATACCGGAAAATGTTCCTAGCAAATTATCACATATGCTTTTCTCTATGTACATTACATCCAAATTATGATGGATGAGGTGATGTTGCCAATATGGAAGATAAAAAAGAATACTTCTTTTTCTTCCAATTATGTTGCATAGGGATATCATAAAAAATATCCTCCTCCTCCTTCTCCTCATCCTCATCATCTGTGTCCTCATTAATCTCAAAGATTAGTGGATGTATGACATTAGATTGAATGGATCTTGTAGGTCGATTTGATGAATTTCCATAAACATGATTGATGCCATCCATTTTCCTACAAATAGCAACTCCTGAAGGTGTTGTAACAGCTCGAGTCGATATGACCACGCGGGGGCTATCTTGGAGCGCTTTTGGATTGATTGGCTGGCCCCACAAATCAATACGAGTCCTTTTAGCGCGCTTTGTCCTCACTCATGCACTTCTTAAGAAATTTTTAGAAAATTTGTGAAATTTCCTAGGAGGGTCACCCATCCTAAAATTATTCCACGGCTAGAACGCTTAACTATGGAGTTCTTTAGGATGAAATCACCAAAAGGATGGTATACCATGTTAATATAAGTAGCCAAATCAATCTTTATAACACCCTGCTCAATTTGGGGTATTACATTCACCCCCACTCAAAGAACACAATGTCCTCATTGTGCCTCAACCACTAACTATCTCAATACAATTTATCCCAAGAATCATCTTGCTAGGTGGCTAACTGGCTCATCCAAGTTTATCTCATGGTCGTGGTTTCACTCTGATACCATTTGTAACACCCCGAGTTGATACGACCACGTGGGGGCTACCTTGGAGTGCTTTTGGATTGATCGGCTGGCCCCACAGATCAACACGAGTCCTTTCATCGCGCTTTCTTGAGAAATTTTTAGAAATTTCTAAAACTTCCCAAGAGAGTCACCCATCCTAAAATTACTCCACGGCTAGCATGCTTAACTATGGAGTTCTTTAGGATGAAATCACCAAAAGGATGGTATACCATGTTGATATAAGTATCCAAATAAATCCTTATAACACTCTACTTAATTTGGGGTATTACAGGTGTAGCTGGAGCCCTATTAACCTCTATTGTTCCATCAAATAGTGAAGCTTGAAGCTAGAATAGGGATCATCTGGTAACCATCAATGATGACTTATATAACAAAAATTTTAACCAAATTTTAACCATCTTGAAGAAGTAGCACTTCCACAACAAGAGAAATCAAGTGCACCCTTTGTACTCTACCCTAATAAATTTATATAAGCTGCAAAATCATTTATAGTCCATATAAGAGCATCTCACAATTAGAAGTTTTGCTTAGAAGCTGCATCAAATGCTTTGACACCCTCTCGAAACTTCCTTAACTCATGTATGAGAGGTTTCAAATACACATCAATATCATTACCTAGACCCTTTTGCCTTGGTATAATCATTAATAAAATAAATGATGATTGTTTCATACATATCCATTATGGGAGATTATAAGGAACTAGAATAACCGATCAACTGCTATGATTGGGCTCAATGTCTAAAATGGATTAAAACCATCACTAGCAAGTCCAAGATGAATATTACGAGGATCGAGAGAAAAATTAGGATAGCGAGCATCAATATCTTTCAATGCTAAACCATCAGCCGGATGTCTTAGTTTCCCATCTTTCACACAATCTCTATCATTCCATCTCATATCTGTGGCCATCTTTGATGACATGTATATTATTTTTAGCCTTGGAACCAATAGGAAATATCTGTAACACTCTAAAATTTACTACTTAAAAAGTTCTTTTTGTGGAAGCGTAAATTAAAAAAGTAATGGGTGTTACCGCCACACTCAGTATATGCCTGACATCCTCTGCCATCCTTATATTAAGTGCTAAGGCTTTAACATTACTCTACTCAAACAACATTTATAACTTCAAAACAAAATAGAGATTACAAATTCAATTTGTCCTAATAAATACAAAAAGATCAAGAAAAACACTTACAATAAAACAAAAGGGGAAATAACAAGGGATAGAAGTGCCCATGAAATATCCGGATCAAAAGAAGTCGGAGCTAACACCAGATAGTCCTAACTCTCAACTCTCTACTGCAAGCCATCATGTTGAACCCTAAAAGTACTCCTATAAGGCCATCACTGCCCAATGAATAGGTAGGGGACAGAGAAATGAAACTCATCAGTACTACGGTAGTGAGAAAACTATTACACTAACACCAACATGTAAGGCCACGTGAGGCATATAAAGAATATAACATAAGTATATCAGGGAAGCATATAATCATAAAATGGATGCAACTAATATAGTTAAGAGAAATCTAATACTAAGGTAGGGTGGAAAGGTAACTACTAAACCTCATATTACAACATGAAGTGCACAATGACAACTATCAGAAACATTAAGTCTAGAACAACCCATTAAAATATTCACACAATGATTATTTCTAATTTTAATTACTCGAGGGGGATACAATAATAACCTGGAGACATAAAAGTACACCGGTCATATTGGCAGACAAGGCAACATGATACCCTTTAACCATCCAACCCAAAGGCATAATAACACTCTGATCATACTGGTGTACAAGGCAACACAATACCCTCCACACCTAGGTCACCTAATCCCTAAGTATGGATATCCCCCATAAAGCACGTAGGTCACCTATAGAGTATACTAGGGCTTTATTAGGGCACAACTGGCACACTAGAAAATCAAATAAATTGAGGACTCCTACCTCATCTCTAGGGTAGCTACCCCTAGAGAGAAACCATTCCCAAACTCGAGGTCTTCTATTTTACATATTAGTATTTTATGGGGTGACCACAGACACATTGCACATAAAATTCCTTTTTATACTTAGCCATTTCCCTTTATTTCTAATTATTTAAGGTAAACCCTAAGGTCATATCTAGTTATTCACAAAAGATGTATTAAGTCAAAATGATAAAACTACCCACAACTCCTAATTTTACTATTTTATCCAAATTCATATCAAGCAACATTATTATGAGTCATTTGTCATGAAAATGCTAACAGATAATTATTCATGATATGGTAACATGTGAATAATCTTTATGTCTTTGTGATTGACTACATTATCCACTTTTTATACATTTAGTAAATTACGTCTATAACCTAAGTCATACATTTCTAGGGTGACATATATTCCATGTAACATATATGTATAAATTTATAGCATATTATGTCATTTAATAGGGTAATTAACATTACAGTGTAGGAAAGGAAATACCTTAACTCTAGAACATGCGATTAACATTTATTATATACTAACCCTAAGCATGCGTGCATGCTTTACAATATTTAATTCCACCCTAGTTATTAAGCAAAGATAATCATAGTACACTTATCATGGTAAATTACATTATAAGGTTGTAGGGTTTCCATCCCAACAAGTCCTACACATGCATGTGTAATTTATTTAATAAAACACATATGCGTATATTATCAATCAATTTATACATTGGAATATGCTAAATATTTAGCATTATTCCATTTACATTTATCCAAAATCATAACACTTGCAATTCCATTCTAGAAATTCTGAAGTAAAATACATATATATATTTCTCCAAATATGAGGCATAAATAATACCCTAAGCACAACCAAACTTTATGTGTTACCACATGATCTCATATCTTAGTAGAATGGTACGATTTGCCTCTTATCCAAAAAAAAAAGGAATAATCAAGATTCACCCAATTAGTCTCCACTCAATTCTTCAACTCATTACATTAACAAAATCAACACACATATTAGCATATAGCATAACACCAAAAAAATCCAAAATTAACTAAAATTAAAAAGGGAAAGATATTAGAGAATTAACTGGAGTCAAATGGGAGCTTGAATTGTATAGAAGTGTAGAAGAATGTGTGGTGAAGCTATGGTTAAATTTTGGTGGTGTTTGGACAAAGTTTGGGGTAAAAATAGGGGTACATGACCAAAAAAGAAGTTGCACTGGCAGGTGGTGCAGAAGTTGCACAACTGTGTAGCACTAGTGCACAAAAGATCGAGAGAAAAGAAAACTCATGGCTATATTACAAAAGTTGCACGGCCGTACATAATTAGGTCAAGAGGAAAAATTATGTACAGTAAGACGGTGTAGGGGTTGTATGGTTGTGCATAAGGTGATTTTAAGCATTGCATGATCGTGGAAAAGGTGGTGCACCGGTCATGCACTCTACAACGTTGCTACATGAGAGAGGAAAAAAGAAGGAAAAAGAGGTGGGGATCAGCAGTGATAGCCAGTGACAGCGAGGGTTAAGGTTAGGGCAACTTTGGTGGTCAGTCCACCAGCTAAAGGGCAGCGAGTGGTGACCAAGGTGATGCATGGTGGTGCGAAAGCCAAAAATAGGGAAAGGAAGGAGAAGGATAAGAAGAAAAGGGAGAAGGAGGAAAGGAAGAGGGTCAGGGAGCTCGGTAAGGGCTCTTTGACACAAATATGAGCAGAGTTAGACAAAAAAAAGAGAAATGAGGAGAGTGTGGTATATATATATATATATGGTCATATGTGTGTGTGTGTGTGTGTGTGTGGCATGAAACAGGAAAAGAAAATAGAGGGGAAGGAGATGTGCGATGGGCATGCAAGGCTAATAATGGTGACATTGGTGATAATGGTTGAGTGTTGTGATGAAAATACAAGTGATGTAAATGGTTAAGAGGATAGGTTACATAAGGATAAGAAAAAGCAGAAGAAGAATGGAAGGGGAGGATGGTGGTGCATAGGGATAAGGTTGTAGAAGGGGAAGAAGAAAACTATAAGAAAGGAAGGTTGATGCATGATGGAATGCTGTAGAGGACAAGATAGGAGATGGTACAAGTTGCAGCAAAAATTCCAACCTTGCGGCTTAAACTTACGGGAGAAGAGGGGAGAAAGGAAGAAAGGAAAACAAGAAAGAAAAAGAAAAAGAAAAAGAGAAGATGATTTAGGGGATTAGTTTAGGGGTATTTTTAGATTAACCATAAGTAACTAGGAATAGGATTAAATTTTAGCGGGTTTTGATTTTGATTTACGAATTATGGTTTATCAAAGCTAAGGTTTTTGGAATCGGTTAAAGTTTCGGGATTAAGGATAGGTTAAGGATAATATAGGATTTGTTTAGATTTGAATCAAATTAGGGTGCTAATGATGGAGAATTAGATTAAGTAAAATTTTGGGGTATTATAGTATCGCAAAACTTTCCTTGATCTTTTTCTACTATTAGAATATCATTCACCTTCATTACTACAATCTACTTCAGTTAGATTCTCCCAACATATAGTATTATATACCAAACAATTTTCTAACATTGTTCCATTATTTCTTCCATCATCCCAATATAACATGCAATCATTTAGACATATATCAATATTTTCATATCTAAGACCCAATTCATTTATCAACTTTTTTGCTTCATACCAAGAAGATGGAAATGGACACAAAATTAGAAATGCATTGGACATCAGTTCAAGTAGTATAATAAAATACTTCAAAAACCAACCATTCATACTTTTTAAATGACATAAATACAAAATTAATCATAGCTTCAAATAATTATTGCACCTAGGATATAATTCTTCCTCACACAACTTCAAAAACCTATGATAGCGAACCTCTTCATCTCAAGGAGTATTCATAGGTTGGTTTTTGGGTAAATTATCACAACCATGGGAATCATCATTGAATCTTGTCTGAAGTGGACTTGAAGATTCAATGGTATGATTTTCAATTGGTGGATCCAATATCCCAAATACATCCCTCACAAGTGCAGGAATTTGATCCCTATGCTTAAAGTTTGGCCCAATGCCACCTATACTAGTATGTTGAACAAACACATCATTAGTTGGTTTCCATATTGGTTCCCCATGAAGAGCTTAATTGGTGTAGTTTTTAAGAAAGCCAATTTTCATAATATGAGCAGTGACAAAATTAGTAGAATTATGGTATCTGTGATAATAATTTTGTCATAGGAACCATATTTTTCCATTTATAGACATCTTAGAAGTTGCAAGTTTTAAAAACTATCAAATCCCATTAGAAACTCGGTACTAGTCCTATTTAAATCTATCCAACTTTTATCCATTACAAAAAATATTCCCAATTTACCTAAAGATTTCAAATGGTATCCATTAATGAAAAAAAAATTCACAGTTTTTGTTTAAAATAAAACTTCTATTATCTAGAATACCTATAGTCATCCAACATTCATAAGCAAGTAATTTATTTTAATAACATTCTAAATATGTGAAAAATCTAAGCAGCAACATAACTATACACAATCAAACTAGTTAAAAAAGAAATATGAATATGAGACTACACAACAATTATAATTTTGGCAATTTAAATAAATTTTCCCATGATAGTAAGCCTTTAGCCTATCATACTACACATACAGATACAACAATAGACTACATTTAAATAAAAAGTTGAAACAAGGTAATAGTAACATATCTATATTATCCATTCATCATAAAAAAACTAGAAACATAATGTAAAACCATAATCAACCATCTAAAAATTAGAAACATTCAAGTATGATTACCTAAAAGTAGTCAATATGGTGTTTACATGCTAAAAATTGATGTTCTATTTTTCTCTTTCAGCACCTAATTTTAGAACTTATATTATTCATTTATCTAGCTAAAAACATGTTAAAACACTTGAAATAGAATGTAAATTTTAGTACACTAACCGGATAATTAAGTTAGCTAAGTTTTTATGAGGTTTTATGCATTGTAGAAGGGGTTTCTTCATGTTTTATTCTCATATTTTCGTTATTTTTCCACTTTATATACCTAATTACAAGCAAGAAATAAGCTAGTAAATTCAATTACTAAGTGTATAATGAAGTGACATAAGTTAAGAAAGTTTTTAATGCACTTTTGGAGGTACTTTTCCATATTTTTAGCTAAATTCTGTAGTATAATTCTAGGCCTAATTTTCTAATTTTTTTATTGTTGTTTTTAGCATCGTTTGAAGGTTAAAACTTAGCATAAGTTAGTTCCAATCCTTAGAGGCATATATAGCTAAGTTAGGATTGAATTTGAGGCCACTTAGACATTTAAATTTACATTTTGATAAGAAATTTAAGAGGTTTAATTTTTGCGGTCAATTTTGAAAAGAAATTCAGGACTTTAAACCTTTATTAAGGTAGAGCAACTGTATAAAAATGTTAGGTACGCTTAATTAGAGGTTAAGGCATACTTACTTATGATGAGAACTCAGTCTCACTTTTGAATTTACAAATGCAGACTGCGCATCTAATCTGATTTCTTTTCTACTACTATAAATGCTTGATTATTTTTTTCTAGAATCAGAGTTATATTTCTTATCAATTATATTCATAAATATTAATAAAACAAATCTAGGAAGGTTAAGTTCAAATTGATTTGCTTAATCTATTCTTATGAATTGTGTATGTGATGAAATGCTATTTCTATAATCTAATTCTAGATCTATTTTTTTAATAACATAATTCACTAGCTAATAGCAACAAACAAGACCCTAAACTTTAGTAAACTAAAAACAAAGACAACAAGAAAATAGAACAAAGCAACTTGTCATCTAGAACAAGGAAACAAGGATAAAAGAGAAATGTCAAATCATTTGCTTACCATCAATATGATTGAAGCTCTAGAACTAGTCCACAACACGAAAATGAAATAAAACCTATGATAATAACAAATTTAAATTTTTAGTAACTTCAAATGTAATGTCATGTTTGAGGTTAAAACAAAATGGAAAAGAACTTGAAAGATACAAGAATCACTAATCTTAATTATCAACCTTCAATGGAAGATAAAATCATTTTAAATTAATTGGCATACTATAACTTGTAGTTTACAAATTCGAGAAAAGAGTCATATATTAGTTTAAAAACTACATCACACCCTCTAATGTTCTTCGGTGGCATTGCATGACTATACACAAACCATACTAATCTATCTCAAAAAAGAAATCATTACCTTATAGGCCCTAACAACACATTTCTATACACCAACCTATGTTATTCAAACATTATATTACACTTTAGTTTATCACATGTCTATACACTAACTGATGTCACATGCAGCAAAACACCAACTAGAGCAAAGACCAAATAGATCTACCTAAAAAAAATGAGGGCTAACAAAGCACACCACTCCAAGGCCTAGTAGAGCAACAACCATACCTTAAATCAGGAAAAAACTCAAAACTTACAAGAATACAACTCATAACCATACTCTAACAAACCAAACATCCTTACACAGCAACAAACAGAGAAAACGTTGATGTCACCAAGCAACTTGAAAATTAGAAATATAAACAAACTTGGATAAACATGCAATCGTCAATCATTTAACCACACATCAACACTAACATCCAAGCCCATTCAACACCACATCTCGCATAGTCTAGAATCACAAAAATATGCCTCTTACAGCATATTTGAGCACAAATAGTATACTAGTAGTAAAAGAAAATATGGAAGAAGAACTAATAAAATTACAAACGTTGACAGGTACAACACCAAATTGAAATAAAAAATATAGCACCACCAAATTGAAGGTTCCAAAACTAATTTAAACTCCATTCACATAAAATTAGAATGAATAGAAAAGGTAGGATGAAATTTACTAGTAATCTAATTTAGGGCTTTGAATCAGAGGTTCAGAGCAAGATTAACAGGATGAATGCAAGGCTAAAGGAGGGTGCGACGAGGAGACACATCTAACATGAGATGGAAGCAACTATCGTTGGAGAAAGGAGAAGAGAGAAGGAGATGAAGTTATGGCTGACGCTGAAGATTCACTGAGTGTGATAAAGTAAATTAAGTGTGTGATTGTCTAAATGGTACCAAAGTAATTCTTTTATTTTCATATGGGTTTTTTTAGAAAACATCTCTAAGCTTTCGAGGGTTTAAAATCATCACTAAGCCTATTCTTTTTAATGCGACTAACAGAATTTTAAACCGTCCCTATTAAAATATCACTATACGCTATGTTTTTTTAGTGTCTATCTACTGACATTCTAACCGCCCCTCCCCACCCAACCCCCCAAAAAAAATTCATAGAGTCCATAAGTACCTTTTTTAAATCACCTTTTTTTCCTAGGCCATGAGCTTAAAAACCTAATAAAATTAACCTATACCTCCATTACAAAGTCCATCCCTTCTATATTTGTAAAATTTCTACTTATAACATAAATAAGGGACCATTATGCGGAGGATTAGGATAATATGTAGTGATAATGATAAGAAGATTTGCAAATTCAATGGGTGTGTACACTCAAATGCTTCTTATAAGCCATTTAGATAACTAGGCTTAAAATCACATTTTAACTCTAAAAATACCCAAACTATCTTCTTCCATCTATTTTAGGTGGGCATTTGAATGAGCATTTCTAAAAGAACATCAAAATTATAGCTTGAAATATAAGTTGGATAGAATCTTCCTTATAACTTTGTTCTTAAATTTAATACATATAGGACTACAAATGATGAAAACATTAATGTAGGTAGGGGTGTTCAAGAATTCAATATCTAGTAAGAAGCTTTGGATATTTGAAAGAATAGATATCTGACACTTTCAATATCTGGAGTTTTGGATTAGATAATAAATAATCTATCAGATATTTGAAGCTTTCAAGTAGGCCATGAATGAAAAATATCAGTTAAATAATTATTTGATCAAAAAATAATAAATTAATCCAATTTGAACCGATATTATCTAATGGTTTGATTTGAGTATCAAATTTCATTTTATGTTCAATTAGTAATTCCAAATTTTAGATAATATTTAAATATTTAATCAAAATAATATTGAAAAAGTATAAAATTTACTTATAATAGATACTCTCATTTCGAATTATACGAACACATACACATACATGATTATTTACAATAAAATTTATTAAAAAAATAGTATTTAGAGTATATATGTATATAATTTATCAAATCATATATTATTTATATTTGTCAGATTGGATATATAATTTATTTGATATTTTATTGATTGGATCAATTATTTGATTTAAAAATAATAATAATATTGGATCGGATATCCAATTTTTGATTAGATTAATTTTGATATTTGATCCGATCATCAAATATTTGTTTACATGAAAAATCCTAAATTTAGGTGTAAGTGAGTTGATTTTATGTAGTATCCTGTTTGTAGAAACCCTAATTATAAATTAGTAATTATGTATAATTAGTTATAATAATTATTTTAGGATCATTTGTATTACATTTATTAATTTTATGTATATTATTATGGCATATTACATAAAAAATTAATTAGGTTAAAATTTGGATAGAATTTGAGTTATTAATTTTAACTATAGTTGGGGTTCCGATCTATATCTGTTTTATCCAAGAACCCTAATTCTGCTAATCATATTTTTTTTTGTCAGCTTTTCTAAATATCACCCCTACATTAATAATTTTGGTCTTATACCATTCTTTCTACTGGTGCCTTTTCTCCCTTACGCCATCTCCTCTATGCTGTGTTCCCCTCGCCATGTCTTGCTTGACTTTACCCCATTGCATGCTATCATCCATATAAGCTTCCCTATCCCTTATTATTTTGTGTCTTGAATCTCATAAAGCTAATTCCTTGGTTTGCCATCTTCTCCCTTCCCCTACCTCTAGTTCTAGTTGAACCAACACCAACCATGATCAACCATCACCGCAACACCTCACCACCAAGCACCACCATTTTCCCCTAAAAACCATGAGCACTACCTCTCCATCAGTTCCCCTTGTTTTTACTCGACCATCACCACCTCAAACTATTTATTTTCTTTCCCTTGTCCTGGTCTATTTCAATTTTGTTAGGAGCACACCCCTACACCCTTACATGCCTCTATCGTCCCTCTATGGCAAGATACACACAAAGCTTCGTGCAAAGCCTATGCACTCACGTTCTCCTTGTATGCCTATGAGCACCTTGCATACCCCACTCATGCATGCTCCATTCTCTCGACTATGCATAAATTGCATGCATGACCGTGCCTTCAATCTTCTCCTTGTGTATAGTCATGCTTGTCACCTCACCACCTTTCCTCTCCTCCTTGGGTACATAAAACACAATAGGTGCACCCTCTTTGTTGTGATAAGAACTGTTAATCCTTCCTCCTTAGCAATGGTAACAAGTGTCCTCTCTTGCATCTATAACAAGTGTCGTTGTTTTCCCTTACTGTGTGTCTTTGTGCCATTGCTCCACTATTGCCCCAGTTATTCTCTAACTTTTCTCGAGTTGGTTTAGTTAACTTTTGGTTATTATTGTGTTGTATTAGATGCTAATATATGTGTTGTGGGGGGTTAGTTACATAGGTAACACTTGAGGTATCATGGAGAAGGTGATCTTTTTTGCTTTTTTTAGCTTAGACTTAGGTAAATTCAATCACTCATGAGATGGTAGAATTTATGTGCAAGCATGATGGATTGTTTATATCTAGAATCATTCTAGAATTTTTTATTATGTAAATATTATGAAGAGCATGATAAGATAATAATATGCTATTAAATAGTTAGTATGTATACTCGACTTAACGTTAATTATGAGTGATATCGATGCGTAATCTATTAAATGGTAATGTATGCATGTCTATGGTTTTGCTAGCATTTGACCTTGCCAAAATATTATTTCTATGCTATATTAAGCATTTTATGATTATCATTACATATGTAGCAAGAGTTGAGATTTATAAATATATATATTTACACACATGATTAAGGTTAAAACAAAATAACTATTTTATGGTAGAAATGATCCCCTACATGCACTATTTACCATCTTAAATGGGGTATCATGTCGTAAGTATGTATGTATGTGTAATATCCCTTTTTTTAGAAAAACTACTTATAAAACGATAATTATACGTAACCAGTTGTAATAATTATTATAGGGTGTTTGGAATTAAACAAATTATTAATATTTGCATTATTGTAACATATTAGTTAAAATATTGTTGAAATTAGGTTACTAAATTTAATTCTAGTTTAGACCGCAATCGATATCGAGTAACCCTAAACCCCATCATCCATCCATCTTTCTCTATGTCATTTGCTTCTCTTTCACCATTTTTCCTCACAACATCCACCACCACAACTTCTCCTCCCCTAGCAATGCCCACTCCCATTAGTCCTTCACCCTCACCGTTGGTAACTCTTGCCAAAACCACCTCTAACCAACTTATAAACTCACTAAAACCTCTACCCTAACTTTGGCCAAAAGATCAATCCCCTTCCTTTTTCTTAGGCCACTTCTATCAAACCACCCCACTTTGCTGCATCCTTCTCCACTATAGCCTCCCCTTACATCAGTGGACCCTTCTAGTCACAACCCTAGCAACGACTCAAGGTACCTTTGCTCATCTTCCTCTTGTGACAACTCACACCATTTCCTCCTTTTTTTTCATGAGTTTGGTTGTTTCCTTGTCACCTTATTTTAGTCGATTAGTTTCTCTTCTAGATTGATTTAGTTAATTTTGGATTATTATTGTTCTATATTAAATGCTAATACATGTGTTACTGGGTGTTAATTTCTTAGATAATTCTTAAGGATCTTGGAGAATATAGTTTGTATACTTTTGTGTAAACTTGGATTTATGTAAATCTAATCACTCATGAGATGGTAGAAATTATTTGCGAGCATATTAGTTTGTTTAGATTTAGAATCAAACCAGGGCTTTATATCTTTCAAGTATTATGACATGCAAGATAAAGTGATCACATGCTAAATAATACACACAATTGATGTTAAGATTAAGTTATATGTATGAGTAATATGTTAAATGATTTATATATGCATGTTTAGGGTTTTGTTAGGGTTTGTAACCCTATAACATGATGATGTAAATACGTTAATGAATATCACATCATCATTATCATATGGTAGTTAGGGTTTTTATAAATATTATAACACCTCAAATTGAGTGAAGTGTTATAGGAATTGATTTGATCAATGTGGTATACCATTCTTTTGGTGATTCCGTCCTAAGAACTCCATAGTTAAGCGTGTTGGCCATGCAGCAATTTTTAGGATGGGTGACCTTCCTAGAAAGTTTTAGATTTTTTTTTAAAAAAAATTTCTCAAACAGTGCATGAGTAAGGACAAAGTAGGTTGAAAGGACTTGTGTTGACTTGTGGGATCATTTCGATTCTGGATGTTACAAATAGCATCGAACATGAATGTATGATTAGGGTTATAATTTGATAATTTTTATTCACACGTTCTAGGATTAGACATGTTTTCTTACATGCACCATGATATTAATTGTCTTATTAAATGCCATATCATGCTATAAAATGTACTCACATGCAACGTGAAATTTAAGACACATTAGAAATGAATGATTAGGGTTTGGAGGTACAACTTATTAAATGCATGAAAAGTGAAAAATATTGTCAATCACTAAATTTCAAAGATTACCTATGTGATAAAACAATGCGAATTATTATCTTTTAGCCTTTTGATGAAAACTATCTCATAATAATGCTGTTTGGTATGAAAAATACAAAATAACAAAATTAGGGTTTCAATGGCATATTTGTAAATTGTAACCTAATAAATCTTTTGTGAATAATTAGACATTTGGATAACCATAGAGTTTTGATAGGTTGATTTTAATGTTTACTTTAGCTTGACATAAGCTAATAACCTTAGAGTTTGTCTTAATATGTGGAAATAAAAAGAAAAATGGTTAAGTATGGAAATGAAGACTATTATGCAATATGTGATTAAGTGATTTTTTTTTTATAATTTTGCCTCTCTTTTCCTTCATTTTTAGACTTCATTTAATCAATTTCACATATTTTACTATGGTTCTAGTCTATTATTTGCGCTACTACTTTCATGAGTTTTGTGTTGTAGGAATTTCCATATGAATGCCAAATCTAAAAAAGAATTATAGGTTATCAGAACAAAGGACCGAGAATGGAAGGCTTAGGAGGAGAGAAAATCAAGCAAGCCTATTTATGGAAGTGTCTTAAAGCTAAGAGAGCTAGAGATGTGCCAAGAAGCATTGATGATACAAGAAAAGAGAGCTACGTGGCTGGTTACACACCTAGCTACATAGTCGTGAAACACCTCCCTGTTATATTCAAAGAAAACAAAACCACACGACTAAGCAGTGCATGGATCACACGACCGTGTGGAATTTGTGCTAAAAAGTTGAGGATTAAAATCTTGCATGACTAGGCCATGCCAAACCTACACGGTCGTGCAAGATCTGAATTTCTTTCTTATTTGAGAGTTGAGATTCTACACGACCAAGCAGTGACCGATTCCCCCACAATCAATGTGTGCGACATGGCTGATGTGATGGGGATTATTTAAGGCACAATTTGGGGACTTATTAGGGAAGATGAGAGAGGTTCCAGAGCATTTTTACTCCTCATTATTGAGCTGTAGTTTCATGTATTTTTTTTGTTTCCATTTGTTTGATTTTTTTGGAGATTCAAGTGCATATTCGTGTGTGATCGATTCGGAATCAACTTTTTTCTTCTCCAAATTATAGTTAATTCAATCTAATTCTTCTTCTTCTTCGTATCTTCATATTGTTGTTATGTTCCTCATGTTATTTATTTTATTAATTTTATTTAAATATATGAGTGAGTAATCATTTTGGCTAGGATTGAACTAGGTCTGTTTTAATGATCAATATAATGAATTGAAGTATTATGTCGAATGTTTGGTTCCTCTATACTATTGCATATGCTAAGTTTAATCGTTGTAAAGTGGATTTGATAAAATCCAACCTCTTTAGATAATATCTGCAACTGAAAGGCTAAGATTATTATTAGAAAGTAGCATGTGTATGGTAATTTAAGCAATCATAACAGTAGATGTTTAATTCTTAGGAACTATAAAATTGGTAAAGCTTAATGGACTTAGTTTGATTTGTGAGTCACGAAAGTGGTAGGAAAATTGGATTAAATACGTTCTTAGACCTTGAAAGAGGTTGATGGATATAATTTAACCAATTGTTCATAGTCAATTGATTAAACTATAACATACTCATTGTTTCATCATTGATTACTAATTTGGATACCAAAGTTTGATCCTCGGTTTCACTTTTATTGTTTAGCATTTACCTTTAGAAAGCTTTTTGTAATTATTCACATTATTTGCTTACATATCTCGGATTCATATAGATTTAGATAGTTAAAATACTAAAGAAGTGTACTCAATTATGAAGTCCTTGTTAGATACGACTTTGATTTGCTATAACGAATCCATGTGCTTGTGAAAATAGAACAACACATTTTTAGTGCTGTTGCTAGGGAATTTGGCTAATTAATATTCTATTCTTTATTATTTGGCTAGACTAAATCCTTTAATTTCCCTATGTTCTATACTTTTTATCTTCTCTGGTTGATTGTTTGTTGTTTGCATTTTTAGATATGTTTTATGCAACGATCTTTTTGACTTGGGACTCCAGCTGAGCTAGACCTTAAGATTGAATGAATGCTAATTCGACTATGGAGGTGGATATGTGAGATAAAAGCAAACGTAAGTTCAGAGATCATGGCTAAAACTAATAGATAAGAAGAGCAGCATTTCTATCTTAAAGAGTTTGCATCTCTAAATGAATATGGGATGCAATCAAGCATCCGGAAACCAAACATAGCTGCCAACAATTTTGAGTTAAAGCCTGCGTTGCTTAATATGGTTTTTTAAAATCATGTTAGTGGTAGCCCAATGGAGGACCCTAACTTACACATTTCCATTTTTCTTGAGTATTGTGACACCTTGAAGATGAATAGAGTGTCAGATGACTTGATCAAGCTGTAGTTATTTCTATTCTCATTGTGGGACAAAGCGAGATCCTAGTTACAATCACTTCCCCTGGGTCTATTGCCACTAGGGGATTAGCTTTCATGAGCCTTCTTAGATAAGTACTTTCCTCCATCCTAAATAGTTCAATTGAGGAATCTTATTACAAGCTTCTATTAAAAGGATGGTGAGTCACTCTATGATGCAAGGGAACGTTACAAAGACATGTTGCGAATATACCTACATCATGTGTTGGAAGAATGGTTCTAAGTCCACACGTTTTACAATGGCCTACATTACAATACTAGGTTGCCTTTGGATGCAGCAGCAGGAGGCACTCTCATGAACAAAAGCATACATGAGGCCAAGCAATTGATCGAAGACATGACTTAGAATCATTACCAATGGTCATGTGAGCGCTCTTCAACCAATAAGGGTAGTAGGTATGACGTTGATGCTTTGGATCACCTTTCTTCATGGATTGATGCATTATTTCAAAAACTTGATAAACTAAGTGTTAATGTATTAACAACCTCCCCTATTGTTTATGAGATTTGTGGCATTGCAAGGCACTCATCTATTGAATGTCAGTTAGTTTCTCCTTCACCCCCTAAACCCACCATAGTATACCACATTAATTATGTAAATAACTCCAATCAAAATGGGGATCCATTTGCTCCGACCTATAATCTAGGATGGAGGAATCATCCAAATCTATCCTACAAGAACCCACCACTAAATCCCATCCCTCAATTCAACTTTAGACCTCCACATTTTCAAAACCTTATACCACCATTACCTAATCCTCCAAAGTCAAATCTTGAGTTAATGATGGAGAACTTCATAGCCTCTCAAAACAAACAAACTGAGGATTTGAAGAATTCGATCAAAAGTTTAAGTTTTAAGGTTGAATCCCTAACCAGCCACAATAGGATACTGGAAAACCAAATTATCCAAGTGGCCCAATAATTAAGATCTTCCTCTTAGACTACCATAATGCTTCTCAGGCAGCCGGAGACCAAGCCTAAAGGATCTATTAATGCCATAGCACTTAGAAGTCTGAAGGAGTTGGAAGGCCCTATATTGTGAAAAGAAACGTAAGAGGAAGGTAGATTAGCTAAAGAGGAAATGGAGAGGAATAGAGAAGCCATGAGCATTGAGAAAGAAACCATCTTAGGGAAAGATAATTAGGTTGAGAAATATGTCCCTCCGCCACCATATAAACCTCCCTTACCTTTCCCTCAAAGACAAGCTAAGGCGAGATTCAAAAAATAGTTCGGAAGGTTTGTTGAAACTTTAAAAAGATTACAAATCAATATTCCATTTGTGGAAGCCATATCACAAATTCTAGTTTATGCTAAATTTCTAAAAGAAATTATTTCTAATAAAAGAAGGTTGGAGGAGTATGAAATGGTAACCCTAACATAGGAATGCAGTGATATTATTCAAAACAAGATTCCACTTAAGCTTAAATACCTTGACTCATTCTCTATTTGTTGTACTATCAGTGGCGTGTCTATTAACCGTGCACTTTATGATCTTGGAACCAGTGTTAGTCTAATGCCTCTATCTATTTGAAACAAGCTACAGATGGGAGATTTGAAGCCCACTACCATCTACCCCCAATTAGCAAATCGGTCGGTAAAACATCCATCAGGTATATTAGAAGATGTACCTATCCAGGTCGGTAAGTTTTATGTTCTGATTGATTTTGTAAATTTAGAGATAAAGGAGGATGCACAAATTCCCATCATATTGGGAAGACCTTTTTTGGCTACTGTAGGAGCGGTTATAGATGTGAAAAATGGAAAGCTCTCTCTCAAAATTAGGGAGGAGAAAGTAGATTTTGATTTACCTTTTATAGTAAACTTTTCATTGATTGACAATACTTACTACAAGATTGATATGGTGAATAGGATAATTCAAGAAGAACTTGCTGATTTAATCACAAATGATCCACTAGATAAATGCTTGATGAGAGACGGGGTGTTCCATGATGGTGATGAGGAGGCTGTTGCTTATACTATCATGGTTGGAGAAAGCCCTAACTATGCAAAATAAATAGGTTTAGTGGCCCCAATTGAGAGAGAATTGCATGGCTCATTGTGTATAGAAAAGGTTGCACATAAAGTAAATACAAAACCCTCCCTTCTCCTCTCAGGTATGAATTTTTAGATTCCAATGGTGAATATCCTGTCATTGTAAATGCTAGCTTGAATCAAGAAGAAGTTGAAAAATTACTTGAAGTCCTTAGGCTGCACAAAGATGTCATAGGTTATACTATTGAAGATAACAAGGGCATAAATCCCTCATTTTGGATGCATTGCATTTTATTATAAGATAGAAATAAATCCTCCATTGAGCATCAAAGACGGTTGACCCCAAACATGAAGGAGGTAGTAAAAGAGGAAGTGCTTAAGCTACTTGATGCAAGAATCATTTACCCTATCTCGTATAGTGAGTGGGTAAGCCCATTTCAGGTAGTACCTAAGAAGGGGGACATGACTATCATAAAAAAATGAACATTAATCCCGAAAATAATGATAACCGGGTGGCATATATATTTTGACTATAAAAAGTTATATAAAACCACCCAAAAGGATCACTTCCCCCTTCCATTCATCTATTAGATGCTGGAAAGGTTAGCTAGACACTCTTAATTTTGTTATCTAGATGGATACTCGGGATTCTTTCAAATCCCTATCCACCTTAGCGATCAAGAGAAAACAATATTTACATGCCCATATGGTACTTTTGCTTATAAGAGGATGCCATTTGGTTTGTGTAATGCCCCAACCACTTTTTAACATTGTATGATGTCCATATTCTTTTATGAAAAATATTATGGAAGTGTTTGTGGATGACTTCTTTGTTTACGGAACCATCTTTGATGATTTCCTCGATAATCTTGCTAAGGTTTTAAAAAGATGTAAATAACTGAACCTAATACATAATTGGCAAAAGTGCCATTTTATGGTACAAGAGGGCATTGCTCTAGGTCACTTAATCTCTAATTAGGAGATTGAAGTTGATAAGGCAAAAATTGATATCATTGCTAAAATGTCTCCCCTGACCAATGTCAAAGGTATTAGGAGTTTTCTAGGCCATGTTGGATTCTATAGGTAGTTCATTCAAGATTTCTCAAAAATTACTAAACCCCTAACCTACTTACTTGTTAAGGATACCCATTTTGCATGTGATCAATCTTGTTTGAATGCTTTTAGCCGGTTAAAGGAAGCATTAACCACTACCCTAGTAATGAGACCCCCCGATTGGAGCCTTCCTTTCGAGGTAATGTGTGAAGCTAGTAACTATGCTATTGGGGATATTCTTAGGCAAAGAAAAGATAGGGAAGTGTATGCCATATACTATGCTAATAAGACTTTAGATGATGTACAGATGAATTATGCCACGACCGAGAAGGAAATCCTAGCTTTGGTATTCTCGCATAAATTTAGGTCTTATCTTGTGAGATTAACAGTTATTATGTTTACTAATCACGCAGCTCTTAGGCATATCTTGGAAAAGAAGATGAGAAACCAAGGTTTATTAGATAGATCCTTCTCTTACAAGAGTTCAATTTGGAGATAAAAGATAAGAAGGGTGTTGATAATGTAGTGATAGATCTCCTTTCTAGACTAAGGCAATAGATACATGAAGAAGAAAGGGATGAATGGCCGATTGATGATTCATTCCTTGATGAAAATCTCTTTACCATTGAGAGCCTTGAACCCCCATGGTTCATAGATTTTGTCAATTACATTGTTTGTAGGGTGTTACCAGAAGACCTATCTTATTAATAACATAAGAAATTCCTTTTCGACATCAAATATTATTTCCGGGATGATCCTTGCCCTTACAAGCGTTATATAGATGAAGTTTTCTAGTGATGCATAACTAAATATGAAACTCTAGATATCATAACCCATTGTCATTCATCACCATATGGGGGTCATGCTATCACCTCTAAAATAGCTTCAAGGGCACTTCTTGTGGGATTTTACTAGCCTGCACTCTTTAAAGATGTGAGGAATTATGTGCTAGCTTGTGATCACTGCCAAAGAACCCTGGAATATGTCAAGAAGAAATGAGATGCCCTTGAATAAAAATTTGAAGTGGAGTTATTCAATGTGTGGGGGATTGATTTCATGGGACCTTTTCTATCATCTCACAACAACAAATTCATACTAGTCACAATGGATTATATTTCAAAATGGGCAGAGGCGTTAGCATCCTCGACAAATGATGTGAAGGTAGTAATTAAACTATTTTAGAAGGTTATTTTCCCTCATTTTGGAGTCCTAAGAGATGTGATCAATGATGGGGGATCCCACTTTGCCAAAAAGGTTATAAGAAAGCTCTTGAAAAAATATGGTGTAGATCACAAAATGGATACAATATATCATCTTCAAATGAGTGGTCAAGTGGAGATCACAAATAGAGAAATAAAAGGGATCATAGAAAACACAATGTCCAATTCAAGGAAAGATTGATCCTTCGGCTAGATGACGTTCTTTGGGCATACCAGACAGCTTTTAAGACCCCTATAGGCATAACACCATTCCATTTGGTATACGGAAAATCATGTCTTTTGCTAGTAGAGGTCGAATACAAGGCACATTATTCCATTAAAACTTTTCATCTAGGTTTGAAGGAAGCAGGGGGCAGAGGATGCTCCAACTCAATGATCTCAACGATTTGTGATTAGATTCTTATGAAAATGCCAAAACATATAAGGAAAGGACAAAGAAGTGGCATGACAAACGTGTTCTAAGAAAAGAATTTAAGGAGAGAGTGGTGGTACTCCTATTCAACTCTCGCCTGAACTTTTATCAGGAAATCTATGTTCGAGATGGTTGGGGCCATTCCAAGTGTGTAAGGAATATCCCTTTTGGGCATTTGAAGTATGGATTGAATCTACAGGAGATTTCAAAGTAAATGGGCAATGATTGAAATATTATGTTACCATATCTCCAATTGAGAAGTTGGGCACCATCACCCTTCCTGACATGCTATTGGTTTGAAGACCATCGCGGTCGAGCTAATGACCCTAAACAAATGGTTCATGGGAGGCAACCCATGCTTTAAGTATTCCTTTGTTCTATTTCTTTTGTTATATGTGTTTCTTTTGTTTTGTGTTTTCCTCCTTTTCTTTTATTTCTTCTTTTTTTTCTCTCTTTTTTTTTTCTCTTTTTGTTGTAGCATTTTGGCAGGGGTTATTAATTACCTAAGCTATACAATGGACGAAATGAGGCTTAAAGGCATTATTTGTAGAAAAGGAGCCAAAACATTGAAGAACAAAGGGTTACATAGCCAAAGTAGAGTTTGCTGCACGGCTATGCATAACCCTGGCATTAGAAAACGAGGAAAGGCTGATAGCTAAGATATTGTATGGCAAGCCCATGCCTGACTCGCATGACTATGCTAATGTGTAAAGTATCAAGCCGAGACCAAACTTTTTGCACCATTTTCCCTTGCACAACTTGCACGCTTGTGCAATCTCAAGATCTTTTATGCACGACTTGCCCATGTAAATCACGCATGGCTGTGCATCCCTAATCTATACAAAAGAACCCACACACCCGTGACTTCCCCTTCTTTCCCTCACCATCATCCTCCTCCCTTTGTGAACCCTAGCCCCTCCCCAACCTTCTCCCATACCAAAACCACGTCAGAGCACTACTGTCACTGTTATTTCCACCTGCACCACTTGGCGGTGCTTAGTTTCCACGCCCTATTTTCCCCTTGCACTCCCCATCTCACCCATGCACATCCACTGTCACCGCCTTCCTTCCACCACATGAAGACCATTCCCACCACCACACGTCTATTTTGCCACCATTTTCACCACTACACAGCCTATTTCCCTAACCCTCCACCCCCTTTATACAAACCCTAACTTTGTATCCCTTGCACCAGTGCTCATCTTCCATTTACACCACCTCGTAGTGCACTATTGCACTGCTTGCTAGTGCACCAATTCACTACTTCTCCCCACCATTATTTTTGCACGAGCTTGGCAACGATGCACATGGGTGTCAAACTCGATTTGCCTTTTCATTCATCCTCAATTTGTTTCTTCTTTAGTTCTTGGTCTTTTTAATTCCATTATATTTTTTCTGATCTCATTTATGGTGTGTGGTTATTCAATATATTTTATAGTTTTTTTTTTCTATTGATAGACAATAACTGTGGCCTTGAAGGAACGATAAAAAATTATCCAAGAGGAAAGAGAGTCCTTAAGACCGCAACCCCAGTAATCCAAAGGCAAAGGTAAGGATGAGACTACTCAACCCTCCAATTCTTATGGTATTATATTTACCGACCCCGATTATAAGGATCTTTACGAGGGGCTTGTGTCTCAAAATATTACCCCAACTCGATTCATCGATTAGGAATGTCTTGAGGTATTAGGGCTTAAGGAGGATGTCGAGTATTGCTCTCTCATGGTGGCTTATCCCGTTTTTTTAATGCATATGTACCCCACAAGCAAGGCACTCACTCTTGATTTCCTCAGTTCATTCTATTTTGATCATGTCGAAGAGATCATCATTTTTTGACTATTCAATGAGATTAGAAATATGTCCCTATCTAGATTTTTGACCTTGCTTTGTCTTTCCTCTTTTGGTTGGAGGCTTTCTAAGGACCTAAAACTGTGGGATCCTCAAGAGTTCTAGAATAAAATCTCCATGCCTAAGAGGGGATTTGCTCCTAAACCATACAATAGTGATCACACTAAGGCCACGCTCATTTATAATTTGGCCCTACGCTATGTCTAATGCCTTTTGGCTGACACACTCTTCGATTGGGGGGAAAGCCAAGGAAATGTTCAGAAATTAGAACCTTTTGCTCAACTTTGTATGCTCATATATGATGTCCTCGATGGAGGGTATTATCTTATCGATCATCACTGTATGGTGAGCGCCAACCTCACTAGTGATATCGTCACTGGTGGTATCATCACATACATTGCTATTCAGCTAGGGCATAGTCTAAATGACAGACCCGTGGGCTTTCAACTCACTTACCTAGGGCTGGCAACTTGCAGAAACATAAAATTAATTGTGTAGGATCGTGCTTATTACCTATTATTTTATATTTAGGAGGTGTGATACCCATTACCCAACAAAACTCTCACCACTCTCATAGGGAATGGTCTCACCAACTGGTTACCTTCTCCCAATATGCCTCACCCAGGTCAACCAATGCCCCCCTCAGATGATCATCTTGACTACCTGAAGAAGAGCCTCATTTTCCTTTGCTTAGCCTCCTAATGCCTCCTTCTTTTTGGCGCTGATTCCAACCCTTCTTCCTCCAGCACCTCTTAGGGTGCTCGTTTCCAACATATCGATGACTGATTTGATATGTTGGATGCTCAAGTTGCTAATCTTAGGGAAGTTGTCGCTCCCATTGACCAAATAAACACCATGATACAACAAATGTATCAATGGAATTTGGAGCACTGTTACCCTCCACCACCCCCACCCCAGTGATCCTGACTATACCTCCCCTTGTTCCTTCCATTCACATTATGGACAATGTGACCTTCAAGCATGAGGGAGTAGCTACTTCTTTTTTTCCCTTTTTGTTGTTTTGTTTCTTTTCTTGTCTTTTTCTTTTAGCTTGATGTTTGTGTTTTGTGAAGTGGAATCCTGTGATGACTACATGATAGAATCTTCTAAATAACCTGATCATACTCTAGTGAAACCTATAAATTGCGAGCTATTATAACCAATATGTTTTGAAATTGCTTTAAGTACAAACTCCTCAATATATGGACTCTCAAACCACTTATTATTGTAACATTCTAATAACTTATCTCCATAGACTTACCCATCCAGACTAAGACCTTGGAAATAAGGCTCATAACAAAGAACCGATGAGACTTTAAGATTTAAAGACTGTCCATCTTCTATGCATTCTTACCATTTTCTAATTGTGTGGTCTCCTCTAATGTGTGAAAATAGAACTAGCTTACACTCTCTTCAAAAAAGCATAAGACTTATACATACATTAATGTGATGGAGGCATGTGTTTTCTTTGTTAGCTACATTAGCCCATAAGCCACCAAATGACATTCATTTCCATTTGTTCAACCCCTTCAAGCATAAACCTACCTACTAGCTATATTTCCAAGTAACTACCCTACCTTAGTTTGAAAACTAGGGAGCGATAGCTAATTAACTCAATTATGGTAGATAGGTCAAAATGACAAGCATGGGAGTCTTTGTATCTAAAAAAAAAAAGGGGTCTAGGTGAGTAATTAAGAGTGATTAGCAAGTTTCCACTTCCGATATGGATATGTCGTTACCGCTCTATTGGTTTTCAAACCCATAGCTACAATCCTATATTTATTCTACCCTTTGCCCTAACCCCATTACAACCCTATTAAGAACTCTTAATTTTTGTAATGCATACTATCTTTAAGTGTCGGAGAAGGAGATTTTGTGCAAGTATATGTCGATCATCATTAGATAGGAGATTTTTGAGCGACATTATTATCCCTACAAACACACATGAGTATATAGTGTCCATATTTTACTAAAGAGAGGAAGTCTAAAGTCTTGTTTAACCTCAATCTTGTCAGGATGGCATTTACACGACCCAAAACAACCTTAGAGTATCATGATAATTCTAATTTGTGCATCCCCTCTAGAGGGTAGTCTTGCTTAATTTTTTTTCCTACTCTTACCGCTCGCAATATGGGTCAAACTAAAAATTGTATACCCTATTTATGTCGTTGGTCCAATCATCTGAGGCTTTGATATCATTATGCTCTTTCTATTCTTTATGTGTTTGTGTGTTTGCTTGGGCACAAGCAAAGAACAAGCATTTGAGAGTTGATTAAGTGAATATTTTCTATAATTTTACCTTTCTTTGCCTTCACTTTGGGACTTCATTTAATTTCTTTCACATATTTTGCTATGGTTCTAGTCTATTATTTGTGCTACTGCTTTCTTGAACTTTATATTGGAAGAATTTCCATATGAATGCCAAATCTGAGAAAGAATTACAGGTTATCAGAACAAATGACCAAGCATGGAAGGATTTGGAGGAGAGAAATCAACCCAGCATGTTTATGGAAGTGTCTTGATGCTAATTAAGACAGTCGGAGATGTGCCAAGAAGCATTGAAGAAATAAGAAAAGAGAGCTGCACGACCAGTTGCATACCCAGCTGCACAATCATGCAGCACCTCCCAATTATATTTGAAGAAAACAAAACCGTATGGCCAAGCAATGCATGGATCCCATGGCCGTGCATAATTCTATACTGAAAAGTTGAGGCTTAAAATCTTACATGGCCGGGCCATGCCAGAATTGCATGGCCATACAAGATCTGAATTTTTGTCTGATTCAACAGTTGAGATTCTATATGGCTACTCCGTGCAGCGATGGTTTCCCCCATGATCAACGTGCATGACATGGCCGATGTGATGGGATTATTTAAGGCACACTTTTGGGACTTCTTAGGGAGGAGGAGAGAGGTTCCAGAGCATTTTTTACTCCTTATTATTGAGTTATAGTTTCATGTAATTTGTTTGATTTTTCCGGAGATTCAAGTACATATTCGTGTATGATCGATTCAAAATCAACTAGATTATAGTTAATTCAATCTAATTCTTCTTCTTTGTATCTTCATATTGTTGTTATGTTCATCATGTTATTTATTTTGTTGATTTCTTTAAAGATATGAGTGAGTAATCTTCATTGCTAGGATTGAACTAGGTCCATTTTAGCGATCAATATGATGAATTAAACTATTATGTTGTATGTTTGATTTGTCTATACTGTTACATATGCTAAGTTTAATCATTGTGAAGTGGATTTGACAAAATTCAACTTCTTTAGATAATGTCTACAACTGAAAGGCCAAGATTATTATCGAAAAGTATCATATGTACGAGAATTTAAGAAATCATAAAAGTAGATGTTTAGTTATTAGGAACTATAAAATTGGTGATGCTTAATGGATTTAGTTTGATTTATGAGTCACAAAAGTAGGCAGCAAATTGGATTAAATACTTTTTTAGACCTTGAAGGAGGCTAATGGATATAATTAAAACAATTGTAAGAATATAAAAAGGAATTAATTTGGATTTATTGGCTCGGTAGATGCCTGAATTCCCTACCTTTAGGTATTGGAATTATTTTGGATTTTTTTGGTCCAGTGGATGCTTTAGTGCCCTGCCTTATTATTTGGAATTAAGCTATTAGGAGTGGCTATGGTTTCCTTATGGCTATTGTGTACGTTGAGATGATGTGAAGTGATTGAATATGATTAAATGTTCAGCATGAGACTTTGATGTTAATTGTGTTGTCCCATCATTATCGTAAGTTTATATGGCATGTACTTTATGCTTTAGGAATTATTTTTGAAATATTGTGTGATTATACACTATATGTGACTTACAGGGCCTATAGGGGATATCGATACTTAAGAATTAGGTGTCCTAGGATAGAAGGGTACCGTGTCACCTTGTGCACCAATATGATTAGAGTGTTCTTATGTTGCTAGGTTGGATTGTTTAGAGGGTATTGTGATGCCTTATTCGTCAGTATGATTGATGTACTTTTATACCTCTAGGTTATTATTATATCCCCCTCAAGTACTTAAACATAGAATTAAATATTTTGTAAGAATATAAATGGATTGATATGGGTTATTATTTCAGTTGCTTCCATTGTGCACTACCTAGATCGGTATATGGTTTTGTAATTGCCTTAGCGGTCTACCTTGGTATTTGGAATTGATTTGATTATTCTATTTTGGTCATGGGTTTTAATATGGATAATGTGCTCTTGAGATGATGTGATGTGGTTAAGTATAATTATCTACTAAGCATAAGACTATAAAGTTATATATATTAACTCATGATTATTATATATTGTTATGACAAATATTTTGTGCTTGGAGCATGTTTTCATATTTTTGTGTGATTTTGTGCACTGTGAGCATGCTACCTCTTGTGAGGTATTGTAATTTACTTAGTACGAGAAATATGTATTGATAATACATTTACAGATGACTTTAAGAAGGGAATGGAGTGTTTTGAGGCATATAATAGTGGCAAGGATAAGGGGAGTCCCTGAGAAGAGGTTCCATTTGTAGAATAGCCTTTTAGGTCTAAGAATTAGGGCAAACTAGTATTGTACATTTGGATACTAGTTTTTGTTGTAATAAGTTTTACTTTGGACTCTTATATCCTTCATTTTATTTTGATTCTCGTAGTTGTACAGAGGCTATTTATCTATAACTTATTATCTCTTATTTTTCCTACTTTATTTTGAGTATGACCTATTTTGAACCTTAGTACTTGACATAAAAATGATGAGCGAACCAAACTTAAGCTGAGTGTGGCGGTAACATTCATTATTTTTGTAACTAACACTTTCATAAAATAAAATTTTTAATTAGTAAATTAGGGATCTTGCATTCTAGGTCATTTGGGCCTACGGATAGCAAGGTTAGAAATTTAATAGTTACTCTTGCTAAAACTTGAGGTTTGGGGAGATGGTTTTACTTTAGCAAAATTTCTATGTGTGACTTCTCTTTATGGAAACAAGAATGAAATGATTTTTCTCTTATTCATCTTATAGATAATTTTATTACCTCTCACATTTGTTTTAGCAACATTATGAATATATAGAGTGCCTTTGAAGACATTTTATGAAGTTTGACAAGTTCATATGTTTAGAAAATGTAGTAAAGCACTAAAAAAAAAAGAAAAAGATAATGGTTTTGAGCCATCATCAACAATAGTATCCAAATGACGTGGATAACCTTGTTTTCTTTGTGGCATATTATCCACAATGGTCATAAAAACCATTTTTGATTTTATAATAGTTTCTTAACCATTATTGTTGGAAAACAAAAATCATTGTCTTTAATAAGGAAAAATGTATGCAGCCTCATCCACATTAGTTCTATAATCATAGTAGATTTTACAAATATTGTTAAACTATTGTCTTTAGAAAATGTAACCATTGTATTTTCTCAAAGTATTGGCATCTACAACTATTTCATAGTCATTGTTAAAAGAAAAAAAAAATACTTAGACAACCATTATGTTTTATCGGAAGAAAATGTTGTCTCCACTTTTTCAGAAGGGGCTGTAAATTGTAGTCTTTATTAAATCACTCATTTCCACATCACGTATTGCTCTTTGTGTAATTTCCAAAATTTTAAAAAAACCTATAATTTCATAAATAGCTTTTATTTGGAAAAAATTAGCTTTTAAAATTATTTAACTCAATTATTTTATGAATTTTTGAGCATATAAAATTAGATAGGAATATTTAATAAATTAAAATAAATATTTTATTATTTTATCATACTCATTTTATTTGAATAAATTCCCAAACCAATATTTTTCCTAAAATTAACCTTTCTAAACCCATATATTAAATTATATTAAATTAAATTATTAAATTTATTTATCTACCAAAAATACTACATTATATTTTTCCATAAATTATTTTATCTATTTTCCTCTATTTTTCATTTTCCTTTTTTCCTTTTCTCTCTCCTTTTTCGCCTTTCTTTCTTTTTCCTTTTTTTTCTCTTCGGGCTGCTTGGCTAGCCTAATTATGCCCTCTGTGTGCCTGGGTTGCAAGCCCGTTCTTCCTCTCCCCTCCTCTCCTTCTTCTCCCATGTCGCTGGCCCAGCTCCTACTTTCCTTTCCTTCCTTCCCCGCATGCATCTGCTGGCCTAGTCCCTCTTCCTTTTTCTTTCCTTCTCCCCCAGACCAGGCCGGCCCATGCCTATCTTTCCCCTTCGCCCGACCTGCCACTCTCTCTCCCTTCTTCTTCTTCCTTTCCTTGATGCCATGTCCAACCACCTCTGCCATGCCCAACAACCATCTAAGACTACCACCACCTCCCTCCCTGCCACTCTCCCTCTATCCCTCTCTCTCCTTCATCCATTTCTTCCTTTTTCAGACCCAAACCAACCCCGCACCCCAGCCACACATGTCCATTTTCTTCCCTCTTCTTCCCTTCCCTCCCCTTGCCACCCGACCACCTCCCTGCCACCCTCCAGCTTGCCCCGACCGATCACCTGCTCCCCTCTCCTCCCTCTTCTTTTTGTCCTCCTCACCGGCCTCTCCCCTACCTATTTTCAAGACTTTCTTCCCTCCCTCAATTCCTTTCTCTCCATTTTCTTCTCCTTTCATCCCTCCCCCTGTTTTTGCACCGCTACCCTATTTTGGTACTTCCACTATCGCACCAACAACCTACACCACTCCTTGCCACCCTCTACCTTATCCCTGCACCACCACACCACCCCTCGAGCCTCCCTATAGCCCCCTTCTTCCTCCCCTCTTATTTTTCTCCCTTCTCAGCAACCTCTTACACCTCCTCCTTCTACCGTTGTTCTGCCACCTCTACCACCATTTTGTTGCCTTTGCCACCACCTGGACCACCAAACCCCTCCCTACAATCTCCCCTACCACCCTTATAACTTCCTTGGCCGATGCAAAACCACTTACCACTCATTTTCCTCCTCCCTTTTCCTTTCTTCTCAGCCCCTCCACCTTGGTAGCCACCTTCTCAGCCTCACTACTGCTACCATTGCCGCCCTTGGCCGCTGACAAACTATCTCTGACCACCATGTACACCCCCTCTCCACCCCTACACCCTTCCTTTTCCCTAAATCCTCCCCCACCTACCCTTTTTCATAGCCCTAAAACCCTAACTCGAGATTGGCTCCCCCTCCTTCCTTTCATGTCACCTTCGACCCTTTTCCCCCTTATTTTGCATGCTGCTTATGCTGCATGAGCAGGATGAGTTGCTACATGCCTTGGTTTAATTTAGTTAATAAATTTTAAGGTAAGCTATTAATTAAGTTAAGTATTTCATTAATTAAGTTTTATAAAGTCTTATACTTTGGCTTTCTCATTTCTAATATGATAAGTGTTGACATTATTTTTAGGTATTGGTTTTGCTAATCAAAGCTTTAATCTTTAACCAGGATATCAGTAGGGTTCAATTTTTGCGGGAATTAAGGTAATCATTAAATCCCACTTAAACGTATGGATAAACTTATGCTAGCACATTGGGATTTTAATAAGTTATTATGCATGATATATGTTACTTAATATAATGTATGTAGTTGCTTATATTGATTGATAACAAAAAAAAAAACAGAGAGCATGCTAGTTTATATGCCATGACTGGAAATCATGCTTAAGGAAGAAGTTTTGTTATTCAAGAAAATGTTATGTACTTATCCATGTTATATTATGTTATTGTAACCATTGATGCATAGATGATATTATTGTGAGCCCTAGGGGAGTTTTAGTAATATGTCTTGTGCAAGAATTTGGCCTAATATGTGTGGGTGTTGATTATTATGTTAAATATAATAGTTGGTGGAATTGGATGATGAGAATGGAGTATTAATATTAATATTTCATGTAGTGATGATAATTTAATATAAGTGGTCTAATAAGGGAAAAATGACAATTTGGTAAGTAAAATCATAAAATGGTCATTTGTAAGTAAAAGGGTATTATAGTAATTTTGGAGGTAATGGAAAAAATAGTAATTTGTAAGTAAAAGGGTATTATGGTAATTTTGGAACTAAAGGGCAAAATGGTAATTTTGGAAGTAAAAGGATAAAATGTTAATTTTGTAAGTAAAAAGGTAAAATGCTAATTATAATAATGGAGAAGGGTAAAATGGTAATTATGATAATGGAGAAGGGTAATTTGGTAATTATGATAATGGAGAAGGGTAATTTGGTAATTTAACCAACTAAAGTGTAGTTTGGTAATTATGATAATGAAGTAGGGCAATTTGGTAGTTTAACCAACTAAAGGGTAATTTGGTAATTATGATAATGGAGAAGGATAGTTTGGTAATTATGATAATGAAGAAGGGCAATTTAGTAATTTAACCGACTAAATGGTAGTTTCGCAATCATAATAATGGAGAAGGGTAATTCAGTAATTATGATAATGGAGAAGGGTAATTTGATAATTTGACTAACTAAAGGACAATTTGCTAATTATAACAAAGGATAAGGACAATTTTGTAATCTAACCAACCAAATGAAAATATGATAAGTGTAACAATTATAAAGGGTGATTGGTGACCTAATAAGTATGGAAGATAACTTGGTAACCAAAACCAAACAAGGGGTAATTTGGTAATTATGCAACATGAATGGTAATTCAGTAATTATGATAATGGAGAAGGGTAATTTGGTAATTATAATAATAGAGAAGGGTAATTTGATAATTTGAATAACTAAAGGACAATTTGGTAATTATAATAAAGGATAAGGACAATTTTGTAATCTAACCAAATGGAAATATGATAAGTGTAACAATTATAAAGGGTGATTGGTGACCTAATAAGTAGGGAAGATAACTTAGTAACCCAAACCAAACAAGGGGTAATTTGGTAATTATGCAACATGAAGGGTAATTCAGTAATTATGATAATGGAGAAGGGTAATTTGGTAATTATGATAATGGAGAAGGTTAATTTGATAATTTGACTAACTAAAGTACAATTTGGTAATTATAACAAAGGATAAGGACAATTTTGTAATCTAACCAACCAAATGGAAATATGATAAGTGTAAAAATTATAAAGGGTGATTGGTGACCTAATAAGTATGGAAGATAACTTGGTAACCCAAACCGAATAAGGGGTAATTTTGTAATTATGTAACATGAAGGGTAATATGGTAAATTGGCAAGTAAAGAAGGGATGACTTATTAATTATACAAGTAAGGGGTAAATTAGTAATTTGTATCTAATATATTAATGGGATAATGGAGTTTCGTAATAAGACTCAAGTAACACTGAATAACAAGATAAGAGTATTTGACAATTAGTAAGTATTATGAGAACGAATCCTAAATCTAAATTGGATGAGATTATGATGACCTCAATGATTCCTCTATGTTATCTTAGATAACCGTATGAATAAGGAATACCTAATGATATCAAAATGATTGAAAGTGAATAAGTATCTGATTGTTGTGTTTTTCGTGATCACCATAATTAAAACACTAATACTTAAAGTAAAAGACATCGAGATCAGGAATGGTGGCTCTTTAGGGGTTGCGACCCTAAAGATATGGTTTAGCCCATGGTGATTCTGGTATTTGCTGGTGTGCCTTTGTACCTCAGCCAGGCCCTACATCTTACTCTATTTAGCTCTACAGACCTACTTAGGGGTATGCATACATATGGATTAGGTGTCCTTGTCGGTACGGTATTGAGTTAGTTGTATGCACTAGTACGACTAGGGTACCTTTACGTCCTTGAGTTGATAGTTGAAAGGTACTAAGTAACTTGTATGCACCAGTGCGACTGGTGTGCTTTTGTGTCCCAGGATCTTGATCTTCCCTTTGAGGAAAACAAACAGAATTGATGTGTTGATAAAAAATAAAACACTAATCATGAAAGTGAAAGACTATTGAGCTGGACCCAGTTGAATTATGATTATAAGTACTAGTCCATCAGATATAATAGTGGCCCAAGGGCTTGTTGCCTTGTACGAAGTTTATGAGTATCGGTTCACAAGATATAATAGTGGCCGAAGAGCATGTTTCCCGGGAAGATGGTTATGAGTACCGGTCCACCAAATATCACAGTGGCTCTGGAGCGCGTTGCCTTGGATGATGATTATATGTATTCCCGTCCATTGGCTATAATAGTAGGGGATCTTGAGCTCAATAAATTAAATCTGGTTGTTAATAAATCATGGAAAATACTAATCACTTATAGTGAAACACTATGTGAGTTGGGGCTAGACTGGTCCACCGGAAATAATAGTGGTCAGGAGCATTCTGCCCTGTATGTATTCTGGCCCACTGGCTATAATAGTGGGATTCCGGCACTCACATGGATATTTATAATATGAGATGATTGAATAATAATGAACTAATGGCTTAAGGCCCAGAAGTATTGATTGTTCGTTTTGACCCATTTATATATGATGGACTTATTATGTATATGAATGTTTTGTATGCACCTCTTATTATATATGTATATAGTGTTGTATCATGTATTGCATTACAAGCTTGCTTTTCAGTGTATTTTAAAGGGTTACTCAATACCATAGTACTGAAGGGTTCCATTCATGGGGCCCCTGCCTATTCAATGGGTAGTGTCCCTTGAAGGTCCTTTTTAGGTGCTATTTCATGTGGGCAATACGAAAGAGGGTAAGGAACTATCCGGAAAGTTTTAGGGTTATACTCTTTTTCTTTTTAAACCCCAATTTAAATGTGGTCCTTGTTCTTGTAACCATCACTGGTGGGTTTTATTCTTGTAAAGTGTTATTTACGCTACTCTGATTTAAATATAGTTTGAGTTTCTTGTAAATTATATTTTACTCTTTCAACCTTATCACTTTGTATTAGAACGGTAGGAGTGAACCGTCTAGTACTAAGTATGGCGGTAATATCCTTAGATTTCACAGATTTGTTATTTCTCTTCCGCTAATTCTTTTAATAAAATAAAATTTTTCAGTAGTGAATTTTGGGGGTGTTACACTTTGCTACCTGCTATTCCATATTTTCAGAGCTTATTATACCATATATTTAGAATCTATATATATTCAATCGCATCCTTCCATTTAGAAGCCTAACATAAAAATAAGGTCAATAATCGTGCATACATACATACACACGCACATACATACAGACATACATATATATATATATATATATATATATATATATATATATCCAAAAAGGGAAAACATAACTATCATATATACATATTAGCCATGACCAACAATATGAATTCAATTGACCTGTAACTATTTACATTCACAACTAATTACATTCATAGCTAACATGTACCCATCATCAATCATAGAAAGAACGATAAGTTTGGATAATAAAAAAAATATGTCCACCAAAATGCATTATTCAATTAATGTACTCGAGAACTTGATTTTCTCACATAACTCTCACTTCTTTGATCTCTGCATGGCTAGTCTCACTTCTTTTATGCTTCATAGTACTACAATATACATTTATATTATTCCATATATATTAAAAATAACTATGCAACATATATTATATAATTTTCAACTTGAATGTCGAGGAATACCTTTAGGAACATCTTGTGGCATATTTTTTGATAGTTTCTTTCATGAATATTATCACATATTATCTACAATTGACATTATTATTCTTTCTAGGGCATTACATCAAAAAATTTAAAACCAATAAAATAAATTTCATTTGATGGATTTGTTTATGTATGTAAAATATAAAGATCACCATATAAACTTAACTAGTACACCCGAGTTAGTATTCATTTAGACATGAAAATTTTAATTAATTTAAGCTGAGGATATCCTAGACTCATAGTTTCAACTAAGAAGTCATGATCATCCTTGTGGCTTAATTATATATGTTAGATATTCAAATCTAGATACTTTGTGTTGGTTTATAGTGGTAAAATGTGAATTTTCATAGTTATAGTTGGTTGGCCTAATGTGTATTGGCTTATGTTTGCTAACCTAGGTATTCTTGATTGGTTGAAACTTTTCCCTACACACTATAGTTGGTTTGGTAGTGACTTGATAGAACTTACCATTATTGGCTAACCACCCCTTAACTATTATCTTCCAACCCTTTTTATTCTTTTATTATCTATATATAATACTTGATTCCCACTTGTTCCATTTTTTAAGGAAGGTACTAGTAGCCTTTTTATGAATGAGAAAAAAATGCATCTTATAGATATATAAATGAATATGCCCATATCCCAAGGAAATATAGGATATTGCTAAGGAAATTTAATGTCAAAACAAACTTGGTAAGAAAATTGATGGAAAGAAAAGGCTTCAAATGATACAATCATACCATCTAAAGGATGATAGTAAATGGGTCTAATTAGAAGTATACTTCTAGTTCCTGGCTGTTGGAGGTTCTAACTCTTGCACCGTTATGAGAGATTATAAATTAGTTCTATAAACCAAGAGTTAGTGAGAGATGAATGTATCTTACTTAACTTGCCCCTAGTATTCTACTTCTACAAGTTAGTGGAAATAAATAGTGCATTATTCTTAATTGCCTTTAGTTGTATACTATGCTATTTAAAGCAAGTATAATTAGTTAATTAATTTGCCTTTATATATTTTTTTAACCGACAACTACTATTACTATTCTATTGCCTAGAAATTTGTTTACGCGGAGAAATATATAACATAAATTAAGAATGTTAGCAATCTAAAAAGGAAACAAAACACCATAATGAACCAAGTCCATCCACCTATCCTTTTTTAATAACATTTAAAATGCTCCAACACATCATCATTGGATTCATAAAATACAACTTGAGATATGACAATATCCATCCACAACATCTGCTTGTAGTTTTAACCTTTCATTTCTAACTAGTATAGACACCAAAATCACACTTTCTTAATAATGGATGAAAATAGAAACTCTATAGCATGTATTGCTTAGCATGAAGACAAGTGAGATAGAGAAAATAGTGAGAAAGAGAAAGACAGTAGGATAATAGTGCTTGCTTAGATGATTATACAACCTAAACATCATCAACAACAATCAAGAATAAAGTCATCAACATCAAACAAGAGAAACATAGTTGAAAATATGAAACAAAAACTTGATGAATAACTGTTCAATTACAACGATTTCTCTCCCAATAATATTTCTTACAGGATCCTACATGATATATTTTTATAAACTTAGACCAATACAACATTTAAACATCATAAATTTCTCGAATATATATATATATATACAAGTTTTAATATTAAGAACTTACATTTCAAAATATGCGTACACCATATGTGGTACTAATCCTCTAAGACAATTAAGCTAATACACAATTCTAGTACTAGGAATAGTCACAATAAGCATCCAATGATGCCCTCAATTAAACAAACAAACTTGTTAAAAAAATATAAGTAATTTGGAAAACAACATGACACTTAAATAATTGATAACTTACTCCTTAAAATATGGTAAAAAATGGTCTTATTTTGGATTCTTCACCAAACAATTAGCAGTATAGCTTGATGCTTTTATTTCTATGGGTCTATACTTTCTAATTATCATGTGTGGATATAAGAATCCTATGTCTATTCTTCTTATACATTTGGAAAAATTGAAAAACACCCTATCATTATACAAATGATGAATACATTTTACCTTATAACATTATTAACAGATATATATTAATATACATAATTACTGAATGATAATACTCACTTGATGAATATAGGAATACAACTTATATCCACTACAGTTATGTTGATAAAAACCTTGTTAATTTCTACACCATACTCATGGTCCATAACGTCTTTTTCTAATGGTGTCTAAACGATGTCGATAGCTTCCATTATATTTGCATATGCTTTCATTAATCTCAATTTATGATGAACGGGCAAAGTAACTATTTTGTTCTTTCATTTCTGTGAAAAAGAAACAAATGTCTTTGTCCCTTTATCTTTAGATTTTGGGGGCTTATATTTTAGAAGATTATGTAAACGTCTATAAATCTCCCTTATGCATAATAGAAAAAAATGGAAATTTCATTATGACAATAACTAATAACAATATATTTAAAAAAGAAATGATATATCATAAATATCTCCATATTGAAATCCATGAAATCCTTAGGCTAAGTAATGATAGAGATTTGTGCTTCCTAACCTTATAAACTTCAACATCGTTTATAGGAAAATAGTGGTGTTCAAGAATTGGTCAGGACCGAAATGTTAGATTGGATTGACCTATTATTCTGGGTTTTGGTCCAAGACTAGACAAGTATTTTGGTCTCCAGTCCAAGTTTTAGTCTCAAATTAAAAAAATCCTGTCCTTAATCGATTTCAATCCTATCTAGTTCGGTCCCAACCGATCTGGTCTTCTAATCCGACCTGAAATCTCATAAATAGTTTTCCTAATAAATATAAAATTTTAATATAAAAAATATATAATTTAGTACTTCTAGTTTAGTCCCAGTCTAGTCCTCAGTCCTAGCTTAAAAAAATTCTAGTCATTAATTGGGTTCCGATCCAATTCGAGCCAATCTGGTGTAGTCTAATTGTAGATCAGTGCACACCCCTACAGATAAAAGTGCATTAGGTTTTATAATCAAGACAAGAGAAACCTTCTCATAATATTTCACCAAAGGTATACTATGAACCAACATGGTAGTATTACCATGGTTGATCCATATCTTACCTTTTACCTTAACACGCAATAGGTCACGTAATAATAATCAATAATTTTTAAAACCCTCCAATAAATATCAAGCTTAACATTATTACAAGTTCATGTAAAATAAGAGCATTTATGTCAAAATGAAGCAGCTTGTCATTTGTCTATGAGCAATTGTGGTGGCCACTTTCAACCCCAACTCCCTTAGCTATATCAAAAATTCCTATAGGACACCCATACTTGAGTTTGTCAATTTCTTATTGTAAGTTCTGCATTGGCTTTGTCAAGTTCATTATAATTCATATGGCCATCGAATTTGTTCGAGGGGTTATGTTGGCTTCAAAATAGTCCCTTCTAATAGCCGTTGCTTCCATTGCTCTAACGAGACTTGGATGCTCGGATGTCCTTAGAGATTTAGTTAATAAATCATCATAGGGTGATATTGATGTTATATCATCTTGGGGATATTTTTTTGATAGAGTGTGGTATCAAACATAATAAGCAAACAATTAGAGGATAAAACATTAGTAAGTGTTAATAACACTTATGAATTGATGTATAAAAACATAAACTTACCATTTTCTCTACTACTTTCTTGGTCTCCTCATCTACAATTTTCCTTCTTTATTCATCTTATCTCTCTTCCATATGTTTCCTCTTGGAAGTATTGTACTAACTGGATCTAATTTTTGCTCTGTGATTTGCAAATTCATAATACAAATAATTGCATAGGTTAAAAATAAATATTTCAATCATATGTATACAAACAATATTATGGTATTTTCAATTACCAATTCTTTCTCTAGACCAACCCATCCTTTGCGCAAGGTCTTGTGACAATATTTCATCCTTTTTGCTAAAGCTTTATATATATATATATATATATATATATATTCTAGTTTAATAATCTCATCCTCAATCAGTATAATAAAATATACAAAGCATACATAACATGAATAAATATTTAAGAATACATTATAAAATTTCACATGAAATGTTGGACTCATTACTTTCTTGACAAAATCATTCCATTTTAGTTGGGATATGTAATAATAAGGTAGTATTTTGCGTGTTTTTCTATGTTTATTTAAGAAAAAATTATCCTATGTATATCAAGACTTAAATTCTTACCACCTCTCCCCAACACACCAAAGAAACCACTTTTTTCTTTCAATCAGACAATATATGATTTATATAAATAAAATAAAAGATATAAATAAATTATAATTAAAAATAGCTTAAACAATAAGATAAACCATATTCAGAAACTATGAATGTATTTACCAAAACTTCTTCCTAAATAAGATTTTTAGAACAACTAGGCACTTCATGCCATGTATTATATATGATGGGCACTCTTAATCATGCACACAATTTGATATAGCTCATGAACTATGCTTGGTTCTCCCCAAAAGGTTACTTTCAACTATTTTATAACAGCTCGAATCTACTATTTAAAAATAATTTGTTTATAACTTTAGGAAACGTGGTGGGTTCCCTTGCCTTACAACAATGACCAGATCGAGCACCATTATGATCAACAACTTCATCACCCAACACCTTCAACACCACTATCTTCATCAACCTCAACACCACTATCATTACCGACATCAACACTATTGTCATCACTATCATTGGCACCACTCTCATCACAAATATCAATGCCTTTATTATCACCTTTATTAGAGGAAGAAATATCTGTACAAAAAAAAAGAATTCAAAACCTGAATACTAAAAATACTAAATGTAAAAGTCAATATAATGTTATAAACGATAAGAAGATAATGATGAAAAATAGTGATGATAAATCAATTTTGCTAATTGATAATGAATTGTTCCATATACTTAATTATAATACTTACAATTAAAAGATTATCATTTTCAAAATTTTTGCACATTACCCTCTCCTTAGATCCATATCCCTTTAAAATGATCATCCATGTATTACCTAGATATATTATCTAATCTTAATCTTGATTCATTTATATTTTAATCTAATCCTAATCCTAAAAAAATTCCTTTCCCTTTTTATTTTATCTCCTTTATTTTTCCATTTTCTTTCTTCTCTCTCTCTCTCTCTCTCTTCTCCCTGACATGCTAGTCTAGCCAACCTTTTCTTCCTTTTCGTTTTCTCCCTAGCCTGCGCCTCCAGCCCACCTAGTTTCCCTTCTTTCTTTCCTTTAATTTATTTTTTCCTTTTCTTTTTTCCCCGATTGACTTCCTCCCTCTCCCTTTCCTATTTCCCCTTTCATCCAAACAAGGCCTCATGCACACTACCCCTTTGTTCTTCTTCATTCCCTTTCCAACCATGTAGCTTGCCACCCCTGCCACTCCTATCTTTACCCACCTGCCTTAGGCCACCAACTCCCTTCCCTGACACCTAACCCCACACCTCTAACTTTTCCTTTACCTGCCCTTTGTATGCTTAGTTAGCCTAGCCTATCACCTTATTCCTATTCTCTTTCTTTTATTGTCGTTCCCTTTCACCTTTAGTCAAGCATATTTGTATGTGTGTACATATATATGCGAGCACACCCTCCTTTATGCGAGGCAAGCAATCCCCTCATCTTCTCCTCTTCCATAGCTTTCTCTATTACTTCCATCGCTGCCTAACACCACCATGGCTAGGTATTCCCTTTTTCTTCTGCTCTTTGCCTACTCGACCTAGCACCACCATCACCACACAAAACCACCTCCCTTTCCACTTTCCAAGCCATGGCGATTTTTCTCTCTAACAATCACATTCTACCATTCCTTGTTGTACAGGTTGTGGCCCATTTTGTCGTTCCCCTCCATCTTAGCTGTGCCACTTAGTACCATTAGCCTATTTTTGCTGCAACAAATTCTACCACAGCCGTCACCCTCTCTTTTTTCCCTATGCCATCATGTAACACCCTAAAATCTATTATTAAAAATATCTTTTTTAGTAGAAACTTAATATCAACATAGTTGGGTGTTACCACCATACAAGACATAAGTCTAGCTTACCGTACCATCCATACATTGAATACAAGAAAAAATATTTAAAACTTAAAGCATGATAAGCAACGAATAATATAACTTCATAAAAATTAGATAATAGTTAGGAGATTAACTTTTAGTATAATATCAAAATCCATAAAAGGGATATATTGGGATACTAAGAGTCTCAAAAGTTATACGGTCCAAGAATGATAGTGGGATAACATGACTCTATTCCCCAACCCCAATATAGAAGAGTCACTCCTCGACACATAAAGCATCATAAGTAGCAAAGTCATCTAATGGGTCCTCATCCACCTGCACAAAAACATTTGAATCATTTACTTATGGGAATGAGTAGCACCTATGAAAAAGATGATTAATACAGTACGTACTGAGTAAGGTAACTATATAGCTAAAGTAAGGATGTAGAAGGAAAAAAACATGCATTCGTATTAATATAAAATGATGTAAGGAAAATATTGATTCTATAACTTATTATTAGATATAAACACAAACCATTCTTTTATTTACATTGAATTTAGGAATTCCACTATTCTTAATCTGGTAGAGTAGACTAAAACACCTCTTAATAAAAAATATGCTTAAGCTGCTATTATCAACTGGTGGAATATACCCAACATATATTAGGGCAACATGCTCCTAACCACTAGTATTAAACTAATGGAATAGTCTAAAGGACCTCTCAAAACAAAACATACATGAGCTACTGAATGGACACAACACCTTAGTCTTGACTCACATGATCTTCTACTTTAAGTGATTAAGATCTTATCCATTAGTTACTTATCTCTCATTCATATTCTCATTCATGTTGATTTTAGGGCCCCACTATTCTTAATCTAGTGGAATGAACTAATGCACCTCTCAGAAAAAAATACACCCGACCCACTATTATCATCCAGTGGATCAGACACATAATACCTTGGCCTGACTCATGTGATCTTTCACTTTAAGTGATTGATATCTTATTTAAAGTGGTTTATATCAAGATCAAAATGCAAGACTAATGTAGATATGCAAAACACATAATTAAAAATACGTAAATCACAACCACTTAATTTATTGGGATTTCCCCAAAGAAAAGGTTCATAATTGCCCTAAGAGACTCTAATCGCCAAAGTTGAGCATAATTTCTCATTTTATTATATTTGTGCTATTCATCATGATCCTGAATATTCCAAGTACCATAATTAGCATATTTCAAGTATATTCTCCTTTTAATATCACTAAAATTTTATTTTGAACCCCTTTTGACCAAAATACCATTCTCTTATTGAAAAATTAAGAATCTCATATTAGGTAATTTCTGTCTTACTCAACCATTATTTAATCAAATTACTTATCGAATAATTGACAACACCCTCAAAACTTGTCGTGCCATGATTATTTATCATACTATCATCAAACGACCATAATGCCCTTCAAAATGCTCCACTTTTTCAAAGGCCTTATGAATTCCCATGTTAATGAATTTTAGCCTCCACTATTTATATGAAAATACATAACCCCAATTTTATATATAGATGTCATATATCTAAATTCATGCCCACCAACATTGTACACAAATGTAGACTTCCATGTTTTCTCACTTTCAAAACATCACTTGATAGCATTATTGCAATCAACATTATCTAAATAACATAACTAGATATGATATCATATAAAAATACATGTTGCATATATAAACCCTAACTATGACATGTAACCTTACCAATGAGTACACCAATCTCTAATCATGTAAGCCTAACCCACCTCTTCTGAGATCACAAAAAGATCACCTACAAAATAATAATACAAAATTAGAACTTAATAATACAAACTAGGGAAAAGTTAAGGTAAAGGAGGGTGGAAATGAGGATAAACAAAAAAAGTGAGAAAGCTCGGGCTATGTGGGAGTATGTGGAATGTGTGATGGTGCCAAAGTGGAGCATAGGGTGAGCTAGAATAAAAGCAAGATTATGCCAAAGAAACGTCGAAGAGCATGAGTGTAGAATGTAGCACATGCACCTTTTGAGAGCATGTAATGCACAAAGGTGAGGGGAAGTAGGGCATGTAAGGGTTGTACACAAAATCATTTATGGGTTATATGAAAGTGCACGTTTGGGGCATGTGAGGGTGAAAAACCATGTGCCTTAATGAAAATGAATAGATCAAAATAGGGGAGAAGGAAAAAGAGATGACACAGGGTGGTGATGGTTGGGAGATGATGAGGGAGAATGATGGGTGGTAGTAGTTGTTGGTTTTCCATGAAAATGGTGGT
The DNA here is from genome assembly GCA_039764185.1 of Tamarix austromongolica. Lineage (NCBI taxonomy): Eukaryota > Viridiplantae > Streptophyta > Magnoliopsida > Caryophyllales > Tamaricaceae > Tamarix > Tamarix austromongolica. The sequence goes on from CM077813.1 coordinate 6,484,110, forward strand.
GTTTGGTGGTTGGTGGTGGCGAGTGGTGTTGATAGTTTTTAGGGAAATGAAAAGGGTAGGAAAGGAAGAAGGAGAAGGATGGTTTTTGGGCTCTTTTTACTTAGCAGTAATGGAAGGGGCGAGGGGTTAGTTAGGCATTAAATTAGGTAGAGAGAGTTTAGGAGAGGTATATATAGATGCATAAATATGTATATGGTGCACATGGTGAGGAATGATAGAGAAGGATGGTAGGGGGTATAGTGCAAATGATTAGGGAAGATTTAGCAAAAAATCTCAATGGGACACATCTCATGGATTGAGGGAGATGATGGCTAAGAGTCAGGCTTGGTGTGTTGTAGAGGAAAAGAATAAGAACATGCAAGGTAGAAAAGAAGAAGGAAAAATTGGACAAAAGAGAAAAAGAAAAAAAGGATAAAGTAAAGGAAAAATAGTTCATAAGTGTAGGATTATGGTTAGGATTAAGTTTAAAAATTTTGATTTAAGAATTAAAGTAAGATTAAAATAGTAATCATTTGGGATTAATGTTAGTTTAAAAAAAATATATAAATTATGCCTACTAAAGATTATGATTAGGTTAAGATTTAGGATTAAGAAATTAGGCTAAGTTTAAATATCAATTTCTCAATTAGAATAAGGTTAAGTTATTAATTACTAGGGATTAATATTAGATAAATTTTGGGGTATTACATGTTTCCGCCTACACTACTCCACTGATATTGTGTCTGCCGCTGACTGCAGCCGTGCACCACATTATCCAAGCCTTCAACATTTTAGTTATATTGATTCTTCCTCCCTCTCCTTACTTTAGTTTGAGCCTTCTTTTTATTGGTTAAGTGGTAGCCTTGAACAATTAGTATGCTTGATTATTGTGAATTAGGTGATGGTTTTGGATTAAATTGCTAACATGTTTGGTTGCCTTGATGTAAGGAGATCAAAGAGGTTGAGTAGAGAATAGTTGGGTAAATCTTGCTTTATTTCTTTTTCTTGGATAAAAATTAACCATATGCTTTTACTAAAATTTGAACCATGTGGACATATATAGTTCATTATGTTTCTTTGAGTATGTTTTATACATGTAGATTTTTGAAAGGATATATGCATTCATAATATGCCAAAATCATATAATAAGTATGCAAGTGTTATGAAAAGGTGTGAATACTAAAAGTATGATATTAAGCAATTAATATATGTTCATCTTATTATTTAACATATATATATATATATAAAGGTTAACGTATTCATGTCAAAGGTTTCTGTAGGGTATATGACCTTGTCAAGTTGTTATCTCAATACCATGTTAAGTATTCCATGATTATCATTGCACATTGTAACTAGGGTGAAAATATATCATGATTAGGGTTAATATGTTATGATTATGATTTTGCAAAGCTAGAAATACTTCCTTGAATACATCATGATATTAATCATCTTATAAACCTATAGATGTGTTGCATGGGATACATGATGCATTATAAATGTATGATTGGGTTTGTACATGTAAGTAGGAAAATGCATGATTAATGCAATATTCATTTGATTGCTAAAAATTATATATGAGCTAAAATATTATAAATTATTATCTTTTAGCCTTTTCATGACAAATTACTATTTTTAGTAAAATGTGGTATGAAATTTGACAAAATGGAATAAGTAGGGTTTTGAAGGCATTTTGGTTATTTTTTATGTAAGTCACCTAACATGTATAATTGGGCATAGGATGACCTTAGCATATTGATAAGTTTACCTTAGTATTAACTTTGACTTGTATCGTTGACCTTAGGGATGACTTGAATAATTCGAAATAAAGTAAAAATGGTTAAGTGTGGAATTGAAATCAATGTGCATTATGTGATATTTTATGATAACCTTCTTAAGATATTAATATTTAGAGTGGAAGACCTTGATATTTTTGAATAGTTGTTCTTTACTGTTAGATACACTAGAATGAGGTAAGATCCCTCAATTTGGTTTGATGATTTCGTTGGGTGCCTCAACATTTCGGTTAAAGCTCTAGTCTACTCTATAGTTGACCTACAAGCCCTATAGGGGGTGTTAATACTTAAGGATTAGGTATCTTAGGTTTGGAGAGTGTTGTATCGCCTTTTGCAATAGTATGACTAGAGTGATGTTATGCCTCTAGATTGGATAGTTGAAATGGTATTGTGATGCCTTATGTGCTATTATGATTGGTTTACTTTTATATCTTAAGTTTATTACTGTATTTCATCGAGTAATTAAAAATGAAAATAATGTATGGTGGTTTGATAGTTGCATCCTTACACTATTTGAATTTAATGTATTGCTTGAGAATTATCTTAGTGTGCTCCTATAATACCCCTAATTTTTAAAATCTAAAATTTATATTTAACCCCTTATCTAGAATAATTTAATCCTAAATTATTAATTTAATTATTTTGCATACCTTTAATTTATAAAAATGGATAGGATTATTTAATAAATTGAAATAAATATTTTATTATTTTTTCATACTCTTTTTTTATTTAAATAAATTTCTAAACCTATGAGTTTACTAAAATTATCCTCTTAAATTAATAATTTAAATTTTGATTCAATTAATTTAATGGATAATTGTTCCATCAAAGTAATTTTTGATAAAATTATTCCTTTAACTATCTACCACTAATATGTTACTTGTGACATTATTTTTAGGTACATTGTTTTACTAATCAAAGCTTAAGCTTATAAACTAGGATACCAGCAAAGTTTGGTTGTGGCCAAAAACAAGGTAGTCGTTATACCCTACTAAAATATATGGATTTATGTATGGTATTACATTAGGGTTTTGGTATGTATTATGTGTGTATATGATGTGTTTTTAATCATCTTATGATTTTTAATGTTATGTTGGAAGATAGGAAGAAAAGTATGCTATCTTGTATGTAATGTGACTTGTGTCAAAACTATGGTTAAGAAAGGGGATCGATGTTAATAATGATGTTATGTGTATACGCATACTATGCTAAGTAAACATGGACACTTGTAGTAGAAATAATGCTAATATGAGTCCTAGGGGCATTTTGGTCATTCGGACATGCTATAATGTTGAAACCTAAATGAGATGCTTAATGTGCTTTACTTGATGCTAAAAATGGATATGGAAGTTTGGTGAAGTATAAATATATAAGTGCTAGTAGAAATATCCATATTTCATGTTCTAGGGGCATTTTATTAATTTTACATGTTCAATGGGATTGATCTAAATAAATTTGCATGGTGGGTGATAATGGGTGCTAAGAATAATAAGAAGGGTTTTTTGGTGTTAAATAATGCATGTGGGTTAAGGATGTTAATAATTTTATATGCTATAATTAGTAATTTTGCCTATAAAATGGAGGTTACTTAAATAAATGTACATGATAGGTAATATTAGTGCTAAGAAGAATAATAAGGGTTCTGTGGTGTTAATAAAGTATGTGGGAGCATGATCAATAATAATAAATGAGCTAGGGGTATTTTAGTAAGTTTTATAAGTAAAAAGGGTAATTTGGTAATTTTACAAGTAAAAAGTGTATTTTGGTAATTTTGGCAAGTAAGAAAGCTATTTTGGTAATTTTACAAATAAGAAGGGTATTTTGGTAATTTTATAAGTAAGAAGGGCATTTTGGAAATTTTGCAAGTAAGAAGGGCATTTTAGTAAATTTACTAGTAAGAAGGGTATTTTAGTAATTTTATAAGGGTACCCACAACAAAGGAGCAAAATAAAACTCAATATATTTTTTAAATTAAAAATAATTTTTTTAAACTCTAACTACACAACAAAGACTCAATAATTTAATACTAAAATATACTATTTTATCAATCTATATCCCACCACAAACAACTAAAATATACTTAATTAATTATATTATTGATAATTTTTTTTTTGCATGATTGAATTTTTTTTGAGCTTGATCAATTTATTGCACTTTGCCATAACTTTTGATTCTTTTACCCTTCTATTGTAGTGTTTTGCATCGGATCAAAAGATGCAAAATAAATTTTGCACCTCCGTTGTGGACAATCTAAGTAATAAGGTGTAATTCAGTAACTTTGCATGTAATATGGCAATTTGTCTAATGAGCGTTCATAATAAGTAATAAGTGATGCTAAATAAGAGAATAGGGGCTTATGGCATTAATATCACCTATTTAAGTATAATCATGTATATTATAAGGATAGGGGAATTTTAGTAAGTTGAAGCATATCTTATTGATTATGCATGATCTAGGGGTAATTTGGTAAATTAGGTTGTGCTAAGATGTTGTTTCATTAAAGAAGCAAGAAGTGCCTTAATTACTAATTATGGATGGAAAGGAGCACTGGTTGTTCTAGAAGTGCACGTTAGGTTTTATGTGTAAACGACCATTTGGTTAAGGTACTTTAACTTCATAATCAATAGTATAACCATGATATGTTAACCTAGTATGGATGTTGATGAATAAAAATAAATTATAAGATGAAAGTGGATGATAAGAGGAAGCCTTAGCCTTAGGGGCATTCTGGTCATTTGGACCTATGGTGCCTAAGTATGAGTAATGGAACCTAGAGTGGACTATTTAAGTTAACATTGATAATAATACCGATATTGATTACTTCATAATAATGGAAGCAAATAAGAGTGGTGAAGCATGTGAATGATGTGTTTCTCGTGGTCACTTTAATTAAGATACTAATATTTAAAGTAAAAGAGCTTGAGATCGAAAATAGTGGCTCTTTAGGGGTTGTTACCCTAAAGACATAGTTTAGCCCATGGATATTTTAGATTTTGCTAGTGTTCCTTAGTGCCCCACTCAAGTCTTACATCTTACTCTATTTAGGTCTATAGACCTACTTAGGGGGTATGCATACTTATGGATTAGGTGTCCTTATCGGTAGCATACTGTATGTCTTTGTGCACCAGTATGACATAGTACCTTTGTGTCCCTGGGTTGATAGTTGGTAGGATACTATGTTACTTGTATGCATCAGTATGACCAGTGTATCTTCATGTCTATGGGTTAGTGATCTGCCCCTCGAGTAAATAAATGAAATTGGTGTGCTAATTAAATGGAAAGACACTAATCACGTATAGTGGAACACCACGTAGGTCAGGACCATATGGATTATATCATTTGTACTGGTCCTCTGGTTATAATAGTGGCTAGGAGCGTTTTGCCCTGAAATTATATATGTGTACCAGTCCACCGCTTACAATAGTATCTAGGTGTGTGTTGCCCTAGAGATTGTATATGTTTACCAGTTCATTGGTTATAATAGTGGTCAGGTACATTTTGCTCTAAAGTTATATATCTTTTGCCTAGTCAACGAGTTATAATAGTAGAGTCCCCAAACCTACGTGGATGTAATTTGAGAGATGATTATGATTAATATTCAATTAATGGCTTAAGTCTAGATAATGATGATTGTACTATTATGACTTGTTGTTATGTCATGATAGCGGCCTTAGTGCTTGCCTTTGAATTGAGTGGTGGTATGCATTGGTTGAGTATGATGTTGGATACTTAATTATACTACAAAGGGCTTTGCTTAGATGCTCTCTTGGTAAGTGTTGTTGAAACTAAGTGAATGAATCTTGTGATATATGATCTTAAGGCAAGTGTTCATTCTAAAGACTATTGTATCTCTTTCCATGAATATACGTAATCTATTGCTCTTATGTTTGATTAATGTATTGCAAGAAGACCTTACCTTTTAGTTCCGTATAAAGGGTTACTTAGTACTATAGTACTAAATGATTTCTTTCGTGGGTCCCTACCTATTCAATGGGCAGTTTCCTTTACAAGTTTGCCTATATGAGTTTTTCAAGCTTTATTTACAGGTTAATAGTGTAGGACAATCCGAGAAGCTTTTGGGATTTTCCTTCAAACTTTTATATTCCCTTATTTAATAATTTTTATTCTATAACTACTAATAGTGGATTTTATTCTTGTAATGTAATTAATACACTAATATGATTTAGTTTTGAAATATTTATTTGTGTGAAGTTGATTCTCTTTTTAGCCTTAGCACTTGGTGCTAGAATGGTGGAGAAAATTAGTCTGGTACTAAATGTGGTGGTAGCATCCCCAAAATTTACCATTTTTGCTTCTGCTTAAGTTTTAAAAATAAATGTTTTTAGTAGCAAATTTTAGGGGTGTTACAGTTCCTTATCATGTTATAAGTGATGTAGAGGTGGTTATTATAAAATGCCTCAGTTATGGTGTTTCTCTTCATGAGACACCCTCAGTATAATTGAATTAAAGAGATAGTTATAATATAATTAAGTTTGGTGATGATCATGTGGGCTTATTATATGAATGTGATACTTAGCTATGGTATGTAATTTTAACATGTACGTCATGATACTTTGTGTTACCTTCTATGTGCCTCATGTGGCCTTTGCATGTTAGTATTTTGTGGTGATTTACTCAAAACTATTATACCAATGGTTCCATTTCAGAGTCTCCTACCTATTCAGTGGGAAGTCTTCTCCTTGAAGGAGTACTTTGAGGGTTTGGTCTAATGGATTTTGGTAGAGAGTGAGAGTTAGGACTATTCTATATTCACTCGAAATCTTTTGATCCATACCTTCCTTCGACTCTTATGTCGCCTTCTATGTTTCTTTTCCTCATTAAATTGTAACTCTTTGCTTCATGTTTTAGACTATCAGGGTAATGTTATTATGTATTGAAATCTATATTTTTATTTTTAAAGTTGCTATTCATTTAATTGAAGTAGCATTTAGCCTTATCACATAGTATAAGAATGGTAGAGGATGCCATACTTATACTAGGTCCATTATTTTTCGTAAAACTTTTAGAAAAAAAAAACTTAAGTGGTAAATTTAGTTGTGTTACAATCCCATATATAGATTTACTCTTCATTAGCATAAGTGTTGTCACTTAAGAATGACCTTACCCTTAAGAAGGGAGTATCTTCTTCAAGAATAGGAGGCTCATCTTCATCATCACATTTACGCATATCCCTATTCTTTGTAGATATAACAATAGGCCACCTCTTATTGGCAGGATCAGTGACATAGAAAACTTGTCTTTTATTTGGATGCTAATATGAAAGGATATTGTTTATATTCCACTTTATTAAGATCCACTCTAGTGAAACCAAGTTCATCAACCTCAATGCCCTTATTATTGTTTACCCATTCGCAATAGAAGATAGGGAATGTGAACCTTGTGTAATCCAACACCCAAAAGCATTGGATCACACCATAATATGACATATTTGCATAAACTAGATTTTTATCTTTAGCACTAGCAACATGTAATGCCTCAACAACCAATTTCATTCCACTATTTTGCATGATACTCTTATCATCTTGAGACTTTGTATAAAAGGTATATAAGAAAGCCTCTGAAGAAAAAAACTTCTGTATGAGGTTATTAGGACAACCATTTAAGGGTGGAGAAAACAAGCACTTGTGAATGTGTTATTTGTTCAACCACACGATTTTGAAGCTAACATGTGTATGTATAGTTATGTTGATCTACCATCCACTTTTGATTTTAGGATGGATTTTTAGTAGCCAAAATTATCATGTCCCCTTCAATAAATGCTTGTTCTAAAGAATATGCACTTATACCTTATCCACCATATCATGTTCTACACGTATCAACTTGTTTCCCATTAGCCCTTCCCCTTTAGTTCTTCTATGATGTTGAGACTTAGGAATACTTATGGCTTTTGCATTAGATAAGTAATCAATGGAGAATTCAGTTGCCTCCTCAACTATGTATCTCTTAGCAATGCACTTCTCTAGTCGATGTTGATTCTTGAGATACCCTTTTAAGGTTTTCATTACTAGCTCTAAAGGGTACATCCAATGAATATAAACCAAACCACATAGTTTCACCTCTCTAATCAATTGCATTGTTAAATGAACCATGGAATCAAAGAAAGACGATAAAAAGTATATTTCAAGATCACATAAGGTCAAGACAACTTCACTCTATAATAAGTCCAACTTTTCAATTTTAATGACTTTAAAACACAATGATTTGAAGAAAAAATAAATTATAGAGATTGTGTATCTAACATACTTTGAAAGAATGAAATAAATAACAATTGGTAACAAATGGTGCATCAAAACATGACAATCATGTGATTTACTGCCCACTAATGTCAGCTTTTTCATTGAAACAAGGCTTCTAATATTTGATGAGAACCTCTATGGAACCTTAACACTTTTCAAACACTCACAAAACTTAATTTTCTCCTTCTTTAAAAGTGTATGACATACCTAAGGCAAATAAGTACAATTCCCATTAAATTATGGTGCTAATTCTTGTTGAATACCTAGATCCATCATGTCTCATCTAGCAATAACATCGTCATTTATCGTCCTTGGAAAAATCTATAGAGTACCAATGATACGATCACAAATATTTTTCTTTATATGCATCACATCAAGGCAGTGTGTCACATATAAATGTTTCTAGTAGGGAAGGTTGAAGAATATTAATTGTATCTTCCACCCACTTCTAGGAATTGATACTTTATTCACCTTCCCAATTTTCATATTCAAGCCACTCATTTTCTAAAGTATCTCCTCACCGGTCAATAGTATAGGAGTTTCTCTCAATTTTTTTCCCATCAAAGCTTTCTTTTTCCTACAATAGTAATGATCTCTAGTCAAGAATCAACAATTTCGAAGAAATGAGCTATTCTTCCCATGTTTCAACTAATGGAATGACATATTCTCTCCGCATATAGGTCATAATTAATGCTCATTCACATTGTCATAACATCCTCACTTTTAGCACTTGAAAATTTCTTTAAAAAAAAATTATTGCAAAAGCTAAACTATTAAAAATGTAGGGCATTACCACTACACTTAGTATAAGTCCATTTTTTCTACCTTTCTTACACTATGTGCTAAGGCTAAAACATTTATCTGCTTAAATTAAGAATACTAATTTATAAGGAACAGATAAGTATTTCATTATAATATTAAAATGTTTTGATAATAAAAGGTCAAACAAAAGAGTTATAATTGATAAGAGAAAGAAATATAGAAGGGGATATAAGCATCCAATGATATCCAAATCAAAAGATGTCAAAATGGAAACCAAATAGTCCCAACTCTCAACACCTACCAAAATCCATCAAGTTATACCCTCAAAGTGCTCATGTAAAGCAAAGACTATCCATTGAATAGGTAGGGAAACATAAAATAGAACCCATCAGTACAATGGTGCTGAGTAAACTACTACACAATACTAAGCATACAAAGATAACATGGAGCACAAAGAATGTAACACAAAGTATCATAAAATAAAATATTAGATAGTACATACCATACCTAATTTTCACATTCATACCATAACTCATACCATATTATTTGCCACATATCCATCACATCAAACTTAGCCATATTATAACTATTTCATTAATTCAAATATACCAAGGGTGTTCCACGAAAGGGAAACACCAAACCATAATTAAGGCCATTTACAATAACCACCTCTATATCACTTATAACGTGCTTAGAAAAGTACTGAGACAATTACCAATCAATATAACAAATCCAAATAGTACACGGATGCAACTGTCAAATCAATAAATCAAAACCAAGTAGTGTGTGGAGAATAATACCAAACCAACACACCACAACACTCCATTTTAATTCTTTATACAACAATATTTCTATTTTAATTACTCAAGGAAATATAATAATAACCCAAACATGTATAAAGTACACTGGTCATACCAACACACTAAAGTAATATAATATCCTCCTGACTTGTAATCTATTGACATACAAGTAGTCTAGTCATACTGGTGCAGCAAGGGAATACAATTTATTCACATCCTAGGACACCTACTACTTAATTATCAATACCCCTTATAGGGCTCATAGGTCATCCATAGAATAGATTAGGACCTTAACCGAAATGCTGAAGCATCCAATTAAACCACAAAGCCAAATCGACAGCTCCTACTTCATCTCTAAGATAACTAACCCTAAAGAGAAACCATTCCCAAAACTCAAGATTTTCCACTTTAAATAGTAATATCTTAATAAGATGATTACAAAATATCACATAACGTACAATAATTCCAATTTCATACTTAATTATTTTTCTTTTATTTCTAATTATTTAATTTGACCATATACTCAATGATCTAAACCAAAATTAAGGTTAATTAATGAATAAATTAAGGTTATCCTAATCCTATTATTCATAATTTTAGGCATAATAAGTCATAAATGATAAAAATGCTCTTATATGTTATTTACTCTATAATTTTTCATTTTAATTCCAATTGTTATTAGAATTAAAAAAAAATTCATGATATGAATAAATAACATTAAAATAGATACATTAATATAAAATTTCAATTATGGAAAAATTTTAGAAGTGATAAAATTACCATTTTGCCCCTAAAATATAATTAAGCACATTTAGCACATAAAACCTTAATTATGCTTAATTTATTTACCATAACAACCCTCTTCTAAAATGTTATCATAAATATATTAAAATACATAAATTTAACATAATCTTGCATAAAAATAAGCATTCATTTGCTCATACAAATTAATAACAATATATGGTGCATGTATATTTTTTTTGAAATATTAAGGAAGCATATTTACATTTAAGCATAACATAGGAAACTTCAAACATGCCATCACATGATTTTTACATATCTATTAGGAGAATATGGGTTACTTCTTTGCAATAAAAAATAGAAAAGTAACACTAAAAACCTCTAAAAGAACTTCAACACTTTCAAAAAATGGAGGCATGAGAGAGGAGAGAAAATATGTCAACTTCATAATTTAATAAAAAAAAATATAACCTTCTTTACTTATTTAAAAATAAATGAAGGCTATATAGAAGGAAATGAGGAAGTGAAAAATAAGAGAATAAGAAGAAAGAGAGGAGGATGGGTCTTAGTTATAGGCTCAACAATGCTTAAGAACACTTAACAAAAATAACCAAAATGGAAAAAGAGGTGGGAGCAACCAAGAGAAGAAAATAAGAGAATGTTTGAATGAAAATAAAGTAAGACAAATGGGGTATAAGTAGGGGATGGAGGAATCAAAATTTGTAGCCATAAGAGGGAGAAATGTAGCTTGTTCAATACTTGAATGACAAAGGACAAGGTGGATGAGTGTGTTAGGTGGTTGAGTGTATTTAGGTTAAATGAAGTTATGAAAACCAAAAAATAAACCAAGGTATAGGGGAGGTGATGTTGTGTGTCCAAATTTAGATTTAAGCATAGGGAATACAAGTGAAGATGGTTGTGTATAAGAAAAGCAAAAAGGGCACAACTAGCATGGGTAGAAAGTTATTTTGGCTCAAAATTTGGTTGATTGAATAATACAATTGTCAAATATGATCATGGAATTTTAAGGAAGGAATTTAATGTATGAGTAGTAATTTTAGGATTTATAGATTATTTTTAGTTATGGAAATATCAATAAAGAGGATAGAATAAAGAATAATAGAAAAAAATCTCATAAACTTAGGAAAATTTATGGGAACCACTAAATTAATATTTTAAACTTTTATGTAAAATTACATGAATTTAAAACAAGGTTTGACATATAAAAAATTGATTTGACGGTAAAGTAACAAGCTTTCAATGTAATTAAAAAAAATAAATACCAAAAATATTCCTAAAATCAAAAATTATTTTAGATCATCTTCTTTTTGAATTTAAAAAACTAAATATAAATTTTCAGAAATTTTAACACATAGTTATATGAATTGTACCTAGGATACCTTAATTATATATTTTGCATATATAATTTAAAAGGGATAGAAAAAACAAATAAAATCAAACCAAAATTTATATATTTACATTTGAACGAATTTAGGACCAAAAAATTTTTATATGAATATTTTTAAATTTTCAACTAAAAAGTTCACATATATAAATATTATTTTATAAGTAATGTATCTCTAGCTATAAAATCACAAAGACTACCAAATCGCCGAAAATAATTTGAAAGTCATAAAATATCCTACAATAATTTACGTAATTAATTAAACATAATTATAACTAATTAGAAATAGGATATTACAACTATAAATGGACAAATTCCCATACGCTAGAAAATCATTGATTGTACAAAACAAGATTGCTATAATATTGAAACTTTCTTTGAAGTGTGAATCAAATAAGGTAACATCTTTATCCCATAATATCTTCAAATCTTCCATTAGAGGTGTGAGATATAAATAAATACCATTTTATTTTTCCCTAATATTAATAAAGACAAGAACAACTGATAACATCCTAAGCTTGGTCTTAGATTCACAAATTAAGTTGTAGGCCTTCCTCTAAGAGACAATAATTTGTTGGATGGAATCCCCCTCCTTGTGGTGCCCTAAAAAATAATGTTGATGGTAGTGCTTTGACCTAAGCAGGGAAGATTGAAGCTAGTGGTGTTGCAAGAGATAGTACTAGTTAGTGGATTTTTGGATTCTCCTCAAACATTGGAGTTGGTACTATCCTAGCGGAAGAACTATAGGGTGTATAGTATGACCTCTCAAAAGCTTGATATTGTGGTGTTAATAATGTCATTGCATGTTATGGTTCTAAAATTGCAGTCAACCTCATTAATGACCCCCTCTTTTGCATCTTCCTTATGCTCTTCTTATTAAACCCTACAAGTGCTTAAGATCAAAATTCATTTTTTCAGGCGTGTTCATAAAAATCATGAGTCTGATAATGTGGATGATAAGATGGCTAATATGCTAATATGGGTCATGAAAAAATATGTGTATTGCGATTCATTACATTCTGGACAAAAAAAATATGCATATTTATTTCAATACAAGGTACAATATTTAGTATAAGCCTTTATTTTTTCATAATGCATGCCCATAGTGGATAGAGCCTTTTTAGCATTGTGTGGCAATGAAGTACATTATCTTTTGGAAGCATATCTTTAACAATCTCAAGCAAGGTTTTAAAACCTTTATTACTTCACCCATTATATAATTTCAAGTTATAAATCCGAAAAAAAATTAAGTAGATAAGTTTTTGAATTTTGTACATCCATCATATAAGGGTGTTTCAGAATCACTCACCAACCTCTCCAGCATTTTAGGATAATCGCGGATATCTTCTTCAACAACTAAGTCATTTCTTCTAAACAATCACTCCCATAGGTCTCAAAAAATTTACTATTACCAAAATTTGTTCCAATATCTTATGTCTCACCATATCATATCCATATAGTATAAGAACTATACATCCCATTCACAAATAAATGTTCTTTCATTTCATTAGCATTGACTCGCTCAACAAAACAACACTTCACACAGGGAAAAACCAATATACTATTTACTTTTGGCGTGTTCAATCACACATAAAAAACTCCTCCACTCTAGCATTATATTAATTAGACAAATGATATGTAGGCATCCAACTATGATCTATTTGACAATATAATCTACTTAGGAATCAACAATGACATTAGAAAATATATTTATGTATGAAAGCATTACTACATTGCTGATAATATAAACCTACATCTTCCACAAGAGGTTACATCCTCCTTAGTGTACTTTGCATCATTAACCACTTAACATCAAATAATAAACATTTTCATATGAATAACCTTTTGTGTGTTTTTTAAATTTATATTTGACATTTTATTACGTCACTTACCAACGCCTTTTTGCATACATACGAGTGCAAATTCATATAGAAAGTGTTGACATAATAATGAAAGATAATATAATCATAGAGAATCATATTTTATGGAAGAGATAGTTAGGATTACATGGACTCAAAACAAATAAAAGAAAATAACAAGCAAAGAAGTAAACCAAAAAAATAAAGCTCCCAAGTGAGTTAGCTCCAATAAATATCAAGAGTGCATACAACAACAACTTGTGGCACATGCTAAATTATGGAAACAATTACCATAATGAAAACAACTAAAAGATCGACTAGAATTGTGGCAAAACAAGCATCTACTAAATTAGACATGGAAAAACATCTTAATAACCCAAATCGATACTAACTATCAAGCTTGGTATAAATTAGACATCTGACAGTGTCTCAACAAGCAATAAACTAGTTAAATAACAAAGTTTAGTTCAACAATAGCTTATCAATCAAAATTAGATCTCAAAAAAGGTACTTAGGGTGGAGTAGAACCTAATATATCAAAAGATCAACAATAAAACAATATGATCAATTCATGCTACCAACTCATTTTATAAAAGTTTGTTTTTTGGATTAGGTTACCCTATTAGTTACCTAAGAATTTTTTTTATTAAGTCTTCCCAATTTTGAGGATGGATGTGACCTTCTTGATATTTTTGATTTATAACTGAATTAAATGTAGGAGGTATTAAGATCAATTGGCTACATAAATCATATCTTGGTCTATGCTTTTACAAGATTGCCCTTTTCTTTTCCTTTTTTATCTTATGTAGATTAATGTATTTTGATATATATATAGATATTTTTTTTGCCGACTACTTGGCCAACGAATAAACATAATTTTCAATTAGTTTGGGTAAATTTCACCTTATTTTTTAGTTTAAAAGATTTTATTTTATATTCATTAGAACATGCATGGAGCTAATTTGTGAGTTATGGTAAAGGCTAAAATTCATATATGAGTGTATCTTTTGGCCTTCAAGATTGGAATAAGAATTCGTTAACCTTTTGTTTTATATAGCATGTCCCTAAGAAAGAATGAATATTTTTCACCAATAAGTATAATTACATTGCAAACATAGTATTGAGATATGGGGGTTCCTAAATTTGAAATATAAGAAATTAAATTAGCAAAACACTTCCACCGTGAAAAGGCCTCAATTCCTATAATTTTGTCCCATCACACATCATGGTAATGTCCTCAAGCTCCCCTATAGGCTTACTACTAGATGTTATTTGTTTAGTCTATTAGATACCAAAACATAGGTCTCCCATAAGACGGGGAAAAGATAAGAGAGCATAAACCAACTTAATAATAGATAATACATATAACTGACACACCATTAGTATAACATATATTTATCAATTACCACAACATTACTACTAGATGTCGTGTTTCTCATGTGATTTTGTCACCCAATTAGACCTAAACTTTAGCTCAGGATTCTTAGAGTGAAATTTCTAAATTATGGTTTATTAGCTTGGTACAACCAAATAAATATTCAAATTCAAAGCTTGAATCAAACATACAAACTTTGTCTTTATCAAACAATCATGTCTCGGGCAATCTTGTCTAACCCAAATTTGTGCCATTATCACAACAAAACTAAAAATATAATTGGTAAAAAATAAAAACCATATAACTAAAATTAGAAAAATACAAAACTAGAATTGAGGTAGCTTATCTAAATTCAATGTTTTAATCTAAAAAATATATGAAATTTCAAGTAATGGGTAGTAGTTAAAGTAGGAAATTGAACCAAACCAAAGGTAGGAAACAAGTAGTAGAGCTTAGGGATAAACAGAGCTCAGAGAATTAATCAATAGTTCCCAACTAAAAGCTAGGATCAATTGGAGAGGAAAACTAAGCAACGAGTAGTAGCCAAAGTAGGAAATAAATATTATGCTCAATAATGACCTCCTCATACACTCCCCTTACTAACTAAGCCATAATAATATTACTAACTTACTGATCAAAATAATAAATAATTTTAAAACATAAATCTTATGAATAAAACCATACAATTCCCAACTGAAACTTAAAACCTAAAACTATTATCGAAACCATACAATCACTAATCAAAAGCTAAAACTTAAATAAAACCCTAGAATGGAAATTAACATCAAAATTGTTAAAATTGAGACCATATAAAACTAAAATCTAAAAATTCATAAAGAAACTAAAGACAAAAGTATTTACCTCACACAAAAATCCTCAACTAGTAGAAGAAATGATGACATGGATGATGAGTGGGCAGGTGAGGATAGAAAAGGGTGGCATAAAAGGAAATTTGGTTTGGGCAAATGAAAAATGAGTAGGTAGAGGATACATAAAGGTGGCACGAAAGGAGCTTTAGGCTTAAGAAAGGTAGAGCAAGATACCAACGCTCTAAGTAGAAACACGGTAAGGAGAATGGTTGGGATGCGAGAGGGTTGGGATATGAGAGAGGAAAAATGTATCACCCCTAAATTTACTACTTAAAAATTTTATTTTTCCAAAGGCATCATTATAAAAATATGGGTGTTACTGCCACACTCAGTATAAGTACGACATCCTCTATCATTATTATATTAAGTGCAAAAGCTAAAACGTTACTCAACATAAGTAATGTTTACAACGTAGGGAGAAAGTAAATATTTCATTACAATTTATGTTGCCTTGATTAATACAAATGGATTAGGCAAGTCTGTTACAAAATAACTAAAAGTGAAATAGCAAAGGACATAAGAGTCCAAGGAATATCTAGATCAAAAGATGTCGGGGTGAAGATCAGATAGTCCTAACTCTCAACCCTTAATGGAAGCCATCAAACCGAACCCTCAAGGTACTCTTGCAAGGTGAAAACTACCCATTGAATAGGTAGGGGACCAAGAATAGAACGCATGAGTACTATGGTACTAAGTAAACCATTACACAACACTAACATAAAATCCCATATGGGGCACATATGCAGAAATATAATATAGATACATCAAGGAAACCATGTGCATAAAATTACCACAACAAATATAGTTAAAAGAAACCCACAAATTAAGGTAGGGAATTAAGGCAACTACCTAAATAACAATCCATATCAATTCTAATTCCATGGTAGGTCACTAAGGCAACTATTAGATAAAATCATCAAAATCAATTCCAAATACCAAGGTAGGACACTAACGTAACTAGCAAACCATATACGAAAACATGTAGTGCATAACGACAACCACACAAATAGTAATTCAGAACAAACCATTAATATTTTTACATAATAATTATTTCTTTTTTTAATTACTTAGGGGGACACAATAATAAACCAGAGACATAAAAGTACACCGATCATACTTATGAACAAAGTATTATGGTACTCTCCCAACCAACCAACCCAGAGGTATGAAAAAAGTCTTGTTATACTGGTGCACAAGGTAACACAATACCTTTCACACTTAGGATACATAATATTTAATTATCAATACCAACTATAGGGCTTGTAGGTCATCTATAAAGTAAACTAGGGACTTACTAGGGCACAACGACACACTAGTGAACCAAACAAACTGAGGGATCCTACCTCATCTCTAGGGTATTTAACCTTAGAGAGCAACCATTTTCTAATTTTAGGTCTTCTACTTTAAGTATTAGTATATTATAGGGTGATCACATATTTCACATAGATCACAATAATTTCCATTCCATACTTAATCATATTCCTTTATTTCTAATTACTAAGGTAAACCTTAAGGTCATTGGTATATGTCAAAGTTAAAGTCAACACTAAGGTCAACCTATTAAAAGTCTAAAGCCATCCTATGTCTAATTATGCACAGGGGTCCGTTAAGTAAAAAATGACTAAAATACCCTTAAAGCCCTAATTTCACCATTATTATCTAAATTTCATACCAAAAATTATTATTACAAGAAAATTGTCGCAAAAGGCTAAAAGACACTAATTCATTATATTTTACTATGTAAGTAATCTTTATGATTTAGCGATTGGCTATATTTTTTTTCATGCATTTAGTGAGTTACATTTCTAAACCCTAATCATGTATTTATAACGCATCATATATTCCATGAAACATATATGTATAGATTTATAGCATAATATGGCATTTAATAGGGAATTTAACATCATAGTGAAAGTAAGGAAATATCTAAAATTCTAGAACATGTAATTTATAATTACTCCACACTAACCTTAACCATGCATGCATGCCTTTATACTATTTATTTCAAAACTATCTACCATGAAAATATAATCATGTTACACTCATCATGTCATTTGCATCATAGTCTCAACAAGATCAAAACCCTAAACATGGTCACGTTAAACATTAGACAAAATACACATGCACATCTCTTCTATGAAAGAACAAGTCGAATGCATGTTAATTATTAAATATCATACTTTCATGTTCCACACCAATTCATAGAGTAAAACTTCGGCATATAATACATACATATATCCTTTCAAAACTCATGCAAAAATGATACCCTTAACTCATAACTACTTTATGTGTCACTACATGATTTTACATCTTAGAGGAAGGGATTGCTAAAATACCCCAAAACCCTAATTTTAGGAATTATAGCTAAATAAAGATTTAATAGGGAAATTAATTAAATAAATTATTTTATTAAAATAAAAGGGAATTAATTAGGGAAAATCAAGAAGAAAATAATAAATATTTTAATTAGGAAAATTTTGGGTGTTTTTCTATTAAAATGGAATTTAGGAAAAATATTTCAAAAATCTCAAATTAGCCTAAAAAGGAAATTAAATATTATTATATTAAAATATTATTATTTTTAAAGATCCCAAATACCAAAAATATTTTAATTAACCCCAACCCACCTATTTTCCATTTTTTCCTTTTCCTTTTTCTTTTTTCCTCTCCTTTTTCCTTTTTCTTTATTCATTTCTCTCCTTTCTCCTTTTTTTTTTCCTCTCCCCGACCTCGGCTAGCCCTTCAGCCCAATCCTCTCCTCTTTTCTTCTCCTTCGGCATGGCCCAAGCCTTGTGCGCCATGTTTCATTTTTCCCCCATCACCCGACCGATTCCCTTCTTTTCTTTTCTTTCTTTTCTTTCTCAGACTGCCCGATCCACCCCGACCTCCTCCTTCTTATTCCTTCTTCTTCCTCCCCCATCGACCTGCAACTCCCTCCCCTACCTATGCTTAAATCTTGTCACCGACCTCTATCTCTCCTCTCTCTTCCCTGCTGACACGCCTGTGGTTTCGACCCAACCAATTCTTCCCCTCTTCTCACGCGACTCCACTTTTTCCTCGCTAATCACAGCCAGCCATGGCGGACTTGGGCCGGCCTGCCATTGCCGACAGATAAGACCTAACCTACTTGCCCCTGTTTTCCCGTTTCCCCTCTGACCTTATCCCCCTTCATTGGCCCTATAAATACCCCATAGATAACATTGATTGAGCTATTGATTCCAACCTTGAAAAATTCTTCTCGTGCGCCTCCACCCCCATCAAACACACTTTCTATCGCTATCGCTCAACGCCGCCACTCCAGCCACCTACAACACCACTCCCTGCATCACCCTTTACGAAACTACACCACTCTCTGCCCTCAATTTGCCTTTCATAAGCCACCCCGGCCATGCAAAGTTTCCTTCCCGAGCAGCCACACTTCCACCTCCACCGCCTATCGCACCACCATTTGCCACCACTCCTGCCACAACCACCATCCCCTATACCTTCCAAAATTTTCTACAGACCTTCCTCTACCTCCCCTACCCTCCTTTTCCCCTTCCTGCCTCTCCTTCTCCCTCCCTCTCTCTCCACCACTCTCAGCCACCACAACACCACCGCTTGCGCTACCGTCTTTGGCTGCGCCACCACCACTATTGCAACCCTCCTCACTTGGGCTTCCACCACCATGCCAACTTTTACCCTCACTATCCCTATCATATCCCCCAACACTCAACTATCTCTCTTTTCTCCCCTTTTTCTTGCCACTGCCGCCACCGTCATTGTAGCCACTCACCACCAACCCTAGGTGGTACCCTAAGCCCTCTTAACCCATAAACCCCAATTATGCAAGCCTTATTCATTTTAATTATATTATATTACTATTACTACTATTATTATTATTATTGTTATTGTTATTATTATTATTAAGGGTTGAGACCCTATTTTATCATTAATTCAATTATTATTATTAGTATCACTATTATTATTATTATGGTAAAAATATTCAAACCATTTTATTATCATCATTTCGAATATTACTATTATTACTATTATCCTTAGCGATATTAGTATTTTGTTAGTGTTAATATTATTATATTATTATTTTATCCCTAACCCTATTATTAGTCTTACCTTAAAAATACTAGAGTTTTCTATTACGAGGAGAATTAGTATTGTTTTTATTATTAATATCACTATTTTTGCTATAACTAGTGTTAGTACTGTTAGTAGAGGAAACAAAGCTAATCGATTTAATAATATAAATATGGCTATAAATATTATTAAAAACCCTATTTTTCACTTGTAAATTTTCCTTTAATAGTAGTAACCCTAATCTTAGAATACAATAGGAAATAATAATATTATGATAGGAGGGAAACTAATCCTTAGTTTTTCCTTTTATAGGTGAAACCAGTCAAAACCCTCGACATACTAAGTAAGGGTGTAGTTAAGGCCTTATGTGTTATATGTGTTTTATATGCCTTGTATCATGATATTTTATATATCTTATGCTTAACATTATAACTATTTTATGTGTAGTGTAGCTTGGAGTTAAGGTATGCTCATGTGTTATCTTATGGCATGTGTATAATATGTATATGCTGTGATTATGATGTGATGTGTTGTGGCCCTTTAGGACATGCATGCTAGGATATGTAATGTGATGATATAGGGTGAAAGGATAAATAGGGAAAATGGGGAAGTAAGTTGACCATGGGGAAGTAAGTTGACCAAAGGGAAGTAAGTTGACTAAGGGATGTAGGTTTGACCTAAATATCCCATGATCCATGAGAGGAAGAATAAAAGGAGAATTAAAGCAAAATAAAGTGGATGCACATTGCATGGGAGACTTTAAGGTTTTGCATGGGAGAATCTAGGGTTTTGTATGGGAGAATCTATTGTTGTGTATGGGAGAATCTAAGGCCGTCTGGAAGAATCTAGGGTTACATAGGATAATCTAGGGTTGTATAGGAGAATCCAAGGTCGTGTGGAAGAATCTAAGGTTTGCATGGGAGAATCTAAGGTCACATGGAAGAATCTAGGGTCTTCATGGGAGAATCTAGGGTTTTATATGGGAGAATCTAGGGTTTTGCATGGGAGTTTTAGGGTTTTGCATTGAAAACTTTGAGGGTTTGCATGGGATGGATAAATTATGCATTGGGGTGAATTTTATGTATGAAAAGTTGATTTGGGGTATAAGGAAGGTAATGGATGAAAAATAGTGTGCGGGACAATATAAGGGTGCATAGGAGACCGAGCTAAGGTTTGGGAGGAAACCCTAATATGAGAAGGTAGTAAGAAAGAAAAATAAATGAGGGTGAGTAGAGTATGAGATGAGGATGGATGATTATCATGTGAGGGATGAATATGGGTAGCAAGGGTTTGGTATGGTTACCTAGGGTTCCTTGGTTACATGTGTATTCAGGAGAGTAAAGTGAGATGATGAGGGTTGATTCTAAGCGGTGTGATGTGTGGGATGTTAAAACAATATAGGTTATGTGAGGTAATGGAGGATGGGTCACATAGGTCCAAATTAGGGTTTCTATAGAAAACCCTAGGGTGAGGCAATGAGTGGACTTGGAGGTGTGAGGTAGTGGGCCTTAACCCACACATTTAGGAGTTAGGCCTCTGGTGTGAGTTAGGGAAAGAATGAAAGGATGATGGGGTGTGTTAGGACGGGTAGAGTCTTAAGATATGGGATGGGCCCTTTTAGGAGGATAAGTGTAGATGGAATGTGACATGCATGTCTAGGGTGAAAACTTGTTGAATAAGACACAGTAAGACACTAATCATTTAAAGTGGAAGAATGTTGATTTAAGCCCAGACCGGTCCACCGGCGAATAATAGTGGCCAGGAGTAGGGTGCCCTAGACACTAGTCCACCGACGAATAATAGTGGTCAGGTGCATCATGCCCTATTTGTTTCTGGTCCATCGGCTATAATAGTGAGGGATTCTATGCTCAACAAACCGAACATGATTGTGCTAAGAAATGGGAAAAACACTAAGTACTTATAGTGAAACAACATGAGAGTCCGGGCCAGACCGGTCTACCGGCAAATAATAGTGGCTAGGAGCATCTTGCCCCAGAGACCGATCCACCGGTAATAATAGTGGTTAGGAGCTTTATGCCCTATATGTTTCCAGTCCACCAACTATAATATTAGGGTTCCTGCACTCGCATGGAATGATAATAAGCATAGAATGAATTGAGCATTGATCAGAGATTAAATAATCAGTTTATCTAGACTACAACTTGGCCTTTACTTTTCTGAAATGATTGTATGATGTTATGTTATCATATTTGTGTTATGTCCCTTGGTGTGTTGACTTTAGTGCATGGTTACCTTACTCATTATATAGCGTATTGACCACACTTTTATAGGTGTTGTTCATTCGCATGAGCAAAAAGCTTCTCTAACTTTTTGCAGGTTGGTGATACCTTTTTTTGATGCCTTCGATTTCCACGAGGCATCAGGTGGGTCTGAGTGCTGAGTATAGACTTGGCATGAAGACCGAGAGTGGCATGGCTAGATTTCCCTTTATGACCTTCTATTTTGTTTTGGGATTTCCTAGACTTAATTTTTACCGTTTGGCAACCTTATTCTTTTTAAGCAACTTTGACTATGTACTATAGATTGTGACTCCTTTTCACGCACTCTGATTTCTACCTTATAAATATTTTAATGTTTTATTTGAGCCTTTCCTTGAGGTTGAGATATGATGATTATTAAATTTCTTTTAGCCTTGTGATTAGTACAAGAACGGCTGTGAGTCGGGCTCGTACTGATCACAGCGGTAACAAATTTCACAAGTTTTAATTTAATTACCTCCGCTAAATCTTAATTTTAAAAAAATCAGTAGTGAATTTTGAGGTGTTACAATTACCTATTATCCAAATAGAGAATTAAAATAAGATTCACCCAACCTCCACTCAACACAACCAACACATATATTAGCATTTCATTATAACATAATCCACAACAAAAATTAATGAAAAACAAGTGGGGAAAAGGTTAGGAATTTCACCGGCCAAAGGTGTTGAAATGGTGCAACAATGGAGGAACACCAAGAAACAAAGGGAGGAAACACTGGGAAGAAGGGGGATCAATGACACAAAATAACATTGCTAGGGTGTGATTTATGAAAAAAGGAGCCAAAAGGCAGGGTGTGCTACTATAGAAACTGCTAAAGCTAAGGGAGGGGAGCCAATGGGTTTAGGTGCAACAAGGGGTGGGGGGTCGGCATCATTTGGTGAAGGAATGGGGGTAGCTTTGGTTGGTTCAGCCGATGGAGGGAGGTGAGTTACAACAATAATAACCAATGGTGGAAGGCGTGTTATGGTGGTGATGGCCAATGATGTGGTGGTGGTGGTTTTGGTGGAAGTGTGCGTAGCTAGGGGAAGGGTTACGGGGGAGGTGGATGTTGCTAGGTTGTGTAGTGGTTTTGGGGTGAAATTGGTGATGGAAAAAAGAAGGAAAAGAGAGGAAGGTTTTGTTTGGTGGTGGTGATTTTTGATAGAAAACGGAGGGAGGAAGAGAGTGTGTAGGCATTTAATGTGAAGTATGAGTGAGTATGTATATATATATGATGTAAGCAAAGCAGGAGGAGGGAATAAGGTGATCGAGTAAGGTTTTCAACCCCAACCCATATGCATAGGAGGTAGAGATGGAAAAAGGTGGGGTAGGTGAAGGTGCATGGCAAGGTATGTCTCACATAGGTGAAGAGGAAGAAGAAAGAAAAAGAGAGGGTTAGTAGGTGAAAGAAAAAAGGGAAGGAGAAAAAGAGAAACAAATTGTGTAGGTTTGAAAATTAGATTTAGGTTAAAATAGTTTAGGTTAGGATATACACTAGGATTAAATTTAATAGCCAATTTTTACTAAATTTTAACCTAACATAATTTATATTTAATATGTTGAAATACTACACATAATAAGAATGAATTTTATACAAAACCTCTTAAAATAATTATTATAACTAATTACACATAGTTATCGGTTTATAATTAGGGTTCCTAACAATGAGGTATTATAGAAGGTGTTTCTTTTCCTATTTTCTGACTCAATATAAGATGAGGGAAATGTCTTTAGGTACACAGAGTCTAAATTTAGCGCAGTGGAAAAGTTAACATAAATTTTTGCAATGATTTTCAGTAAACTGTTGTTATTTAGGATATATTACAAGAGTTAAATAAGAATCGTTGTAGCTATATACCTTTAACAATGAATAAAAAGAACTATTTTTTTGGTTGTCTATATATATATTTAGTGTAATATTTAGTAAAATGTTATAAAATATTTGTTATCTTTATAAACATTTGTAGTAGTGAAACGATTAATAAATTGGCAATTGGGGTCTTTCTTTTTCCTAAGTTTGTTTTCTTTGATGTTTGTTTTACATTTTTTTAATAGGCAGTTCTAGAAATATAATTGCAATATAATAATATTATACGTATTTAATAATAAAAAATCCTTTATTGTTATATATCTTTTTAATAAATCGCATTCCATGATTTTTATCCTCAACTTCATTGTTCTTGAACTTTCCTCAACGTAGTTGAGGGAAAAAAGTTGTGGCAACGAAAATTTTCTTCACATTGAGATTATAAAACAAATCCCACTTAGTAATAAAACATGGCAATATCAATTACATTCATACCGAGAGGAAAATTACAAATGTAATACACTTGTCATTTAGCCATTTTTTAATGATACACAAGGGAGGGGATCCTTAGAAATCAAGAGAGGAGGGAATCTAATGCACTACATGTGGCTCGATCCTAGGACCTGCTACTTCACATAGTTAGGGCTGGACCATTGGTCCATCATGAGATCCGCTCTATCCATATTTTTTAATAGGAACACCCGTTAGCCATTTTTGACCTTATGTCCATATTGTGACCTTTGATCACGGTCAGCGGGAAATCCATCGTTTTGTTAAGCGAGCTAGAAAAACCAGTGACAATTATGCTTACATTTCATATTTAAAGTTCAAGGTTGTTTAATTGTTACATATAGATTTCAAATAGGTTAATACAATAATATTACACGTTATTGCTAAATATAAACAAATTCAGCTCATTATTTTAATAGTTACTCTATCTTCCACCTCTTTTCATTCAGGGGATTCAATTGACCATCATATAGATTGGTTTAGATTTACTTTTTTTTTTATTGAAGCTAAATTTAGCGTGCACATACACACACACTAAAAAACACCAAAAATTTCCCTTACTCTCTCTAGATGCCTATAGTAAAGGCCAAAACCTTTCAAAATCAAATCAAAGCTACTGGGTAAAAACAAACACTATCTACAACAAAACTACTCCTTAGAACTTGAAAGTACAATGGGAAAGCATAAAATGAAGGCAATCCACTCCCATCCATATGGCTATTAAATCAAAATTCAACTCCTAAAGCATGACTTTTATCCATATTCTAAGCCTAGACTATTATGAACTATAAAAAATATAATTCTACATAGAAGAAATTCTTGTAGTTATATCATTATAGCTCTCATCTTCTTATAAGTCCATACACTCTACTCCCCAACACAACTTCCTACTAAAAATCACTTTCCTTACCCCCTTCATATCTTCTATACCTACTTATCCACTCTATAAATGGCATTGATCTTTGTAGTGAAGCATTCACCTATAATACCTAGCCTTATCGCTCAAGTAGATAACAACACCTTCGACATTTTGGAAATTCTGCTAGCTATGATACTAAAGTATGAGAAACAAAAAACTCAGTTTGATGAAAACTCAATGAGTTTCATGACCATGTTAAAGAAGGAACCAGGTTAACAAAAACACTATTGGACTAAACAAAGCCAAATTCAGTATAGTGAACTCATGCAATTAGTTGTAACATATTGTAAAAGCTAGACCTCTACCCTTTTGTCCATCTCTATTCTATCATACACTATGTCAAAGAGATAAGCATCACAATAATAAATTCACCCATCCAGGGAATAATTTCTAGGTTGTGCCTCAAAAACAAACAATCATATGTTGATTAGGCCTTAACCCCATCTTTGATAGTAAATATGATATTGTGCTTGACTCATTGCCTTTAAAGATAACTCAAAAGTATTACTATATTACCTTCATTTGACTGATAAAATTAAGATAAAATGCTAGTTCCCAAGGCCCATTAGTTAGGTTATTATACCCAGACACAACATTGTAGGAATTTGATTCAATCTTCATCCCTATCCATCTAATCTAAGCCTTTTACAAGGCATAGGTTGATAAAGTGAATAATTTCTCTATTTTTGCCTTTCTTTGCCTTCGTTTTAAGACAAAATTTAGTCTCTAATATGTATTTTACTATGGTTCTAGTCTATTATTCACACTACTACTCTCTTGTTTTTTATTTTTGCACAAGAACACACAAATCCAAGGAAGTAGTGCATGTTCTCGGAGCAAAAAAGCTACCAAGAAAGGCATTCAAGGATGATAAATCCATCCAAAATGTTTATGGAGGAGTTTAGAATCTCAAAGACCTAAAAATAAGCCAAGAGGTCCAAAAGAAACAAGAAGATGGTGCTACATAGCTAGTTGCATAGTTGTGTAGCACTTATGCATGCCTGTTCAAAGTAGAAGATACTGCACGGCTAGGCTATGCATATCTTGCACAGTTGTGTAGGAATTTTATCGAAAGAGTTGAGGCCACAGCAAAATCCAAATACCCCTTATCTCGAGAGCAATAATACTACAAATCTAGGCTATACAGAGCTTTCAAGGTAGTGCGGCAACGGTTACCCCAAGATCTATCGTGTGCGATATAGCCTGTGTTATGGGGAGTTTATAAGGCATTCTTTAGGGAATTATTGGGTAGTTTTGGGGGTAGATTTAATAGAAATTTTCCTCTCTTTTTCCATGAAAAATCTTCATGTAATTTTTCTTGTTTTTATTAGTTTAATTTTCCTAAGATTCAAGTGCAAGTTCGTGTATGATCGACTCGGAATTGACTTTGTTCTTCTCTACTTTACGTTTAATTCAATCTAGTTTCTTTTCTTTGTAATTTTATACTATCACTATTTTTCATGCAATTTACTTTGTTTATATTCCTTGAAAATATGAGTGCGTAATCCTTTTTGCTAGGATTGAACTAGGTCCATTTTGGTACTAATATGATGAATTAAGGTATTATGTTGTATGTTTAGTTCATATATGTTGTTTCATATGTTAGAATCGATCGTTGTAAATTGGATTTGACAACATCAAACCTTTTGAGATATTGTTTGCCACTAAAGGGTTTAAATCATTATTGGAAATTAGCATGTGAATGAAAATTTAAGCAATCAGAAAGTAGATGTTTAGTTCTCAGAGACTATAGATTTGGTGACTTTTAATGGGTTTAATTTAATTTGTTAATCACAAAAACAGTTAGCAAATTAGATTAGATATGTTCTTAAATTTTGAAAGAGGCTAATGAGTAATTTTAGACCGATTGTTCACAACCACTGAATTAAACTACAACATACTGTTATTTCTTTGTTGATTGCCAATTTAGGGACCGAAGTTCAATATTAACCTTCATAACTATTGTTTTAGAGTTTACATTCAAAAAGTCGTTATATTTATTTCCACTACCCATCTACATATTCTCACTCCATATTGATCTAGACAGCTAAAATGATGAAGTTGGGTATTGAATTAATGTCCCTTTGGAATACGGCCTTGAAGTGATACAACAAATATGTGTGCTTGCAAATTGGTACCATCAAGTTGTAGCACCTCAAGGTCGTATCCCATAAGGACTTCACAATTGAGTACCCAACTTCATCATTTTAGCTATCTAGATCAATATGGTGTGAGAATATGCAGATGGGTAGTAGAAATAAATATAACAAAATTTTGAATGTAAACTCTAAAAAAATAGTTATGAAGCCTAGGATTAAACTTCAATCTTCAAATTGGTAATCAACAATGAAATAATGCTATGTTGTAGTTTAATTCAATGGCTATGAACAACTAGTCTAAAAATACTCTTTAGCCTCTTTCAAGGTCTAAGAACATATTTAATCTAATTTGCTAACTACTTTCATGACTAACAAATTAAATTAAACCCATTAAGTATCACCGATTCTATAATCATTGAAAACTAAACATACATTCCATATGAATGTCATTTATGTCCATATAGTTAATTTCAACATATTATGAAGGTAGAGAGAATAAACGTACACATCTTTTGTGCCAATGTCTTAAAACTCTAACAATGCTTGTTTTACCACATTCCACACAAATCAAGCCATTTGCACTCCATTTTCGCCATCCATGCTATAGAGTCTCCCATGAATTAGGCCATGTTATAGTTACCTTACTAGAAGATCTAGGTTTATAATGTAACAAAAATTTTGGTACTCCTGTATGAAGTTTGAGTATATTGAAATTTGTTAAGATTCATGCATGACTTGAAGCTTTGATATCAAAATATGTTAATGTTTTTATTTTAAAATAAATATTTTTAGTATAAATTTTGGAATGTTACATGTCACTTCCTATGCATAGTATGGGAAGGATGGGAAACAAGCCTTTATCCACCAATACATCTAAAGTAGAATCATTTCCTAGACATAGCTTTCCTGGTTAATTCGTCTAATTTTCAAACACCCTACTATTGTACTCCTTTGTTTGGACTATAGGTTAACATCGAATACTCAGTGTTATACCTTCATTTGAAAACTGATGTTGAAGGAGATATGAAATTAAGCATCAACAATGTTTGTGAAAACACCCTATCATGCCGCAAAAAGCTCATCTACCATGACCATGCTTTGCCACCAACTAAATAATGCAGTAAAAGATGGTTTGCATCTTTAGAAGCCAGGCCATATAACAACACATTGCCTTTTTATAAGAAATGACACCTCTTTTTTCTAGGAACATTCTTGTTAGAATATTACTTCTAATAGCCATACCAATAAAAATTTATATTAAGTGAGGTAAACACCTAACCACAACTTTAACGAGGTAGTCAGTAAAGGCTGATATCAGTGATTAACTAAAAGGATTGTGGTCGATTAATATGTATTGATTTGTGCAGATTAGAGGACCCTGCGAGTATCATTATATGTATGATTTTTGCCACATGACGAAGTTGTAGGGTGTGTTTCTTAAAAAAAAAATTACATCCCTTGAGTTCTCACAAGGCTTACTTGAGTTTAATATGAAAAGATCTCTAATATCCTATGAACTAACAGTGCTTACACTATCTTGACAACTCACATATTTAATGCCTTTACTCAGATGATTGCAAAGCATGTATAGGGATGAATGTAGCTCAACACATCAAACAATATCCTTACCCTACGAAGAGTATAGAATTTTCCACCTAACATCAATGTTTTATAGCACAGATAAAAAGGAAAATGCCTAAATTTTTTAAATTGGCAGCATTCATTAGGGATCATTGTAGGGTACTGCCACCTCACACAAGGTGTAGCCACATGATGTAAGAGTAGATAATACCTCTCCTAACCTGAACATTTTACACTCTATAAATACTCCAGGATCAAGTAGAATGAGGAGATACATATAAAGGAGGAGGAGAAAACAACAACAAGAGATAAGAAGAGAAAGGTAGAAGAAGAAGAGTACGAGCGGGCTACACTTAGGGAGGAAAAAGAATAATGAGAGATTAGGCTAGATAGAATTTTGATTACCATGATATGTCTAGTGTAACACCCCTAAAATTCACAACTGAAAATATTTGTTTAATGAAAAGGTTTAGCAAAAGTAAAATAGCAAAACCATGAATTTTGGGGATATTACTGGCACACTTAGTACCAGATAGGTTCACTCCTACCATCTCAGTGCCAAGGGTTAAGGCTAAAGAGTTTTATCATCAAACACAAGTCAATACTTAAAGCGAAAATTCATAAAAGAGCTTAATCATTCATCATACAAAAACCAGAGTGCGGTTGGAAGAGTTATAATCCAAGGAGTAAGTAACCAAATTTTTTGAAGGTATAAAATACCATATGATAGAACATAATTAAAATAAAATGATATAGGATAAAAATGAATGATAGATAGAATCTGGCCAGGTCACTCTCAATCCTCAGGCCAAGTCCAAGCTCAACTCTCAGCTTCGCCCGATACCTCATAGGTGTCGTAGGCATCGAAGATATCATCTCCTACTTACACAAACTCATATGGGTCCTTTGGTCATAGGAATGAGTAGCACCCATGAAAAGGGTGATCAGTATGCTACGTACTGAGCAAGGTAACCATGCAGCTAATGCCAAGCATATAAAGCATATAATATAAGCCTGATCATATAGGTAGCATACAACGATACAGATAATGAAGGTCAGATTATAATAAAAATAACTTATTCTTTAGATCGATGGTCAACATACTCACTTCACACATACTCTTTATCAATCTATGAGAGTGCAAGAACCCCCATTATTATAACCGGTGGACTAGAATACAATCCTGACCACTATTATTGCCAATGGACCGGTCTCCAGGGCAGAACACTTGTAGCCACTATTATTCGTCAATGGACCGGTCTGGCCCCAACTCACATGGCGTTCCACTGTTATTATTTAGTATCTTTCCCATGTCTTATCATCATTATGTTCAATTTGTTGAGCACGGGATCCCCCACTATTATAGCTAGTAGATCAAAAATCAGGTAGGAAAAAATGCTCCTGGCCACTATTATTCGCCAGTGAACCGGTCTTCAGGGCACCCCGGCTCCTAGCCACTATTATTCGTTAGTGGACCGATCTAGTCCCAACTCAACAATATTTCTCCTTAAATGGTTAATATATTATTCATATCTTATTCGATAAGTGTTTCACGCTTGACATGTATGTCACCAACCCACTACTTTAATACTCTCAAGAGGGCTCATCTCATATCTTGAGACTCCTACGCCTCCTATCACACCCCGATATCCATTCCTCCTTCCATTTACCCATAGTAAAAGCCCAACTCCTAAGGGTGTGAGTTAAGGCACATCACCTTATGACATCCAAATCCACATACCACCACTCTCTAGGGTTTTCTCTTGTAACCCCAATTAGACCTATGTGGCCCAACTTTCTCTTACTTACTCTACCATTATTTATTTTATCGCCCAACACCTCATCTTATTTAGATTCACCCCAAATCATATCACTTTACTCACCGATAACGCATGTGACCGAGAAACCCTAGGTTGCCACTCCAAACCCTAGCACCTTTCTTCCCCCACAAGTCACCTTTCTATTTTTCACCTATCAGCTCTTCCTTCCCATGGCACCCATACTCATCCCTCATATAATAAGATTCCACTCTTGTCCCATACTCCACTCTTCCTCAATTATTTTTGCTTCCACATTTCCCCTAGATTAGGGTTTCCTCCCAAATCCCTAATCAGATCCCCTATACACCCTTACACCAACCTATGTGTTATTTTTCATCCTAAGTCTCCAATCACTCCATAACTCTCCCCTTACCTTACCTACGCCTTAACACAACTTTTCTCACATAAAGATCATCACCATGCATACTACATCCATCCCATACAAACTCTAGAATTTCCCAAGCAAGATTCCCATCACACATTCATTTTGATCATAACCTCCTTTTATTTCCCCCCTTATGGATCATGAGATGATAAGGTCAATCTCATGTCCCCTTAGTCAACTTAATTCCCATTTGTCCCTTTTTATCCTTTTACCATATATCATATTATTAAACATCATAGCATACATGTCCTAGAGGGTCACATCATATAACATCATAAGCACAACATATATAATCCTTGTACACATGCCATAAGGAATTCATATAAGCATACATCAACTCTAAGCCGAGCTACAAGTAGTTAGTCATCATAATCATAAGTACACAATATGGCATAACACATGGCACACAAAACACATAATACACACATAATTGTTCTTAGCCACATCCTTACCTAATACAAGACTAGTCTTGGAGCATGTTCCTACACCTCCTTAGGGTTTTGGCTTGATTCACCTATAAGAGGGAAATACTACGGTTAATCTCCCTCTTACCAAAATTACCATTATTACTACCTTACCCTTATCCTAATCTACCATTAGGGCTAATAATAGTAATAGTTTTTTTATAAATAAAAGTAGGGTTATTATTCTCTAAAGTAGTTAATCATGCTACTATTAATCAAAATAGGTCTTAGTAGCTACAACGGTTTATGTTAAAGTAATTATAGCAATATTCATATTATTAAAAGTAATAGCTTGAATATTGCGAATGATAATAATAATAATAGTAGTAATAATAATAATAATAATAATAATAATAATAATAATAATAATAGTTATAGTGATAATACTAGTATTCACCCAAACCATAGTAATAATAAGAACAGTGATATTAGTAATATAAAAGTAGTGACCATAATGATACTTATAATAATAATGCTAGTAGTGGTCGTAGGGTTAATGGTGTATGAAATATTAACAATAATGACAAGGTAATAATAATATTAATAATCATATTAATAATAATACTAATAATAATAACAACAACAATAGTAATAATAATAGTAATACTAATAATAATACTCATAGTATACTAAAGTTGTAGACTATAGCAATAATATTAGTTGGAAAATTTTTGAAGTTAGGTTAAGTAATAATAATAATAATAATAATAATAAGGAAGGTACCATCAATAATATTAAAAATAGCTAATACTTGTATAAAATGGGTTTAGAGGTTGGGAAGGTTAGAGTAACACCTAGGGATGGTGGCGGCACCGACTACGGTGGTGGTGGAGGGAGAAGAGTGGTGGAGAGATGGTGGTATAGGCTAGAGGAGAGGGAATGAGGGGGTAATTGAGGTCATGGAGGGTGCCTCAGGTGGAGAGGGGTGGAATGAAGGTGGTGGTGCAGCTAAAGGTGGCGGCGCACGACGGCGAGCGTGGTGGTCGAAGGTGGTGGAGGGAGGAGAAGGGAGAAGTAGAGGGAGGTAGGGAGAGAGGGAGGTATGGGGAGGTAGAGGAAGCTTCCTTGGTTGTTTTGGAGGGTAGAGAGGGTGGTTGTGCTGGTGGAATTTGCAGTAGATTGTGGTGAGAAGGGCAATGAGGGTTGATGTGGGAGTAATTAGGAGGGGGACTTTGCACGGTTGGGGTGGCTTGTGCAGGGATAATTAAGGGTGGAGGAAGGCATAGTTGGGTAGAGGGTGATGCAGCGGCAGTTCTGTGGGTGGATCGGGTAGCAGCGCTTGGTAGCAGCGATAGGGCGGCAGTCTGATCGAGCGATGGCCCTAAGGGGCTGGTTTTCTTGGCTATGAATCAAAGGCTCAATCAAGGCTGCCTATAGGGTATTTATACACCAATTGGAGGGAAAAATGATAGATAGAAGAGGATAGGGGGGTAGGTGCCAGGCACTCCAACCAGCTGTGCAGTCCTCCTATAACAAGGTAGGTTAGGTCGGGGGAAAAGGAGAAAAAGAAGGGCAGGGCACACTTGAGAGGAGAGGATGGTAGGATGGTGTGCAGTGGTGGTTCCCACATCTCCTTTCTCACTACACTATCTGTATTTCTTTTAGATCCCCACAACCTCAAAACACTACC